>CM070520.1:38699299-39291799 GCA_036346375.1 Guadua angustifolia
CCCTTTATTTTGTAGCCTTTTCGGCTATGTCTTTGGTTGGCTTTTGTCCTTGGGTATTACCTTCTCCCCTAGATGATCTTACCACTTGTCTATTGCTTTTCCCTCTTACCTATTAAACCCTTGTCTTTGCGTCATGAGATGGTTGACACTAGATTCGGGCCGGTCGCGATTAGCGGTGGATGCCAATGCTAATGCCAGTGCTAGTGCCAACCCACCACCACCACCTCCTGTAGTGACAGATCAGAACTTGGGACATTTCTTGGTAGCCCAGACTCAACTTATGAACACAATGATGCAGAACATGAACAATATGATGAATCAGCAGAACCAGACTGCAGTTGCCCTGGCTAACCTATTGAATCAGCAAAATCAAACTGCTGTTGTTGCACCTCCTCAGGCTCGTCCGCAGTCCAAGCTAGCAGAATTCATGAGGACCCGTCCGCCTACTTTCTCCAACTCTTCAGAACCATTGGACGCAGACGATTGGATTCGCTCCATTGAGAAGAAGCTTGATATTGCTCAGTGCACAGATCACGAGAAGGTTCTTTATGCCGCTCATCAGTTAGAGGGCACCGCTGCTGAATGGTGGGAGAACTATATTGCTGCTCATGATGACCCTCAGACTATCTCTTGGGAAGAGTTTTCTGCTGCTTTCCGCCACTCCCATATCCCAGATGGCAAGGTGGAAATGAAGAAGAATGAGTTCAGGGAGCTCAAGCAAGAAGGGATGTCAGTGAGTGAATATCTCAATAAATTCACTCAACTTGCTCGCTATGCCCCAGAGGATGTAGCCACAGATGATGCTCGCCAGAAGAAATTCAAGCGTGGGCTCAACCTAGGATTAAAGGTGCAAGTCATTGGCAACGACTATGCAGATTTCCAGCACTTGGTGGACAAAGCTATGCTCATTGAGGAGTCTCGTCGTGAGTTGGAAGAATCCCGTAAGAGGAAGATGATGCAACATGGAGCTCATCAGAGTCATCCATAGAGAGCCAGGACCAATGCACAACAGCCTGCTCGTTTCACTACTCCATCGGCATTCAGGACACCTGCACCAGCGCTTCGCCCAGCTTCTTCAGGCAACCCTAACTTCAGCACCAACAACAATCCGCCTCAGAGGACCAGTAATCCAGCTGCAGGAGTCATTTGTTTCAACTGCAATGAGCGGTGTCATTATGCTAATAATTGCCCTAGGAAGCAAGCTATGGCAATGATGCGTTTCAACACAGGATCAACACTAGCGGGACCCTACACCAGGAGCGGGGCGTGGGCGTCTCGGACTCAAATCGAGGCTACCGAGGACTCCTGGCCTATGGGAAGAGGTCGTGTGAATCATGTCACCACTAAGGATGCTCGGGATGCATCGAGGCGTCATACTAGGTAAGCTCCTAGTCAACTCGGCATCTGCCATGGTTTTGTTTGATTACGGGCGGCGCATTAGTTTATTTCTCGGAGTTTTCTTGTAAATCATCGATTAAAAACAATGCCTCTTAAAATTGTTTTATTAGTGCAATCACGGTTGATTTGAGTACGAACCAAGGCGCCCGAAGTTAAGATATTAATCGGAGGGTAGAATTCTAACCAACCTCATTGTCCTAGACACCAAGTCCTTAGATGTGATCCTAAGAATGGATTGGCTCTCCAAGAACCAGCGATTTTGGATTGTGGAAGCAGACAGATCACATTAACTGATCGAGATGGAACAAAGTTAAAACTTCAAGTGTGCAGATCGGGCCGAAGGATAAAAGTTTGTAATGCCAAAGGAATAAACTTGGAGGATGTGCCAATTGCGAGAGATTTTCACGATGTGTAGAGGAAAAAAGAGGAAAAAAATATTCAGCGTTTTTGTGAAGGTAAGTCAAAACTTTTATGTGTAATATTTTTGAAATTTTAGTATTAATGTAATATTTAGAAATGTAGTAGAAATGTTAGGCAATGTAGTATTTAGAAATATTAGGATTGTAGTATTTAGAAATTTAGAGAATCAATGTAGTATTTAGAAATTTTATATGTAATATTTAGAAATTTTATATGTAATATGGTAGGTTAGCCATATATTCTGGGGCAATGTTTCAAAAATTGTGGCGTAGAAATTAAAGGAAATACGATATATCATGTATATATCGGATTTTTAAGATTAGGACAAATGAATAATATATAGTAGTAATTCCGTAATGAAAAAATGGGTAGTCGAATTACTTATTTATAGTTGGATTTCTTACTATGATCACCATTCGTTTTATACATTATATTCTAGAGTATATTTAAAAACATAGTAGGCTAGCAACATATAAATCGGAGCACCGTACTCACGCTAGAAATTAGTTGAGTAAAAAAATTTGAAAATGTCAGGAACAAGTTGGAAATCGATAAAAGTAAAGAAATTTGACAATATAATGTAACATTTATATAGTAATGCATGATGCGGTTAGATGGAGAAATGATGATTTTTTCGGTTCGGCGTTGTGGCGACATGTCGGAGAAATTGTATTTTCAAATATTCTATGGAGATGAGGAGATATACAGGGCGGATGGAGTGGATTTGTCGGTATTTTCAATAGTCATCTGGGCATATCTAGGCGAGAGATAGGACATCTGAGGGGTTCGTTGGAGTGGATGTTTGGATCTTGATTTGGATGCCCAGTGCGTTGCGAGTTAGAGCGATAGTAAGTGTCGCAAGATTTTTTATGGAAGCTGGTTCCTATTAACGCGACATCGTCATGTAGGAGCTATGTTGGATATCTTTGTAGGCGAAGCTGGCGCTCATGTTGTTAGTAGAGTGGTACGGTACCTCCATCGGTGTCGGAGGTTCGTGATGTCGAGTTAGATATTAGGAGGAGGGAAGAGGACATGCAAGAATCGATGATGAAGGTGGCGAGGACCACATGAGCGGGGACACGAGGTTGGTGGTGGCAGCAGGATCGAGGGGGTGAGGCGGTTGTAAGGCGCGGTGGCCGGCGAGGGAGGTGGTGGAGCACATAGTTGACTTGATGGAGGAGGAGGACCGTGCAGATGAGGAAGTCGCTAATGGCGAACGCTCGGACGAGGAGGACAATACTCCTGAGCTGCCTGTCCCTCATGTGTGGACTAATTGTAATTTCGAAGACCTAACAATGAATGAAGGGAACAAAGATGCATGGGAGTATCATGAAAACAAGGTCACGTAGGGGGCCATATATAAAGACAAGGAGTCTGTGATGGATGCGGTGAAATACTGGTCAATGTCTCTTGGCGGCAATTCGAGGTAGTGAAGTTGACCAAAAAAGACTACGGCGTGAAGTCGTAGTTGATTCGTGCCCATGGCGGGTGCATGCATACAAGGGAAGTGGAGGGACTCTGGAAATGTTCCATAGTGACGGAGCATAGCGCCAGTGGAGGAAGCGGAGGCGAGAACACGCAATCTATCGTCCACTTGGGTGGCAAATGTGTTTATGGTCGATCGTGGACAATCGCTTTGCAGCCTCGATCCATTATCGAGCCGTGGAGAGAGGTTTGATACAAGATTAGCTACGGAAAGGCATGGAGAGCAAAAGAACAACTTTGCAAATACGGTTGGGACATACGAGGCCTCTTACGAGAATATTCCACACTTGCTCGGGGCAATATCAAGTAGGAATCGATGCGGTCATCGACCTTCGGAGTTTCCAGCGGATGGTGCGTCTTGCGGGTAAGTGGGTCTTGCGGTGGGCCTTCTTCACCCTCGGCGCATGAATAAATGCCTTCCGAACAACATCGCCCTGGTCATTTGCATGGGCGGCACATTCCTCACAGGAAATACTAGGGCGATTCTAGCGCAATCGCGGTGCGCGCCAACAACCAGAGTTCTCTGGTCACATTGGCTTTTCGTGGAGAAAGCGGAGAACTGTGCTGGTTTCTTGAAAGAGTCAAGACGGCGGTTGTCGAGACATACGATGTATGTGTCATCCACGGCCGACATGCCGGGTTCTTGAGGCGATCATGGATATGCAACAAGGGTCCGACATCGTGGAAGCAGCAAAGTGGTCAGACCTGAAGAGCAGGTGGTGTATGAGGCACATGGGTGCCAATTTTTTTCTGTCAGTTCAGGAACAAGGAGCTTATGAACATGTTCAGCGGTACATGCAAGCAGAACCAGCGAGAGAAAGTTCGACGAGTGTGGAGAGCGTTGGATGAACTAACCAGAAGCAATAAGCTGAATCCAAGGGATGCGGTAGTTCATCAAGGAACCCTATGGTCTACCACGAGCAAGGAGATGACCCCACGACCTTGTGTGCGCTCCCAGCAAGCGCGCAAACATTGGCGTGGGCAGGGGCAAGCATAAAGAGTTTCACGGAGTGGATACGACACAAGCCATTGGAGAAGTGGTCCCGTCTGCATGACGAGGGCGGTTCCGTTATGGAATAATGACAACGAACCTAGCGGAGATTGACAATTGGGTAATGAAAGGCGCGAGATGCCTTCCGTTGGTGGGCATTGTTGAAGGTGTGTTACTAGGCACCCAAAGATATTTCGTTGAGCGGTACATGGACTCCGCTGCATGTATGTCGGACAATCGCCTATCCTACTCTACGGTTTTCTCTACATACATGGCCAAGAAGAACCGGAAGGCACAGACACATCGCTTGATAATGTAATTCTATTTACCAGTTATTTGTTGTCCTCGTCAATGTAATTTTTTATTTATGTACTAGTTATTTGTTATCCCCGACATGTAATTTTTCGTTTTATGTGTGCGATATAACATATATTTGAATATGCAACATTTCATTACTTTTCATTTAATTTTTGGTAGTTGTAACGTGTAACACTTATTGTCCAGTTTGGTTTATTTGCTTTGTAACCATGAATTTGCTTTGTAACCACGAGCACAGTGTGCGATGGCGAGTTAGGCGTCTTCTTGGCGCTTACTGAAGCGCTAGACGGCCGTGGATAAGACCCACGGTCTAGGTTGTTCGCGATTGAGGGTCGAGAGTTGGGGACAACTGCGGTCTCGGGTGCGAAGGAGTTTCTTCGGATCGACCCATCTTTGGGTTCCTGATGGCGCCAACTTTTCCTACTCTTTTACTTACTGTTAAAGGAATTTTAACGACGCTACACACTACGTGCGAGGATTCTGGCGGCGACTTACTTCCGTTCTGCGGGATGGTGGAAGCGAGCGATTGCGGATGGCCGCATCTCCACGGTTCTCGTCGACAGTCCTGCTGACCGCGCTCGTGGGCCGGTGGAAGCCGGAGACACACACGTTCCACGCCTGCGGAGAGATGGCTCCCCGCAGCTGCGGGGCGTGTCTTACCTCCTAGGACTCTCTGCGCGGGCGTGCGGTTGTGCAGCCAGCCGACCCTCGGCCGGTGTCGGCAATTGGGCGCGGTTACGCCCGTGCGGCGACACCCGAGCCCCTCGTCGTGCCCCTGGCGGGATGGCGGCGCGGGCGGCGAAGCGTGGGCTGCTCCGATTCACGGTTAGTACCTCGTTCATTGTAACCGCGGATATGCCCGAGATCTCGACAATGTTGTACCGAATGGTGCAGGCTGAGCTTCTCCACCCGGATGCCGACGAGGAGGACCTGGCACGCCACCTGGAGGCGTACCTGCTATTCCTGTTCGGTTGGTACCCGTTCCCGTCCTCGCACGGGGACACAGTGGACCGGCACTTGATCGAGTTCGCCCAGTTCATCGCCGACACCCGGCGGAGGAGGTAACACATTTTGTTAAAATCTCTTATGACAGGACATGTGTAACTTTGTCGTTGTAAACAGATGGTGCAGTGGTCGTGGGGCTCTACCGTGCTCGCGTGCACGTACAGGGGTCTTTGCGAGGCTGTCTCTCGGGTACAAGGGAACGCGACGTTGACGGGTTGCGTTCTACTACTGCAGCTGTGTCCTGGGAGCACTTCTCTATCAGTAGGCCTGTTGTTGACCAGTCGCCGTACTCACAGGACCTATACCACCACCACCAAATCGACTGGCCCACTATGGGCCTCTACTGGGTTCAGCGACAGGTATGCCCCCTTGTATGTTACCCCCTACTTTGACACTTTAATAACATGCACTATTTTTATTTCACGGTGGTGTCGCCCTGCGCAGTCGGAGGTCGTACCGAGTTCGTTCGGGAGTTTGATAGTTGCGGGGCGAGGGCGTCGGTGGACACCGTCACAGCTGCGTCTGAGGTCGAGTCCGAAAGCACCTTATGGGCTCTCCGAGCTTTGCTGGTGTGACCATCGGCTCTGGCTCACCCGTAAGGTCCTCCTCTTACACCTGTGCGTCGAGGAGTACTCGCTGCACCGAGTGCTGCGGCAGTTCGGCCTCTTCCAGAGTTTCCCCCTGCCGACTACTCACGTTGTCTCACGTGGCGCGCACAGGTTAGTGTCCTGAGCACAATACTTACCATTCCCGCGGAATGCATGTCGTGTGTAAATTACCGTTTTTACATTGCAGGATGAACCGGGCGGGGTCTACACTGGGCACTCCGTTCGCTCATCGCATGATACCGTGGATGTTGCAGTGGACCGACGCGGAGGCGGACACGGTCACCGAGACCCGGCCGTACGACCATGCCATGTACGACGATTACATGGAGTGGTTCGCGCCCCGGACTTGGCTCAAGATTGGGTACGCACCAGCACCGTATGTCGCAGCTCCGGCATCGGTGTCGGAGACGTACCCTTCATAGATGTCACAGAGGGAGAACTATGTGGTAATGGTCACCCCCGTTCCCATGTACTTATGGTTTTTATGTAAATTACCTCATATCAACCTGGCATTGCATGCAGGCACATCTTGCAGGGCAGGTGCACGCGGAGGCGGAGTCCGTGTTGGCGGGCATCGAGGCGGACATCGCGCTCACCCCCGTTCAGCAACGAGAATCTTTTACTCGGATCCGCGACACGATGACGCGGATATGCCGCCTACTGACCTGCCGGGGGGCCGAGACGGTGTGCGCAGCGCACCACGTCCCCGTCAGCCAGCACCTCCCCCGCCTAGTGGAGCCGTGCCCGCACCTCGCCCAGCCAGTCGCCCCGCACAGGCCGATGTCAACCACTACGAGCCCTCGTGTCCTCCCGCATAGATGCAGTGGCCACGGTGGGGTGACACGGGCCAGTCTTCGTCTCACGCCACAGCAGGACCCCGCGGTGCTTTCGGCTACTCGGGCTATGACGACATTGACGAGGAGGCAGCTTTCGACATGGACCAGTACCTGTCCACCGAGTACCTCGGCCCACCACCCCAGCAGACACCCGAGTCACCGACAGACTACACTACCCCTGCGCCGCAGGGCCGGGCTAGGAGGGCCGTCCGTCCGCCGTCGCCACTCACGTACTCCACCGACTAGATCAGGAGGCTTCATCGTGACTGAGTTATTATACAGCTTTAGTTTTGTAATTTATTTATCTTCACCACCATATTGTCTAACTATCTGAACTAAGTGCTTGCATTTTTTTAGTTTATCTTTTTTAGCCATGTCATACAACTTATTTTTCTGATTTTTGCAACTTCGTGCCGGAGCAACGCCCGACTAGCTCGACAACAGATAAGTGGTACAACATAAAACTAAGATGCGCATCACGAACAAGAAAAATAATGGTTACAACTTCTCGTCTACTGAGTGGATCGAGACAACTTCCCTTTCGCCCGTGCCTCCGGTGGGGCTTCTCTAGCATGACGTGTCCTCTCTCGTTTCCTCTCTCTCTCAGCCTCCTTCTCCTCCGCTTCCTTTCGACGTGCCTCCTCGCGTGCCGCATCACGCTGCGCTTCAAGCTGCCGTCTGAACTCCTCGTCTCGGATGCTTTGATCAAGGAGCTTTTGGTCCTCCGGATCGATCTCCATATCAAACCACTTCTCAAATTCACACAGCGGCGGAGGCGACTGCATGAAAAATAAATTAGCAAAGTTTCACGTACAAATATTACGAAACACGTATGATTGTTACCAGCTGGCGATTCTTCAAGCTCTTCTCCGGTGGGTCGAATTTGTAGTTGCGGCACATCCAATACCTCATCTTCCAAGTTGGAATATCTTAAAAGCGGGCGAGCCTGCAAGGATCACCGCACAGACACATCGGTGGTACAACCCCGACAGTGCTGAACAGTCCTAATCGCGCGGTGTTGCTTGCCACGCCGAAGCGCCTACCTCTTCCTTCGCCTTCCCCTTTCCCTTTCCACTTGCACGCCTCAGCATTTTGGATTTAACCTCTACTTATCTTTTCCTCCCTCTCCTTCCCTTCTCTCTTTTTTTCTTTCTTCTTCTCTCGTTGTTGGCTTTGCGAGGCCGCGAGCGAGAGCGAAGGTTATAAAGGGTAAATATCGCCTGGGTATGGGGCGATCGCCCGATACTGGGGGAAAAATTAACCTGGTGTGAAAATCTCAGGAGGCACACTGCACTAAGGTAAATATCGCCCTGAAATGGGGCGGAAACTATTAGTAAAAAATTAGATGTTTCGTGGCCACGATTTCCGTGGTTTCGTGGCCGCGAGTGCCTTTTTCGATTTTCGCAACATCAAGCCGGGCCAACGTCTGACCAGCTCGCCCATACATAGGTGGTAACCCGCATTGCGTAGGTCGCTCTTGATTTTTCCCATATTTTTTGGGCCGTATCCGGGCTGCCCCGCAGGGCTACGAAAACCCCTAGGTGGCCAAGATTTCCGCGGTTTCGTGGCCGCGAGTGCCTTTTCCGGTTTTCGCAACTTCTTGCCAGGGGAACGTCCAGCCATCTCGCCCGTACATAAATGGTATCCCACGTTGCGTAGGCCGTCCGTGATTTTTCCCGTATTTTTTCGGCCATATCCGGCGGATCGTACGAGGCTACGAAAATTCCTAAGTGGGATGCGTATCACTAACAAAGTAAAATAATTTTTCCAGTTAACTGCATCACAAGAATTTTTTTCTGGGTAATTTTCCCCGGTTTAATACAAAAATTATTGTAAAAAAAATTTGCAACAAAAAATGGTAAAAAATTTTGCTACAATACCTTTCGCCCTACCCTAGGGCGATCGGCGTTTTTTTAAAAATTTTTCGCTCTGCCGTTAGTGTTTTCAATTTGGCCGCGACAGCTGTTAGGGCATCGCCCCTGGCTCGGGCGACAGGAGGTATTTTTGCAATTTTTTTTGGCCGATTATTTTTGAAAAAAAGATTTAAAATAAATATTAAATAAGAAAATTTGATGGTGTGGACACTTTACCTAAACAAAGCCTATTAATTGGTAGCCAGCCCATGAGGCCCATCAGCTAGTTTAATTCTGTATTATTTATTTTACTAGAAAGGCCGTCTCCCCCTATACAAGGAGGTGCAGCCGTGCAGGAGCTGTATATCGTACACAACGCCTACGAGCAAAAGATCAATAAAGCGATAAGGCTGTCTGGGACTATATTTATATGTTCTTGTTCTACTCCAATTTTGTTCTACGTTAGTATTGTGATGACTATTTCGGAGTGAAAACAAAGAAACACTGCGGACAGTTTTTCAAGATGCATACATGGCTTGGGTTGTCTGTTAGGGGCTAATAAGATGTCTATAGTAGCAAATCTAAGAAACTAGGATTGGTTTAGCTCGGATGTTGAAAGGAGGGAGGGTCTCTATCTGACTCTCTCTCGAGACACGGATTTATGAATTCAAAACTTTTTGTGTATATTGCACTAATTCAGGAGTATGCTAGTACATAGTGGCAACATAGATAAAATACTATTCCATTCAATAAATTAACTGAGAAAGTAGCAAATTATTATTAAATAATAACAATTGACCATGTGGTCAAGTTTACATAACTATACCTTAATGGCTTAAGAAACAAATAAACTATTGTAATGAAAAATAAAATAATGTAGGCCATTCAACATGCCATAGGAAATCTTTTGAGAAAACGCCTTCCTAGTTCACGTAGTCTTCATAGTACTCCCTAATCATTCCTTAGCAACTAATCATCAAAGACATATAGCCATGAGTACAAAAAGTACTCAGCAAGCTATAGAAAAATGATGTAAATATATTCATGCAAGGCTTGACAAAGGATAGTCAAATTGTTCTTTTGCAGAAAGCAATAACTTGAATTTAAATACAATAAGTAGATTCAAAGCATAATTATGAAAAGATAATAAATAACTGATAAATCAATAGTAAACAACATGAACAGATTAGTGAGGTTTCATCCAACACCATCTAAAACCATGATCAAACCACTGAACTTATCAATGTTAACTTTAGACATCAAAATCATTAGTGAACTCCCCACTCACATATCAACAATTCCACCTTCCAATATTATTATGAAAAACTCTACATCTCATGTGAAATTTTCAAGCATGTTCATAACCGAGAATATGACTATTCGAATAGTTTTACACTTTGCAGAGGCTATACTATTTTACCTATAAGACATAATCATCTCTTTTTGCTAAGCTATTAATACACTTCCTTTAGTGTATGGTAGAGAGACTATGACAAAGCCATTATAATGCTGTCTAAACCCAATACTATCATCTAAGATTTCACCACTGAAGAGTTTCATCCACCTCACTCAGTCCCCCTCTTATGCCATGTGAATCTACTCGTCTATCCCAGAACCTACACTACCAACTAGTAGTACTAAAGTTATGATATCGCGTATTAATCAAATAGGTCTATCCTATACCAGACATGTGGTTGTACACTTAAGCTCAATTCAATAGTGTACAACATTAAGTCTTTAAATAATATCAAGCAAGACATCTATATCCCAAATGTGTTATCGGCCTCCATTTACTATCGATCACTTGCACGAGGAAAAACTATTTTGTTCAACCAATACCAATAGCATGTCCTACCATGGCACAATAATTTTACAACAAGGCTACCGCCACAATTCCATATCTCATTAAATCAAGATTGTCAATATTTAACATGTGATATGAACCCATCATACAACCAAGTATATCTAAACATAACTACAATAACCCAATTGTTGGTCATATGATCATGCCCAACTAATAATGTCCCAAACTAGGGTAACATTGGATACATGACACTCCAATAATCAAGGTGACATAATGACAAGTGGGTATTTAACTATTCCCAGTAAATAATCATTGATACACAAATAGCATGCAATTATATAAATCAAAGTACTTTTTTAAACATAGGTTCAACATGATCAAAACTTACGACTTGCCTCATTGATATACTGTTGTTGCTAATTCTTCAGCTTACATTTGCAGCAACATCGGCTAGGTCGGCAGCCAACTCCAGCGATGGCGGGCAACAACCACGGTGGCGAGAATCAAGCGGGAAAAGATGCATCTGGGCAAACCGGGCTCTGCGAATTCCGTGCCACGTTTAGATTTCACTAGCAATGACCACGGTGATCGGCAGCAAGGAAAAAGACGATGGCGCTAGGGTCTTGCGGTAGCAACAGTGAGATTCTGTGCCTCCGAGGAAACAAAGGGGAGCATCGTGTAGAACTCGACGCAGCAAATTTAATGGAGAAGATGGCAACGAGACTCACCAGCCGTGGCGTAATTCGGTGGGAAAGATGACGTCGGTACACGGCTTTTGATCTCAAATCCGACGTAATCCTCGAAGGAACTATAGGGATTCGGGAGAGGAGATTGAGGCGATCGTTTTGACGGGGGTGGCGCTTGGTTTTATGGACGTACGAGGAAGCATGACATGTGGAGGTCGGACTCCGACGTGTGCACAGCGCCGACTTTGTCGGGAAGAACAGTGAATTAGGGTGTATTTGGTAGGGCTGGATCCGATATTCCTAACTTCACCAGATCTGTGGAGCTGGAGCTGTGAGTATATTAAGAGTGTTCAGATGGATCATTTTGTTTACATTTTAGACCAAATATATAAATTTAATTCACTTTATTTTAGCCTACAAGTTTCAGATCTCAGGTGAAGCTGAGATCTGGAACTCTACCAAACAAGCCCGACATTCATTCATTTTGGTGGGCCTAGGGGCCCAGCCAAGGTGGTTGGGCAGCTATGGGCGAGATGGGTTGCGAACAGCAATTTGGAGTTGAGAAGGAAATGGGCGGTGGAGATTCGACTCGGAGAGATTTTGGGAAAAAATATTTTTGGAATTAAGAAAATTTATGTAAATTCAAATAAATTCATAAAAAACCCAAAAAATACAAAAAAATTCCTTGAAACATTGGAAAAAATCCAAATATAATTGATGTATAGATTAGTTGAATTAAATCTTTCATTTAAACAAAAATTCAAATTAAGATTTATTTAATTTAAAAAAAATACAAATAGCTCTTTTTTATTTTCAAACTTTTCAAAACTAAAAAAATTAGGGTGTTAGACACACACTCTGTCTCTGTCTCTAAAAATGGGCTGGCTAACATTGGAATGGCATGGCCAAATGCCACATGGGCTTTTGCTACATGAGGCCCAAGCTAAATTAGTTGGAAGCAGGAAGTGATCCAGGTTTATCATGGCTAACACAGTGTTACGTTAGGCTAGCTAGGTTCCCCACTATGAAAACGAGCCGAGTTCAAGCAAGCCTAGCCCTCCAGACTCGAGCTCGATAAGACTCAAACCGAGCTCGAGCCGAGCTCGAGTTGGAGTTCGAGCCTCGACCCAGGCTCGAGCTCGGCTCGGTCCAAACTCAAGTAGGTTTGAACTCGGCTCGAGTAAGCTCGGTAAGTTCGAGTAAGCTCGGTTATTTTGTAAACTCGGTAGGCTCAATAACAAGCTCGAGTAAGATCGGCTCGAAAAAGCTCAAATTAAGAAAGTTCGGTCCAGACTCGAGTATGGCCTCAGGTTTTTTTTACAGCCCTAACCATGATGACCTCAATTAATCATTCTCTACGTACCCTCCAAGTAAAGCTTTGCACTAGCACCTGAATTATGTTGCAGCGCTAGTTGGTCGGTCTCTATGTTTTAACGATGACGATCGATGTTGCTGAAGATGCCAAGAAAGTACACATGTAGTATAACACTAGTATTTTTTTTTTTTTGGTCCGAAGAAATGAAATGAAGAGGATTTGCATTGACAAGTCAGTACCACCGAACCAGTCGTAGCCTAAGAAAGTAGTGGATTCCGTATGCGGTCTTCCGTTGAAATGAGGAAGGGTTAAGACCATAGTTATCGATCGATATCGTAATCTTACCTGCACTAATTATAGCCGGTACGTACTATTTCAACTAAACCGGTATAATATTAGATTTATACACCGGCCTTGATATATACCAATCAATATTGACCATATCGCCCGATCTGGACATATCAGTTTTGATATTATACAATACCACTGGTGGAATTGATAATATCGTCTATCGAATTATGACCCCATTCGTTTCAACCGCTTAAAAAGCGTATTGTTTACGAGCGGGTAGATTCTGTATAGTTTCTCCCATAATCAAAAACTATCTTCTACATAGAATTAGAATTAAATTTGGAACATGATTCTCGCTGATTCTCATTGGCCCGGTCTGAAACCTAAAAGTCGTAGCTGGTCCAGCCCGATTCTCCCTCAATTAGAAACAACTTCTCCCATAATCCAGAGTCCATAATCCAAAAGCTGAAACGAACTGGGCCTATATGCTATATTTGTGATAGTACTATTATGTATTTGAAGTAATATTATAAGTGAAATTTGGTGTATATATAATTAAACATGTGTATACTTATAAATATATATTATTATATTAAATCCAAAACAATACGTCCTAGAATATACAATTTCAAAATCCAAATCAGTACAGTCTCAGTTATGGTGTTGACAAGTTAGATCAAGACAGGCCCTGCACTCCAAGAAATCTTTGAATACATCTTCCGTTTAAGGAACATGCATGGGCATTCACATCTCTCTCTATCGCTCTGTTTTCTTGGGAACATTAGGACAGTTATTACCTTCAGGTGTCTTCGATCTGTGCGTGCCTTGTAAAACCCCTGGAACTCAGCGCACATTTTTTTTAGATAATGGAATCGTCTCCGGCCTCTGCCAAAGCACACAGCCCGAAATCGTGAACTCATCTTGGCATACATAAAATGGGATACCGACCCGAAATCGTGAACTCATCTTGGCATGAACGGAAACATTTTTTAAAAAAAGTCAGAAGCTCCGTCATTCACTACAGATAGGAGAACAACAATCGGACTACATACGTCTGAGACACTCACACAAGCACACACCCAAACACCTATACCCGGCCCTCACGAAGCGGCGAGAGGACTCGGCTGGGCGGCGTTGGCGCACAACTGGCGCCTTGCCAACTGAGCTATATGCTCAGTTCTCTGAACGGAGACATCTTGTGCGACGGTTTGGCGATCTTGCAAACACCTCGAAATATTTACAACGGCTTTGGTTTTTGTTTACTCTCGCTAGGCCGATTTATTGTCGCCTTTGGATTATATATCTTCCAGATTGATCATGGATGCTTGCCTGATTGTTGTCCTGGTCCGATGTTAAGAGAAAAGAAAATTATGAATGCTTTATTGTGATTAAAAACCATAAGTCACTCTATAAACCATAAGTCACTCTATAAACACACTTTATTTTGATGCTCTCAAGTTTATTTATATACAGGACATATGTAGGTCTTGTCAGTTGTTTATGTAGAGAGGAATGTAGCAGGGCATTATATACGTATAGCATTCTGACAGTGCACCGATAAAAGAATAGAATGATTAAGAACCTCTTTTTTGGATTATTGTTTAGTGGGCATGCATTTGATTTGATAATTCGTATATGCAAGAAGGGGACACCATGGATTTGTAGTGTACTACCATTCAAGCTAGCAGATGGGGGTACTTTGGCTGTGTTGACATGTTTCTTGAAGGAAATCTAGGCATGGAATTTTGTGTGGTAGTAGCTCAGATCAGATGTGGATGGATGGTGGCAGCAGAGTAAGGAAGCAGAAACACATGCAATTAAGGGGAAGGGAGTGATCTGGTCCTGGCCGTTGTACACCGTTCTTTTTCAAGTGACATCCTAGAATTTATACAGTCAAATTTTGTTTAAAATTATCTAGATTGGCTATATGAAAACTATGTTATTAGACTTATCGCTAAAATTACTTTCATAATATTAAAATTTTATTACTATATTATAAGATAAAGCTATAAAAATTAACGATAAAAGTTATGTCGCAGAGACTATGAAAAGTAAAAAAAATGTCCCTTAATTAAGAAGGGATGGAGTACTTAGGGGTGTTTGGGACAGCTCGGCTCTACCAAAATCTGTGGAGTTGGTGAAGCGAGTATTTCTAGTTCGAGAAATTTATGGAGTCTGGTTGTGGGTACATTAAGAGTGTTTAGATAGATCATCTTGTTTACATTTTAGACTAAAAATATAAACTTAATTCACTTTATTTTAGCCTATAAGTTTCAAATCTGAGCTGGACCTGAGATCTAGAGCTCTCCTAAACAGGGCCTTAATTGTCAATGCTACAGCTACACGTTGAATCTGGTTTACACATCACTCTCATTCAATGGCCAATCCAGAGCTTCACTTAAGATACCCTGAATAATATAATACCAATATTAAACTAGGAAGATTTTGCGTGGTCTCGCCATGTCCACGTCGTTTTTCGCCGACATGTTCACTCCATGCGTGGCCGCGTCGCCCGCTTGACTTAGGCGCTTATACGGATCATATATTTTAACGCCGTTGTTTCACAACAACGAGCATGTGGCGCAGCGGTAATGCTAAGCGCACTCACGCCGTCGGTCTTGCGTTCGATCCCCGCCCGCAATGCCCGCGCGATTTTCCCACGCGACACGTGGAGCGGGGCACCGGTGCGTGTTTTCTTGCGGAAAGGCACCTGAAAAATCTCGAAATTACATATTGCTCCATTTTTTTTGCAGGGGACCCCAGAAGCTTCTAGATATTTTTTGAAAAGGTGCTTGAAGTTTAACGAAATTACATATTAGCCTTTTTTTAAAGGACCCTGAACTTCTGTGCTTTTGAGAAAAAGGGGCCCAAAATTTTCTAGAATTACAGATTAGTCCATATTTTTGCTAGATGGCCCCAGAGCTTCTTTAGTTTGTTTCTTCATGAACCTTTTTTTTTGGCAAAAAGGTGCCGACACACGAAACTTTCTAAAATTACATATTAGCCCATTTTTCCCTTAGAGATTTTTAAAAATTACTTCTAAGTCCCTTTCTTCTTGGTAAGGCCTTATTTTTTCGAAAATACCGCCCAAAAAAACTATTCCGGAGTCTCGAAATCTTTTTAAAATTACATGAAATTTATCCTAGAGTCCCGAAAGCTTTTCATAATTACAATGCACGTAACAAAAATTATACGATTCATCCCGGAGATTTTTAAAAATTACATCTAGATCCCTTTCTTCGCGGGAAGGCCTGGATATCGTATTACGATTGGCTCGTTCTTGTTGTGGCGTCTTGCCGCACCCACGTGTCTAGTATACCTTATGCTGGGAAGATTTGAAGACCTCTCAAGCCACAAGGTATGTTTTTTGCAAAAAAAAACCCTCTAGAAAATCGGAAATTGTGAACAGGTCTTTCCACTGGTTATTTTGCAAAAACGACCCTGTAGTTCTTCAAATTCAACTTAGGCACCGGTTCTCTAAACCCGAAAGATTTAAAATTACATTTAGGTCTGGTTATTTCTTTAGACTCAAAATATTTTAAATTACATTAGATCCTTCTACCATTTTTGCAACAAAAAACTCCAGAGTAAAATTTGAGCGACGCGGCGTAGCGTGCTATTCTATCTAGTTTCCTTTATCCATCGAGGGTCTATCAGGTCAAGTGATCCTTGACTCCCAGTGGTTTTATCAGGTATTGAGAATAGACACAACAAATCTTTACGAATCCATTAACTAATCTTTATGAAGCCATTGTCTCTTAGAAAAGGAGGTGACTGGCTGCCTGTGACCGCCGGCGAGGGGTGGTGACACGACAGCACAGTAGGTGAGCAACAAAGGAAGATCTACAGTGGTGCGACGGGAGATGGCCGGTGAAGGGTGGGGCTACAGTGGGAGATGGCAGGCAAAGGGCGGATTTGGTATCTTCCTCAGCTCCGACGTCCGTATCCGCCATCCCAGGCAACCCTTTGTGGTTTTTCCTAGGCCATGGTACCATCACATCTAGCCATTCCCTATTTTTCTTCCCTGGTTATGGCAACGCTGGATCTAACATCCCCCTCTCTACCGATGGCTGGATCTGATGTACCGTGCCCACATCGTCATTGTCGTGCCCCGAATTTTCACGGATTCGGACACTCTGTGCATTCTGTACTAGTCCAGGATCACGCTAGTACACACAGGATAAACAGGTTGAAGTACCACAATCATACACAGCGGAAATAAGTAATAAAGTACTTCAAGCACAATATAATCGAGTTACATGACCTTATGGTCACCTTACAATACTTCACAAGCAGGGCGATAAATATCATCAGTATCAAGTTCATTCAGCGGAAGCAAAATACGGTAGCGAAACCACTCCTAGCCACAGGCTACTGAGTACGGCTTAACCCTTAATCCTCCTGGCCTTCGACGAACTCTTCATTCCAAACCGGCACGGCTTCTTCTTCTTCTGAGGGTTTTGTCGATGCAAGGGTGAGTACACAACATACTCAACAAGTCATGGGCAATGCAGTTCTATTGCTACATGCATGGCATATTCCAAAGGAAAGGCTTAATTGGTTATTTTGCATAAAGCAACATTTCTTTCAACAGGTAATCCTATTAGATTAAAAAGCAGTAAAATCAATATTAACAATTTCTAATTTCTCAATTCTTTTTCCCAAAGGTTTTGGCACACCGCCCTAATTTGATTCTTTTGGCACACACCACCCAATCCACATCTTTTATTTTAAAATCTACCCTTATCAGTAATCACCGAGCATGTCCATTATCATGGACACGGCTATTCAATAGATTCACACACACACTCTGAGGTGTACACTTTACCCACAGATCTGATCGCTCACCACACAGTGATTGATTACAACAAAGTCTTTCAGAGACTAACACTTAGCCAGTGATCCTCTCCAGCATTGCCTTCCTAACACTTCCCTCACACAGAGCCAAAGCTTAGAACAGGCACATACCGTTAGATGGGTACCAAGCCACAGCACAGCTACGCTCCCCCGAACGGTTACACCTTTGTGTAACTGTCACCCCGAGGTATCAAAGGAAAGAGGTTAGAAACCTACTTAACTAGGTCCGTCCCATTCCGGACAAGTGGTTGTACACGGAACTCAGTTCAAAGGCTCGCAAGGTTAAGTCCTTAATTGTCCCGGCAAGACATCCTTTTACATTTCTCGGCACACGGCCTTCACAATTTTTCATACAACCCATTGCCACACAGGCCCACCTGGCACGAAGCCTTCTTGCCACTTGCCCCGGTCCAAAACATTTCCCACCCCACTTTGTATTTAAGCAACACATGCCATTTTCCACATTATTTCATGAATAGCACCACACAGGTTACTATCCCGAATCCATCTTTATGACATAATCGCACTTTTCAAAAATGCGTTCCATAATTGTTTAGTCAGTATTCATTTGCTATTTGAAATTCATTCATCGCGTATAAGCAAGCTAAACAGCTAATCACGGTCTAGCCTCCCGTGTTGGCATCATATTAGCATCCAACATATTAACGTCATAGGTTAACAAGGATTTTAGGGCATACATTGAGTATTAACAAGGTGACATTACAAGATAAGTATTTAGCTACCTTTTCCCAATTTAATCAATAGCAGTTGTATTTAACATAGCATGCAATATGAAAATCAAAGTATTCTTTTGAAAACTAGGCGCAAAATGGTCAAAGCATGACTTGCCTTCAAACAGCAGTTGGTTCTGGTCGGCTCATGGCGGGTCTTCAAATTCTCCCTTGGCGAATTCTGGCGACTCGGAGTCTACGCGCACACAAGCAAGTATACAATAGCACTCAATACAGATAGCAAGACCATCACCAAAAATAAAATAAAAATCGCCATTAAATAGCTTACATTTTTACAAATTTTTGGGCACTGGAATCACCCAAATCCGAGTTAAAATGCAAAAGTTATAGCATTTTCAAGTTTGCTGAAATTCAAAAATGAATAATCGAGTTATTCTATTTATTTTTCTACTGAAAATCCGGATTAATTTCCTCGGCGACACGCGTCGGCACCAGGGACGTCCACGTCGGTCTCGGTCACTGACAAGTGGGCCCGGATGACGTCCGCCGACGCCGGACACCTTGGCGGTCCTCCCATCGCAAGTGGGCCGGTGAACGATGCTTTCGCCCCACGTCGGCCGATCGACACGCGTCGAGAAGCATCAAGCCACGCCAACCATTCACTCTCGACCGTTGGATTCGGATCTGACGGCGCAAAGACTACCCGGCGGTTCATCGTTAATGAGCCTACATGGCCTTACCTTGGCGTTGGATGACGATCTGGCTACCGTGTGGTTGCTGCAGGTCGAAGAAGAAGCGGCTACGGTCGCGGACTTGGGGAAGACGACACGGCGACGGCGTTTCGAGCTTCTCGGTGGAATGAAGTGGCCCAACGGTGCGGCGAGACGCAAGGAACTCTCGAGGTGGTCTTAGCTGCGACGGGGGGCGGACGGCGGCGCAACACTGAAGAACCGAGGAAAGGAGTGGCTACTTGGCGAGCTATTGCGCACGCTTTGAGTGGTCGAGCGAGAGAGGGGCGAAATGAGCGGGATGAAGTCTTGAGCACGGATGTACTTCACTTGCGGACTTGCCTCGAGGCGCCAAAATCCTCGACATGATCTTGGTACCTAGCATGCGGCGGCGGTGCAACGATCGTCCACTCCGAGTCGTCCGGTCACATCGGTAGTTGGATCCCGATCCGACGGTCCAGATTTGGCGGCGATTAGGGTTTTCCACTGCCTGAGCACGAGTGTTGGGCGGCCCAACATCGTAGCTAGCCATTTTCCGGTTTTACTGAATAAAAATAAAGACAAATTCAAAGTAATTGTTTAGGGCACTAAAAATACCCAAAAATTCTAGAAAAATTCTAGAAAATATTTGAGCATTTTGAGCCTAAATAAAATATTTTCATTTATTTTTGATAAATACTTATTCTCATATTAATTAATCAAGAGAAGGATATTTTAAATAAATGTTAAGTAAATCCAATAAATCCCAGAAAAATTAGATAAATTCAATTAAATGCAATTAAATGCAAATAAAAGTTGGTTAATTCATAAAAATTCAAATAACTCCAAAAATTAAAATCGGACCAAAATTCGGGACGTTACAAACCTACCCCCTTAACAGAATCTCGTCCCCGAGATTCGAGGCTTAACTATGGAATAGGTTTGGGAATTCCTTTTTCAGATCTTCTTCTCGTTCCCAGGTGGCTTCACTTTCTCTGTGATTGCTCCACTGAACTCCGCAGAAACGGGTTGTCTTGTTTCTTGTTTTCCGATCCACTGTATCCAGAATTTTCATCGGTTGTTCTTTATAGGTCAAGTCTTCCTGTATTTCCACTTCCTCCAGTGACGTTTGTTCCTCAGGCATTCGGAGACATTTCTTGAGTTGCGACACATGAAAGACATTGTGCACTCCTGCTAGTGACTGCGGTAACTCGAGTTGGTATGCGACTTCGCCCTTACGGCTTATGATCTTAAATGGTCCTACATATCTTGGTGCAAGTTTACCCTTTTTGTGAAACCTCCGGACTCCTTTAAGAGGCGTAACTCTGAGATACACGAAATCTCTTGGTTCAAAGCTCAAATCCCTGCGGCGATTGTCCGCGTAACTCTTCTGTCTCGACTGTGCGATCTTCAACCTTTCTCTGATCAGTGCTATTTGCTCTTGACTTCTTGAAGTATGTGCGGTCCGAAGACACGGCGCTCCGGTCTCATTCCAATTGAGCGGTGTCTGCGCAGGTCGACCATACAATGCTTGGAAAGGTGACATCTGAAGACTTGCCTGATAGCTATTGTTGTAACTAAACTCCGCATATGGCAAACATTTATCCCAAGTCGATGTATATGCTAACGCACAAGCTCTTAACATAACTTCTAATATCTGGTTGACTCTTTCAGTCTGCCCATCTGTCTGTGGGTGATAAGCGGTACTGAAGTTCAAACGGGTGCCCATTGCTGTATGCAATTTATCCCAAAACCTTGAGGTAAATTGGGTACCTCTGTCCGATACTATCCTCCTTGGCACTCCATGCAAACAAACGATCCTTGCCATGTATAGCTCGGCTAACTTATCTCCCGAATAGGTTGTCTTTACCTGGTATGAAGTCGGCGACCTTTGTTAATCGATCCACGATGACCCATATGGAGTCATAACCTCCTTGCGTCCTTGGCAATCGGTAATGAAATCCATTCCGATTTCTTCCCATTTCCACTCTGGTATTTTCAATGGTTGCAGCGATCCTGGCGGTCTCGATGCATAGTTTTGACTCATTGGCATACATCACACGATGCTACGTGTTCAGCAACTTCTCTCTTCATATTCGGCCACCAGAATCTCTCTTTTAAGTCTTGGTACATTTTTGCACTTCCTGGGTGGATCGAATACTTGGAGTCATGAGCTTCCTCCAATATTAACTGTTTTAATTCCTTTTGTTAGGTACACAAATCACGCTCTTTCATCCTAGCGTACCATGTTAAATCGACTTAAAGTCTTTAAGCTTGACCTTCCCCCATCTTGGCTTTGATCCTCTCGATCTTCTCATCATTCTTGACCTTCTCTAAGCGATATTCCAAGATAGGCTTTACTTCTAATGCGACTCTGAATCCTTCTGAACGACTTCCAATTTCAATCTCTGAAGGTCCTTACACAATTCTCCTGGTTTTCTTCCACCTTCGAATTTAGACCATGACTTTTCCGACTCAGGGCATCAGCCACTACATTGGCCTTGCCGGGATGATAATGGATACCCATGTTGTAATTCTTGATCAGCTCTAACTATCTCCTTTGTCTCATGTTTAGATCAGATTGGGTGAAAATATATTTAAGGCTTTTATAGTGCAGATACACCTCACATCTATTGCCAATAAGATAGTGGCGCCATATCTTCGGTCGTGCACTACTACCGCTAATTCTAGATCATGCGTCGGGTAATTCCCTTCATGTGATCTTAATTGCCTTGATGCGTAGGCTACTACCTTCCCATTCTGCATTAACACGCATCCAAGCCCTTGGCGTGATGCATCGCAATAAATGTCAAAGCTCTGGTGCACATCTGGCTGAACTAATACTGGCGCTGATGTCAGTCGTTTCTTCAACTCTTGAAAACTTCTCTCACAATCTGGTGTCCAAACAAACTTCTTTTCTTTCTTTAGCAATTGCGTAATTGGCCTAGCGATTGTCGAGAATCCTTCTATAAATCGACGGTAATAACCAGCCATTCCGAGAAAACTCCGAACCTGCGAAACTGTCTTTGGCGACTCCCAATGCAATACTGTCTCGACCTTGCTTGGGTCTACTGCGATTCCTTCGGCAGTCATGACATGCCCTAAGAAATCTACCTTACTCTTCCAGAAATCGCACTTACTGAATTTTGCATACAACTGTTGCTCTCTTAGTTTTTTCAGCACTAATCTCAAATGTTGGGCGTGCTCTTCATCCGTCCTTGAGTAAACCAAAATATCGTCGATGAACACGACCACAAATTTATCTAAATATTCCATAAATACTTTATTCATCAAGTTCATAAAGTAAGCGGGCGCATTTGTCAATCCGAATGACATAACGGTGAACTCGTAGTGTCCATATCTTGAAGAAAATGCGGTCTTGGGTATGTCCTCTGTCTTGATTTTCAACTGGTGATAACCCGACCTAAGGTCGATCTTGGAAAATACTCCTGCTCCTCTTAGTTGATCGAAGAGATCATCTATCCGGGGTAACGGGTATTTGTTCTTTATCGTCACTTCGTTAAGTGCACGATAATCCACACACATTCGGAAACTCCCATCTTTCTTCTTGACAAACAGAACCGGTGCTCCCCATGGTGATGAGCTTGGTCTGATGAATCCTTTTTCCGACAATTCCTCGATCTGCTTCTTCATTTCTACCAACTCTTCGGTGGACATCCGATATGGTCTCTTTGCTATTGGTGCGGTCCCTGGTACTAGATCGATTACAAACTCTATGTCTCTGTCTGGTGGCATTCCTGGTAATTCCTCGGGAAAAACATCTGGGTATTCACTGACCACTGGTACATTTCTTATACTGACAATCTCCAGATTGTTTACCAACATTTGACCTTCTCGAACTGCCACTGCTTGAAATTCCACTTTCCTACCTTCAGGGCTCTCAATAGACACAACTCTCCGTCCGCAGTCTAATACAGCCTTATGTTTAGCCAACCAATCCATTCCCAGGATAACATCCAGGGTTTGGGTTTCTAATATAACAAGGTTCGCTAGGAACTCTACTCCTTTTACTAATAGCTTAACTCCAGAACATCCGACCTTAGAACGGAGTTCTGATCCAGGGGATTGAACTAGAAGTGTACTTTTAAGGTTAACAATATCCAGATCATTTGTCATGGCGAAATCTCGAGAAACGAACGAATGTGAAGCTCCTGAATCAAACAATACTGTAGCTGGCACTGAGTTGACTACGAACTTACCGAGCACGACGTCCGTAGCGTTCTGGACTTCGTCTGCGGAGATATGGTTGATTCTGCCTCGCGTGAACGCTTGCGGCGTAGCTCCAGCTTGGTTAGGTCCTCGGCTTCCTCCTTGGGCTGGGGTCTTGGCCGGGGTATTCCCTAAATTGAAGCGTACTGGCGTCACACCTCCTTTCTTCGGGCACGTATTGGCGAAGTGCCCCGTTTCGTTGCAGTTGTAGCAGCGCCTTCCTGACATCTGCTGATTTCCTCCGCTCTGGTTAACAACCTTGACTGGGGTCTGAGGGGTTTGTCCGGCTGGTCTTGGCATTGGCGGCGGTGTCCTGACAACGTTTCCCTGCGGAAACATGTGGAATTGCTGAGGTATCATTCTCGTCTTCTGCGGACCATGGCGTCCTCCTTGCTGTGCCATGCGGCGTTTACGATTATCATCCAGCTCCTTGCGCTTGTCCTCTAATATGAGCGCCTTGTTTACCAACTCTTGAAAGTCCGGAAAAGTGTGAGTAATCAGTCCCACCTGTAGACCAGTGTTGAGTCCCTTCATAAAGCGAGACTGCCTTGCCTTGTCAGTTGCTACATCTTCTGGAGCGTAGCGTGCTAGCTGAGTAAATTTATTCAGATAGTCGGCCACTGACTGGCCTCCCTGCTTCAGCGCTCTGAATTCTTCCTTTTTCAATTCCATGATACCCTCCGGCACATGGTATTGACGAAAAGCTATGGTGAATTCTTCCCATGTAATTTCCTGCGGGTTCTCCTGCGATGCGCAGTAGTTCTCCCACCATTCAGCGGCGGTTCCCTCAAGTTGGTGAGAGGCATAAAGTACCCTCTCGTTTCCCTCGCACTGCGTGATGTGCAATTTCCTTTCGATGGTTCTTAACCAATCGTCTGCCTCTAACGGGCTGGCATTGCCCGAGAAAGTGGGCGGTCGTGTCCTCATAAATTCAGATAATCTTGAGTACGGACGTGGCCCATTGTTCACAGCTTGATTGTTGGCGGTTGCTTGAGTGTTGATCTATTGAACTGTGGCCATCATTGTCTGCATTAATTGGGTCTGTGCTGCGAGAAATACTCCTAGGTTCTGCATATCGACTGGCGGTGCTGCTTGCGGTGGTGGCGTACCATTCTGACTGCCTCCTGGACGCGAACCACTGCCTCCTGCTCCGTTGTTGCGAGTGTTCACCATCTGTTGATTCCTTCGACGGTTTAGAGATAAGGGGGAAAAGAGTAGACAAGTATAGAAACTTATACGGGGAAACAGGTGTAACTTAAGAACCATTAAACATTCAAGCATAACTAAATATTAGGTATGGTTTATTACATAGTCTAGGGACTATGCAACCACACAGCAGTCACAACATCACATCAAATTGTTCATTACATCACATCGCACATCTAATGTTCGAAATTAAAGACGCGACTCAAAATTACTGAGTCTCGACGCAAAAGCTGATCCCTGCAACTCTGAAAAACATCACTCCTCAAGCCAACCATGCTGCGGCTCGCCGATCACATCTGTTGGCGGGTGAGTGGCATCGGGCGAACCGTCCCCATGCCCTCCCATCGGGTGCAGGGGGCACCACAGTCTTTGGTCCTCCGTGGCCTGCACTGCTCCTCGTCGTCGTCGTCGAGCTCCATGACGCGTCGAGGCTCCCGTGGTCGTGAGCCTCCTCCACTCGGCGATCCTCGACACTGCGTGCATCCGGGTCTCTCGTAAAGCCACCTCGGTCTCCTCCAAGGTGCGGTAGACGGCCTGCAGCTCTGTAGTCGTGGCGTCTATGACCTCCTCCTGTGCCGCAGCAAACCTGCCCAGGTGCACGACGGCGGCGTCGTCCTCTAGCTCCAAGCGAGCCTGCAGGGGTCCTCCCGCGTGCGGGTGCACACGGAAAGCGGTATCCCACAGCTCGTAGCCGTGGTCCCTGCTGATCCGGCGCAGCGCAACCCGGGCACACTCCTGTATGCCCGCCTCGTAGCTAGCTCGCTTCACCGCGAGGCGAAGCAGACGACTAGCACGCGCGTGCTCCCGAGCGTACAAGGTAAGAGTCGTCTCCCATCCGCGAGCAATCCCGTTGACTATCCAGGAGCGGGACCGGTAGAGAGGGCGGTCGTAGCCTCCCAACACCTGGAGCATCCTCCAGAGCTCCACTGCATAGCCTCCGTGACGCTCGCCAAAAGAGTGAACCATCCGCATCTGCCAAAGCAAAGCGTCAGTACTAATTTTTTTTTAAAAGAGCATAAAAGTAATAGCAGAATACAGCAGAGATATGAAGTAAGGAAGAAGGGATAAGTCAAGATTTCTTTGATTATTCTTGCCCAAGTTTTATTCTTTAGAAATTAATTTGGACTCCTCTAAAACGGCCAGTCTAACTAGGGTTAAGTCCTACAGTCAGTATGGCTCTGATACCATCCCTGTCGTGCCCCGAATTTTCACGGATTCGGACACTCTGTGCATTCTGTACTAGTCCAGGATCACGCTAGTACACACAGGATAAACAGGTTGAAGTACCACAATCATACACAGCGGAAATAAGTAATAAAGTACTTCAAGCATAATATAATCGAGTTACATGACCTTATGGTCACCTTACAATACTTCGCCGCGCAGGGCGATAAATATCATCAGTATCAAGTTCATTCAGCGGAAGCAAAATACGGTAGCGAAACCACTCCTAGCCACAGGCTACTGAGTGCGGCTCAACCCTTAATCCTCCTGGCCTTCGACGAACTCTTCATTCCAAACCGGCACGGCTTCTTCTTCTTCTGAGGGTTTTGTCGATGCAAGGGTGAGTACACAACATACTCAACAAGTCATGCGCAATGCAGTTCTATTGCTACATGCATGGCTTATTCCAAAGGAAAGGCTTAATTGGTTATTTTGCATAAAGCAGCATTTCTTTCAACAGGTAATCCTATTAGATTAAAAAGCAGTAAAATCAATATTATCAATTTCTAATTTCTCAATTCTTTTTCCCAAAGGTTTTGGCACACGACCCTAATTTGATTCTTTTGGCACACGACCACCCAATCCACATCTTTTATTTTTAAAATCTACCCTTGATTTGTAATCACCGAGCAATGTCCATCATCATGACACGGCTATTCGAATAGATTCACACACACACTCTGCGGAGGTCAGACACTTTACCCACAGGATACGATCGCTCACCACACAGTGATTGATTGCAACAAAGTCTTTCAGAGACTAACACTTAGCCATGATCCTCTCGGCATTGCCTTCCTAACACTTCCCTCACACGAGCCAAAGCTTAGAACAGGCACATACCGTTAGATGGGTACCAAGCCACAGCACAGCTACGCTCCCCCGAACGGTTACACCTTTGTGTAACTGTCACCCCGAGGTATCAAAGGAAAGAGGTTAGAAACCTACTTAACTAGGTCCGTCCCATTACGGACAAGTGGTTGTACACGAACTCAGTTCAAAGGCTCGCAAGGTTAAGTCCTTAATTGTCCCGGCAAGACATCCTTTACATTTCTCGGCACCACGGCCTTCACAATTTTCATACAACCCATTGCCACAGGCCCACAGCACGAAGCCTTCTTGCCACTTGCCCCGGTCCAAAACATTTCCCACCCCACTTTGTATTTAAGCAACACATGCCATTTTCCACATTATTTCATGAATAGCACCACACAGGTTACTATCCCGAATCCATCTTTATGACATAATCGCACTTTTCAAAAATGCGTTCCATAATTGTTTAGTCAGTATTCATTTGCTATTTGAAATTCATTCATCGCAGTATAAGCAAGCTAAACTGACTAATCACGGTCTAGCCTCCGTGTTGGCATCATATTAGCATCCAACATATTAACGTCATAGGTTAACAAGGATTTTAGGGCATACATTGAGTATTAACAAGGTGACATTACAAGATAAGTATTTAGCTACCTTTTCCCAATTTAATCAATAGCAGTTGTATTTAACATAGCATGCAATATGAAAATCAAAGTATTCTTTTGAAAACTAGGCGCAAAATGGTCAAAGCATGACTTGCCTTCAAACAGCAGTTGGTTCTGGTCGAAGCTCTGCGGCGGGTCTTCAAATTCTCCCTCGGCGAATTCTGGCGACTCGGAGTCTAGGCGCACACAAGCAAGTATACAATAGCACTCAATACAGATAGCAAGACCATCACCAAAAATAAAATAAAAATCGCCATTAAATAGCTTACATTTTTACAAATTTTTGGGCACTGGAATCACCCAAATCCGAGTTAAAATGCAAAAGTTATAGCATTTTCAAGTTTGCTGAAATTCAAAATGAATAATCGAGTTATTCTATTTATTTTCTCTTGAAAATCCGGATTAATTTCCTCGGCGACACAGCGTCGGCACCGAGGACGTCCACGTCGGTCTCGATCAGCGACAAGTGGGCCCGATAGCGTCCACGCCGACGCCAAAGACCACGGCGGTCCTCCCACTAGCAAGTGGGCCGGTGAAACGATGCTTTCGGCCCCACGTCGGCGATCGACACGCGTCGAGGAAGCATCAAGCCACGCCAACCATTCACTCTCGACCGTTGGATTCGGATCTGACGGCGCAAAGACTACCCGTGCGGTTCACTGTTAATGAGCCTACATGGCCTTACCTTGAGCGTTGGATGACGATCTGGCGGCTGTGGTTGCTTGCGAGGAGTCGAAGAAGAAGCGGCGGCGCTGGTCGCCGGACTTGGGGAAGACGACACGGGCGACGGCGTTTCCGAGCTTCTCCAGTGGAATGAAGTGGCCCAACGGGTGCGGCGAGACGCAAGGAACTCGGAGGTGGTCTTGGCTGCGACGGGGGACGGCGGACGGCGCAAGAACACTGAAGAACCGAGGAAAGGAGTGGCTACTTGGTGAGCTATTGCGACGCTTCGGTGAGTGGTGGCCGAGAGAGAGGCGAAATGAGCGGGATGAAGTGCTGAGCGCGGGGATGTACTTCACTTGCGGACTTGCCTCGGGCGCGCAAAATCCGACATGATCTTGGTACCCAACGGCGGCGGTGCAATGATCGTCCACTCCCGAGGTCGTCCGGTCACATCAGCCGTTGGATCCCGATCCGACGGTCCAGATTTGGCGGCGATTAGGGTTTTCCACCGCGCGAGCACAGTGTTGGGCCGGCCCAACACTGTAGCTAGCCATTTTCCGGGTTTTACGAATAAAAATAAAGACAGAAATTCAAAGTAATTGTTTAGGGCACTAAAAATACCCGAAAAATTCTAGAAAATATTTCAGAGCATTTTGAGCCTAAATAAAATATTTTTATTTGTTTTTGATAAATACTTATTCTCATATTAATTAATCAAGAGAAGGATATTTTAAATAAATGTTAAGTAAATCCAATAAATCCCAGAAAAATTAGATAAATTCAATTAAATGCAATTAAATGCAAATAAAAGTTGGTTAATTCATAAAAATTCAAATAACTCCAAAAATTAAAATTGGACCAAAATTCAGGACGTTACAGTCATCAGATTCGTCCTTCCCTAATCGCACCACCATCGGACCTGCTCATTGCCAGCTGCCCTTGGTGGATCTTTCCCAACGATGGCGCCACCACATGTAACTCAAGGGAGAGCTCAGTGTAGTGTGGATGTCCTTCCCGGTCCGTCGCCCTCCTCGAAGACAGTGGCGGTAGCGAGGCCGGTGCCCCTTCTATCCCATTTTCCCCATTGACGATAGTAACAACGGCTAGCGATGGCGCGATGCTCCTCCTATCACAATGACATGGCGGTGGTGGTGGCGAGGTTTGGTGATGGTACACACTATAGAAACACTATGTTAGACGTATCATCACAAACGATTTTCAAAAGATGTCTATGTTAAATCGATGTCACAGATAATTGGTGGCTAAAACTGTCTGTGATGTATAGTGTTTGACGTATCATCACAAACGATTTTCAAAAGATGTCTATGTTAAATCGATGTCACAGATAATTGGTGGCTAAAACTGTCTGTGATGTCTCCTGATATCATCACAAATGGTTTTATCAACCAATCATCTGTGGTATAAATGAATATTACAGACGACTCTAATAAAAAAATAGACATTACAGATGGTTTTCTATTAAAACCATCTGTGATATACATTTATCACAAATAATTTTAATAAAAAACCGTCCGTAATATTCTCCGGCTCCCATCTGAACCTTAGCTTTGAGTGAGCGCGCCTGCTTGGTCCTCCCACTCCTCTTGTTTGCTCTCCTCGTAGGGTGGGCATTGGTTTCGGTTTAATCGGTTCGGTTTTAAAATAATTCAGTTTTTAAAAACTGAGAATCGAATTTCTCGAAACAAAAATAAAAACCGAACCGAATTAACTGAAATATTTCAGTTCAGTTAATTCGGTTTTTTGGTTAACCGAAATATGAATAACACTAGGTAGATTAGATTTAGTCCTTTTCATATTGTAACACGTAATATGGATAAACCAACACAATATTCATATGTCATTATAATATAAACATAATAGAACATATGAATATACTTAACATATACATAAATGTATTATAACATGAGAATTGTTTAGTGGCTTTAGGAAGAATATTATAAAAGTGGTATTATATATGGGCTATTCGGTTACTTTAGTTTTTGAAAGCGAAAAACCGAACCGAATACCGAAAACTGAATTATATCAAAACAAAAACCAAACTGAAAACCGACGGTTCCGTAATTCGGTTTCGGTTTAAAAATGCCCACCCCTACTCCCTCGCTACTGCCTCTTGCACGTGCCGCCCTACCTCTCCGTGCCTTCGTCGCGCCGTTGCCGCTCCCGCTCGTCTCACGCCAGCCTCCATCTCCGCAGTCTTCCTCCCGTTGGGGCCAGTGGATGTGCCCGTCGGCGCAACTCTCATGCGCCCTTCACCTCTTGGCCTTCCTCCCGTGGGATCGAGGTGCATCCGCGTCCCATCGGCGGCAGGCGAGCAGCGGCGACGACGACGAGGCAGTGTGAATGGACCCTGAGGCGATGGCGGATTTGGTCCAGAAAGGCACTACCTTTCTCCTCCTCGATATACCCCAGCACACCCTTTGTGGCATAGACACTCAGGTCGATGGTCGCACACACCCCCAGAACCCCCATTGAGAAATTTGTCTATGTGACACAGAATTCGTTGGTAATTCACGGATTAATACTCTAATTCGTATGGTTCATAAAATTGACATGAATCAACGAATTCTTTGTCCTAGTGACACTCCTGGCATTTTTCACAATTTCGGGATTTTTTAAATGATTTTCGCACTGTTAATGCCCGTTTTACCCCTGCTCCTTCTCCTTGTTAACGCCTGTCTCCTTCCTGCTTCCTCCCGTGCCTCATTCTCATGTGTCAGGAGCGGCAAGAGGAAAAAGATGCCGGGCACAGGAGTCTTCACGGGAGCTCACGGGCGTTAACAGAGGGCACGAGCCATGGGCAAAGCAGTAAACTTACTCGCTAAACAGTGCTAAAAACATTTGGAAAAAAGAAAAATGCTGGAAAAATGCTGGGAGTGTCACTGGGGCAAAGAATTCGTCGATTTGTGTCAATTTTATGAATCGCACGAATTAGAATGTCAATTCGTGAATTGGCAACGAATTCGGTGTCACACGACAAATTTCTCAACCCCGTATCTCCCGCTGCCAGTAACAATTCCTTATCATTATTCTTGGATTGGTCATTTGTGTGTGCATTTATCTGGTGCTTTGCTCTGATTGATCCAAGAATTTGACGGCTTTCCACCGCCTGCTGCTTCAGGTGTTCTCGGTCGGCCCCAAGTTCAAATGGATCAAGACGGTGCCTCCGGGGCCGCATTTCATCTACTACTGCTCCTCCAACAGGTAGCAACATCTTCCATCCCATGGCAACTTCTTAGATCAGTTGAACTGGATTCCTTAGAAACAACACAAGCACCTCTAGGTACGATGATGCCATTGCTTCATGTAATTTGATTTCCCCTTAATTGTTACAGTTTTTGTCGAAGAATGGAATTTACGAGTTATGGAACTGGTTTGATGATAGGACATGATAAGAGAGCCCCACAGACAGCTGAACCATTTAGTATTTTGTAAGTTTCATGCAAAATAGAAGGTGTGATACGCACACTTGGCTGATTGGTCTTGCTGCTGCTTCTGATTTAGATATCACCTTGGCCGTGTGATTGGTGGCATCTTGTATCCCGGCTGACATTGACAGATCCATTTGGTGGTAGGTTATCAAAGGAATACACCCTTACGTTCCTTTTAGTGACTGCAAATGTGCCTGAAGTATTTGATTGCTCTACTGGGGTTGCCTTCCTCTTTCCCTTCTGTCGAGTTCCCTTCCTCTTTTGCAGCTCATGGTTCCAGCAGCTCGGCATCAGATTGGGTGCCACCAAACTTCTTCCTGGGTTCTTCATTTTCCTTTATGTGATCCAAAATTTTCCAATTTATTCTCAGCCCTCGCTGATGCGCCATGAGCCACCACATAGATGATCTCGATAGCGTCAGCGATCCTTTACTTTGTTTGAAATAACCAAACAAAAAAATAGTAATGGTTAAGAAATCCTTTTTTTCCATCCGATTCTCCTGTATATGTATGTTCGAAACCACATCATTCCTTTTCATCTGTTTACTGCAAGGCCAAATCAGGGTACCTGTAGATTCTTTAGTGTTGATTTAATATATGCCGAAGTGAGAAAAAGGCGAACATGAAGGTGAGGGACTTGGATAGGTGCCAAACTAAGCTCATAAGCTGGCAACCATCTAACTACAATTGAAATACTTTGTCTATACAAGTTAATCAGCTGGCAGATGCTCAATATAATCGATTGTTACGCAGGTTGCTTCAAAAATTATGAAGCTCATGTCTGGAAAGAAACGAAGTTGAAAGCTCGTCATTTCATCACATAACTTTGAAATCATTCCATCGGCACAGAAGTTTCGGAATTTGGTGGTTCAGATACAAGTAGGAGGAGCTGACATAGTGAAAATCGCAACTACTGCGACATAAACTGTTGACGTGTCAAGAAAGTTTCAAGTACTTGTACATTGCCAAGTGAGTTTACCATCTGATTCAATTCAATGCTTTTTTTAATCGTGAATCTGTTCAAGGCTTTATGTGGGCTCATACATAGTGGATTCTATTTTCTAGGGTCATATAGACTATATGTTTGGATTGTGTACTGTCTCAATGTTGTTGCAAATAATTTTTCATAAGGGTCCTATATTTTCCGAGAACATAAAGGAGAGCAGCGCATTTTCAGTTTTTATTGTCCTGTCACATGTAACAATCCATTCCTTATTATTTCAAATAATTAGATTTGTTTCAGCTTCAAATTTTGGATGCTACAAATTTTGGCTAAGTCTCTATGTTTACCATGACATGAATGCTACAAATTTTGGCTAAGTCTCCAAATTGGGCATCCAAGTCATGGCGAATTTGGAGCATCCAAGTCATGGTAGAGGCTAATTTGTTGTGCATCCAAGTCATTGTAAATTTGGAGAGTTAGCCAAAATTTATAGTATCCAAGTCATGACAAATTTGGAGACTTCGCAAAAATTTGTGGAATTCAAGTCATGACAAATTTGGATACCCACCCAAAATTTTAGCATCCAAGTCATGGCAAATTTGGATATCTAGAGGATGTACCATATGTTTTGTAGTGATGAACCAATGTGATCACAGACTGTTCTTGCCAATAACCGTCTATGATAATTGTATATCATAGACAATTCTGTGATATACAATTATCACAAACAATTCTATAATAGAATCGTCTACGATGTGTAATGATTATCACTGTTTCGAACCATCTGTGATGTCTTTTTTTGTAGTAGTGATAACATAGTGCACCCATTCCATCTAATCCAGCCTATGCACGCGGAAGACAACGTGCTTAATGTGAGCGCTAAGGGACTCGAGGATGAGAAAGGTGGCTTGCACCGGGCACTTGGCAGCGCTGGCAGTAGCCTTGACACGGCCATGCGGTGATGGCACCCTTTTGGAAGAAGAAGAAGACGTATAAGACAAGCTGCTATCTAGTGATGTTAGTTGAGTTTATTAAAGTGAGTTGAGTTTATTAAAGTGAGTTAAGTTTATTAAGATGTATTTTCCTATATGTATTCTCAATGATGTCATTTAATTATTGTGCCCAATTATTTACTGTTTTCAGCTTGTTATAATATAGTTTCAACTATATTAACGATTTATATAAACGTTAAATATTAATATATTTCTTTGGCGTGCCCCACTTTAGGCACAAAAGTGGATGCACATTTAGGCTCACTTGGAACTCGGTTGTTTTTCCCGTTTCTTGTGGGAATTTAAGTAATTTCTATTAATTTTTTGCAAAATTTATGTGAAAATTGCTTGTCCCGAATGGGGTCTAAAAAGTGGTAAGGGAGGAGCATGCGCTTGGTAATATGGCCCCTTTTTTTCAATTTCTGCATAGATTCTGCTAAAAAAGGTAGATTACTGTCTGTCAAATGGGAAGACTCTGAAGAGCTTTTCTCACAATCAAAAATTGCTCTCTATATAGAATCAGAATTCGGCTAAAATCTGAGGCCCTGTTTGTTTTATCTTTTGATTCTAGATTATGACCCTAAAAGCAGAATCAGAAACAAACAGCCTGATTCTAGAATCCGATTCTCACAATCTAGCCCACCTATATACACTAAAATCCACAATCCACTTCATATGTGCTTCTAGATTCCAGCTTTTAGAGAATCAGCTTCTCTACAACTACAATTCAGAATCAGTTTTTAGATAATCAAAAGCTGAAACAAACAGGCCCTGATTCTCACTGATTCTTACTGATTCTCGCTAGCCTGGTCCGAAACCTAGAAGTCGTAATTGGCCTGATCCGTTTCTCCCACAATCAGAAGCAACTTTTCTTATAATTTAGAATCCATAATCTAGAAGCTGAAACGAATGGTTTGGTTGGCATGCGCTATATAAACATTTTTTCTTAGAAGTACTCTATAGGCTTCGAAATCCTAAAGCAGGGAATAGTGAGGTAATTAAAGGTTCAAATTTCTGTGGATCATATTTGAATGTACTCCTTAGTTGAGAAATATAATTCCTATGTTTGAATGGTTTCGTTAAGAAATATAAGGGTTTTTTTTATGTTATGCCTTTATTTATTCTCCCCTCTCTGTCGTACGTGTGAGTCTAATTTCAAAGCGGATGCTATGATGCTCATAACTTTCAGTTATAAAAAGGTTTTATTTTTTCTCTAATATTTTTCTCACTCTACAATTTCCACCTTTTGGATGATAATTAGTGCAAGACGAAACACTTGATATTTATGCAACTTTAAAAAAGAAAAGCATGAAAACACCTCTCGTTAAATAAACATACATCATAGCCACTGTAATTTCAAATGTTAAATATATGTACAGTAGTATTTAGCCGCATAAGATTGCACGGATAATTCCGCTTGTTCAATTACCAGCAGGAGCACTACTTCTGTCGAAGGAACAGAAAATAGACGAGATTAATTGACATGGAGAGTGCTTACTGAGTCAATCGTAGCCTAGTTTACGTGATCCCAGACAAGCTGCGGGCAACAGATGCTGCTAATGCCGGCGACCAGCACGGGCCGCATGTCCCGTTCATCCGTGTCCCCAGCCCGTGCTCGCGGAAAATTGGAGCGGCTCTTCTCGATGGGTTTTACTTTTCTCGGCCTGCCACATCCGTGGTGGGTCTGTGGCAGCATCTACGAACCAAATGAGCATTCGCACGGGGAACTGTTCATGAAACTAGCCTCAAGCTGCTGTTTTTTTTTTTCAAATCTAGCTACTATGTTTCTGTATTTGTAAATCTGGTCCTCATGCACCCCTACCATGGCAAGGTACCGCGGCGTGGCATGTACCGCGGTAGATGGCGTGCCGGGTGGAGCTTGCCACAGTAAGGTACTGCAGGACCTCCTCCTATCACGTCATGGTACGCCTAGTACAAAAAGAATGTGCAGTTGGCCACCACATTATAGGCCGGCTTCATGCGCACCGGCGGTGAGAAAGCATCTTTCTGTGCTCCAGCAACACGGAAGTGTGCTTCATCCACATGGCTTCGCGTTTGCAGCGACTGCCGCATCCCTCGCCTGTTTGCGCGCTACACACCTGCGGAAAAGACATACGTGACCTCTCGGTCCCTCTGCACTCGTCTATAGGGTTATTTCTGCAAAAATATAAATGTCATGTTACATTTGTAAGAAAAAACGGCGACGAGGGCTAGTGCAATAAAAATTTCTGCATGTGCAATCAACATGGAACTTCTCTCGACCGGTCGCTATGGTCACACACACACACTATTTTTCCAACCTCGCAACACTTTTGAAATGCGACTTAGGTCTTGTTTAGCATAACTTCAGATCCTACCTCGATATCAAATCTGGAGTTTGTAAGTTAAAATAAAATGAATTAAGTTTATATTTTAAATCTAAAATGTAAACAAGATGACCCACATAAACATTATTAATGTACTCATAACTCCAACTCTATAAATTTGTAAAGTTAGAAATATCCTGCTCCACCAATTCTAAAGAATTTAGTGGAACTGAAGCTGCACTAAATACCTTCTTAATGACCCAACTAGACGACATGAGCGAGAGACATCTGACCTTGGCCATTGAAATATTCAGACAACTCAACTATTCTTATGAGTGATGACATCAAAGAAAATTAAGAAGAGGGATTATTCGATCATACGCTTAATCAACAACGCAAGCCCCCCGGACGGCGTCCGTATGGACGCAGCTCGCACGATCCCATGCATATTGATTCCCGTCTTTCTCAACGGAGAGACATATGTAAGATGATCAACATTACGAGAACAATTCAACTGGAGTACGCATTCTCTCAATCCTCGAAAGATCAATCAAAAACATACGTGGCTCCTACTCACTCACTGCGGAGACAAATGAAGGTAAAATAAAGCTGAAAGTCTACTGAGACCGATCGATCCGAGTGATCGGCGAGATGGACAAATTGTGATGACAAGGAGAATAAGAAGCCAAAATCGTTGAGGAGTTTTCTGGACACATGGCGTCAGGTATTGGCTTATCACGGAACAAAGCGGCCATTGGTGACATGATACCATCAGCTCGAGCATATTCGAGACTGACATTAGTACCCTACATTATTCAGGAACGGTACTAATAATGTTTTAGGATTTGTACGTAGAAATGATAAAATCATCCTTATTCGTTAACTCACTTGTTTTTCTTAGATAGTGTGTTACTCTATTCTAAGAAATAAATAATATTAGGAATAATGAATTATGTGGATATATAAAGAAAAAACAGTTAAAGCTATCTTTAAATTGTAGAATGATATGTATTTAGAATAAAATATGAAAGTTAGAATATATGCACTCAAGAATGGAGGCAGTACTATCCAAGATGGGTACTTTTAGCTGCTGCGGAAATGTTTCCAGAAGCAAACACTAGGCATGGACTTTTGTACCACTAGCACAAAAATAAGCTCGTTTCGCTCTACATCTCATCGTCAACCAGGTTTTTTATTCCGGTTTGGGGGAAATTTCGTCCTCCAGCGAAAGAGACGAAATTCCGAAATTTCGGCCCGATTTCGTTCAAATTCGTTTGAATTTCATTCAAATTCTTTCAAATCCTAAAAACCGACCTTCCGCTCTGGACCGAAATGGCCGAAATTCGTGAAATTTCGTCGAAATAAAAATCACTGTCGTCAACTGGAGTATCAGAGCTTTATTTTTCTAATTAATCTGAACCGGTGATTAGAAACCGTAGCGATGGATAGGTATTCAACAAAACCTTGTGTTTTCGATGGTATTGATTTTCAGTTTTTAAAAGCAGAGATGGAGGCATACTTTCAACAATGTAGATGATCAAATCAAAATGCTTTCCTGAGAACATAAAATGATTGGAAATGACATTGCTAGTTGCTGGTATTTTGATTAAAACCCCAGAATAAAACTATAGTTTTGACACGGGTGATTATTGGCAATAGCCGGATGTGCAAAGAAAATTGCACGTAGTGTAGGGTGAAACATCGCCCGTGTCGGATTAAGGACCGAGTAATGGGACGCTATTGATCCAAGAATTTCGTGCAACCACAAGTGCTGGTATGGGACAATTTTAAACCAATTAAGTTATCTAGTTTAATTTTGCACATTGGAAGACCAAAGTAGTACGGGCTCTCCTTTTTAAGGTTTGCTCGATGGGGTGCCCTCACCGAGGTGTTGGGAACCACACTTGCCAATACAACGGTGTACGCCTTACCGTGGAACAGAAACGGTGTGTTGGGTGTTGCATGAAAGGAACCATGTTTTGGGTGAGTGTTTCTGTTTTTATGACGAGGGCTTAACGTTCCGGTGCTAGTGCAAAGTTAACCTAGGTAATATAAAGGTTTTCATCATGAACATTCTGGCCACACGCTAAAAGTGCGTGAAACATGCGGTAAAAAGAAAAGGTAATGACTTGTAGGTAAAGTTGTACATCTCTGCAGAGTATAAATATAATCGATTAGCCGTGCCCGCGGTCATGGGCACTTAGTGATGTCATTCCAATGCTAGACTTTGGTATTTTCCAAAAATGGGTTTTGGTTTGAACTTGTTTTAGCAACCGTTGTTTTATATCAAAGGGCCGACATTGATGATCTCCTGATTGAATTATTTGTTGCTCGCGAAGGGCTGTGAGTATTACTTATGCTTTACTTAATCGTTAACAATCAAACTTGCTCTTATAAATTCTATTTGCAAATAACTTGATTTACAAATTCAATTTCGTTTTATGCAAATTAACTGTAGTAGCCTCCTTTGACTTGGCTTGTATTTATGCATTTGCAAATACCACATTAAATCTTGCGGAGTACGAAAGTACACTCACCCTTACTTAATTTTAGGGATGAAACGGATAGTAATTCGGATATCAATTTTTTTGTCTTTGTTCTTCAATGGGAAACAAATCGATATAGAATTTTCTATCCGAATTCATATTCTTGTTTGTGGTATTGAGCTTATTCAAATTCATAAAAAATGAACCTCAAATTCATTATATATTTATTTAAATGATAGAAACAAAATTCGGATATCAATCGGATACGGATTAGGATATTTTTCACCTTTTTATTTATGGGAAGCAAATAATGCGTAATTTTTTTATCTAATTTTATAATCTTATTTTTATAATGAGCTTGCTAAAGTGTTAAAAATGAAAACCAAAATCGTTATATATCTATTTAAAAATGTCGAATTTGTTCAGAAATTCGGATATCCGTTTTCATCCCTACTTAATTTGTTGTTTTTGGTGAATAAGTTAGCGAAGATTTGAAGATTTGTTTTCGTCGCAGGATGCGGGATCTTCATTGAAGTGATCTTTTCTAGGGATTTATGCCTCGTCAGTTGCCTGCGGGTTGGATCTATAAGGATTTGCTTCTTTTGTTGTCTTATGCTCTGAGTTGTAAGATTCTTTGTATATTAGTTTTCGTTTAATTAATATAATGTATGGTTGTGATTCTAATTGTTGTAAATATGCGTACTAGCTACTGATCTAGAGACTAGTACTATGTGCATAAGAGATTTCTATTTTTGTATTGTATGTAAAAATGAGGGTCGTTACAAACAAATAGCCATCAAGTGATAGGAGGGTTTAGTAGCCTGTATAGCCTATGCAGCAGTAAAATCTAATAACACAAATAGTAAATTGTTGTTCATTTTATTGTAAAATCTTATTTATGTGGTATTTATCGGCGAGACTTATATCTTTTTGTTCCTCTCATCATTAGTAAGCTATCTGTGAAAATCATTTGTGAATCAGTACTGCCAATAAAAAGTTATGCGCAAATTAAAGAAAAAAGATTCCAGTACAAACAAATAAATGTAGATATTAATTGGTTGTCTACGCAACATAGGAACTGAGCCTTGCACTGATTAGTAGGTATGCAGACTCGGTCAGACTCTATTGACTAGCTACTGTGTATAATAGCCTATACTAAATGTATGTGAAGAATAGTATATATATAAATATACATATACTTCTAATATATCACTTAAATGAATGTGTTATACTCTTTTATCACTTTCAGTATACTTCAACAATATTGTTAAGATACTCCGATGTGATTTGGCTAAAACAACTTCATTGAAACTCTATTTTTTTGTTATATACCATTTTCCATGTAAAAAAGAGTATATAAACATAATTATGTTGTAAAAAGTGGACTTTGATGAAATTTTTCATGCAAAGCACTTTGGAGTACATTATAATCAAAATTTGAGTATGCTCAAAATGATAAAGAGATATAACAACATCATTTATACGGTATATTGAAAGTGAGAGTGCATAGTCCTAGAAGTATGGGACTATTTTCCTATATATATACTCAATGATGTCATATTTAATTATTGTGCCCAATTATTTACTGGTTTCAGCTTGTTATAATATAGTTCCAACTGTATTACCGATGTAGGATCGGATGGCGTCAATCAGAGGGGGGTGAATGATTGAACGGAAGTTAAAACAAATTTTATGATTTTTGACACACTCCAAATCGAACTTAAATTGCTTGATTCGGATTCAACAAAACCTTATTACGCCGGACTGAATTTTTACTTGCACGGCGGACCAAATTCGCGCGGACCAAATTTTTTATGTGTACCCCGGACCAATCTTCGCACTGGACAGAGAGTTTTGCATGTACGCCGGACCAAGTTTCTACTGTAGCAAAACCAAATCAATTCACGCCGGACCAAACGAGATAGACTGACACACATTCACTAAAACTAAGATTCCCGAAGATCCAACCGTTGGATTGATGTGAAATTTTAACTGTAGAAACTAGATTCAAATCCGAAGCTAAAGATAAAAAAAATCGACTCGATCGGATCTGTGGATCTAGAGATATTACCGTCACAATATGACTAAAATAAAAGTGACGGAAATTGAACTTCAGAAGCAGCGACGGACCAAACTGAAATTACTTACGCCGGACTAAAACTTCTCACGATGTTGCAGCCACGCCGGTCTTCAGAAGCTTTTCTTTGCATGTATGCTTGGAAGAACAACTAGCCACACAAAAATTATCTAGTCGCCACTCTTTTTCTTGTATGCATGAACAGACCGTCTGCTTCTTTTCTTAGTCGCACATGAAAGCAATTGGAGCAAGGCAGCACCGCCGGACCGAGCAATATCCGCCGGACCAAAAATGTGCTGCCGAGAATAAATCACAAACGCCTTCAAGCCTCAAGCCGCCAAAATAAACCGAAAGGAAAAACAACCGACAGCCCGAAAAAGAGTTTGTTTATTTCTTCTGATCTGGTTACAGTACTCAAGAACAAAAGAGTACAAACTCTAAAATCTTGCCCACTCATAAACAGGGGACACCTCCCCCTATTTATACAGAGCAAACACAGAGAGATTGAATACAACTCCACTTCCAACATGGAAAGAGTTCGTATTCATCTCAAACTGGCCCAACATGGTCAAAAACAACTCTTGCACGCATGTACAGCCCACACAATGGACAGAATCTACGTAGAACTTCCCCGTTCCACGTCTTCACCATCTTTATGCGCCCAAGCTAGAGCACGACCATCCGGTGACATCTCCTGACCGACTCCGACCTCAGAAATCCCATCCTAGTCTCGGTCCCTCGTCACACACCACGATCATCTCATCGCTTCACCTGCGCATCAAAGACAAAGAAAACATCTTCTGGAAACAAGTTCATCCTAACTTGATCCACATTAGCTTTATTAACTTTTTTTACCACTTATTCATCATATCAAAATCTCGCCAATTGTTCATCACAAATATATCATGTACCATGATCTTACAATCTCCCCCTTGATGAACACATTGGCAACACCTCTAAAAAGCATAAAACATATATGATAAAAGTAAAGTGTAAAAAAGCACAACTCGGCTCAAAAACACAGAGTGAAAAGAAACATAAAAAAAATCACCCACTATGACAGTGAAAGCATTTTCTCTTCTCCCCCTGAATGTATATTTTACTAATTCTCCCCCTTTGACAATGATTTCATCAAGGAAAACAAATGAATGCCAAGGCAAGAAAAAATGAGCTCACTTGATCATATAACCTTATAGATCACATAATAAGCATAATACATGAACTTAATATAATTTAACAACTTAGGGAGTGACATGCATATCAACGTCAATTCAATCAACTATAGCCAAGTACTAAGCAAAATCTCAGCAGAAAAACAAGGCCCAAAAATGAAGCAACTAACAACTCAGGGCAAACAAGAAGTTTCAACTCCTGTCTAGTAAACCAATTTAATCTTTATGACAATAAACTGCATGTGGCATGCTTGAAGCATACTTCTTTTATTTTCTATGAATGGCATGCTTGAAGCATACATCTTATCTTTTTAGGGAATGGCATGCTTGAAGCATACATCTTGCAGCTTTTGCTCATTTTGATAATTGTTAACAAGCTTCTGCTTGCAGATTTGAGCATTTTTTTTACTTATTCCCTTTTCTTTTATTGTAAACATGCAAAGTGATTAAATGGTCTATGAAAGAGTAAAGCTGAAAACATACATGCTTCATAGCCCAAATTTGTCAATAAGATTCATTATCAAGCCTATAGAAGTAAGATATCACAAAGTATTAGCTATAGACAATCAAACCAAGGAATTCCGCAATGTCACTTTTAGTTCAAGTAAAGCAATTTAGATTATCATACATAAGCTCAATTACATAACATATAAAGAAATATGATAAAGCAAGCTCATCAAGTAAAATATTTGGCATGGAAACTCCCCCTCAAAACAAGCTCATGGGATGTACAACTCCCAACTCTCCTCTCAAAAAAGCAAATCGAGAAGCATCAAGTGGTTTTGTGAAAATATCAGCAATTTGCAAATCAGAATCAACAAAATGCAACACAATATCTCCTTTTTCCACATGATCTCGAAGGAAATGATAATGAACATCAATATGTTTTGTTCGAGAATGTTGCACTGGATTTTTAGCAATATTAATAGCACTAGTGTTATCACAGAAAAGTGGAACACTATCTAAATTTAATCCAAAATCCTTTAAAGTTGATATCATCCAAAGCACTTGTGCACAACATGCAGCAGCAGCAACATATTCAGATTCAGCAGTTGAGAGAGCAACAGACGTTTGTTTTCTAGATGACCAAGCAACTAAAGATTAACCAATAAAATGGCATGTTCCAGAGGTACTTTTCCTATTAATTCTACAACCCGCAAAATCAGCATCAGAATAGGCTCTAAGTGATAAACATGATGATGAAGAGTACCATAAGCCAAACTCTAAAGTGGATTGTAAATAATGAAGAATTCGTTTTACCGCTTGACGATGAGAGGCACGTGGGCAAGCTTGAAAACGAGCACACAAACACACCGCAAAGTGTATATCCGGCCTTGAAGCAGTGAGATAAAGAAGCGATCCAATCATACTTCGATACTCCTTTTGATCAACCGGTTCTCCTTCTTCATCCGGATCCAAAATAGTTGTTGTACCAATTGGTGTGGAAATTGGTTTGCTTGTTTCCATCTCAAAACGTCGAAGGAGATCTTTTGTGTACTTTGTTTGATGGATAAAAATACCTTGCCTTGTTTGTTTGACTTGTAAGCCCAAAAAGTATGTGAGCTCACCCATCATACTAATCTCAAATTTCCTGCTCATAGTGTCTGAAAACTTGGCAACAAGAGCATAAGAGGTACCTCCAAAGATGATATCATCCACATAAATCTGAACAAGTAATAGATCATTGCCATGCTTGAGTGTAAACAAGGTTTTATCAACTTTGCCCATTTCAAAATCATTTTTCAGCAAATATGATTTAAGTCGATCATACCAAGCCCGAGGAGCTTAATTTAAACCATATAAAGCTTTGGATAACTTAAAAACATGATCTGGGTATTTTGGATTTTCAAATCCAGGAGGCTGTTTGACGTAAACTTCTTCAGAAATATAGCCATTTAGAAAAGCACTTTTGACGTCCATTTGATACAATCTAAAACCTTTAGATGCAGCAAAAGCCAACAAAATTCTAATGGCTTCAAGCCTAGCAACAGGTGCGAAAGTTTCATAAAAATCAAGTCCTTCAATTTGAGTAAAACCTTGAGCAACCAATCTAGCTTTATTTCTTACAACAACCCCATCTTGACTTTGTTTATTCTTAAAAACCCATTTAGTTCCAATAATATTATGACCTAAAGGAGGTGAAACTAAAACCCAAACCTTATTACGCTCAAAATTCTCAAGTTCTTCATGCATGGCATTAATCCAAAACTCATCAGATAAAGCGTGACTTACATCTTGGGGCTCAAAAGATGCAACAAAAGCAGTATGAGCATATGAGGCATCAGTGATGTACCTATTTCGAAGCACACGCACATTTAACTCACCAATCATCTGTCCAAGAGGATGTCTACTTGTATGTGCATTGGTGCAGAAACTTCTGGAGTTGCCTCATGTACAGCACCATGTGAGGATGCTGTAGTTGTTGGAGGAATTTCAGAAGACGCAGGCAAATTTTCTTCCTGTGGCCGGTCTGACTGGACTGGGTCGCCGGTTTGATCACCACTATCATCTTCGTCTTCATCATCACTTTCTTCCAAAAAGATACTTTCAGAACTGCAAGTCACCTGTGTCCCTGAAGAGTCAGGTCTAGTACTAGGACTAGCCTCATAAAAAGTGACTTCACAAGTCTCAATAATTTTGTTAGTCTCTAAATTCAGCACACGGTAACCACGAGTATGAAGAGCATAACTAAGAAAAGGTCCATCTGAGCATCTAGATTCAAATTTATCAAGATTTCCATGTTTGAGAATGAAGCAATTGCAACCAAAAACACGCATATGTGAGATGCTAGGAGTACGACCAAAACGAAGTTCATAGGAAGTTCTATATAGCTTTGCTCTCAAAAATACTATATTTGAAACATAGCAAGCAGTAGATATAGCTTCAGTCCAATACTTCCTAGGAGTTGAATATTCATCAAGCATAGTCCTAGCCATCTCAACTAAAGTGCGATTTTTCCTCTCAACTACACCATTTTGTTGTGGAACACGTGCAGAAGAAAATTGATGCTCAATTCCATGTTTAGAACAAAAAGAAGCAAAAAGAGTGTTCTTGAATTCTCCTCCATTATCACTCCTGATTACTTTAAGTGCTTCAGGCAATTCCTTGAACAACCTTAATGCAAGTTCTTGAAAAAATTCAAAAGCTTCATCTTTTGTAGACATGAAAAATACCCAAGAGTACCTAGAATAATCATCTACAATTACAAGAGCATACCACTTACCTCCTGCAGATTTCACTCAAGCGGGTCCAACAGTGTCCATATGTAGAAGCTGACCTGGAGCATTAGTCATAACAGCAGAAATAGGAAAATGTGGTGGTGTAGTTATTTTTCCATGTTGACAAGGGGAGCAAATCAAATCACGTGTTTTATCATACTTTAATTCAGGCAAACCTCTAAGCAAATTTGATTTACTTATGCGTGAAAGATGATCAAAACCAATATGACCAAGTCTCGATGCCAAAAGTTAAATCTTTAGAAACTTGGGAGACAAGACATGTAGTTTCAGATGTTGGACATGAAAAATCACCTTTAAACAAGCGACCAATGCGAGTGATGTTGCATACTAGATTTTCGAAACATCTAATATCGACAAGAGTTTTTCTTAAATCTCACCTCAAGATCTTTATCAAGCAAGCGAGAACCGAGAGCAAATTATACTTGAGCTTACTTACCAAAGCTACATCCTTGAGAATGAAGTTTTCATTGACTCGCACAATTCCTTTTCCAAGAATTCGTCTCTTTGAATTGTCGCCAAAAGTGATGACCTCATCACTTGAACTTTGTGTGAGGGAAGAGAACCATTTTGAATCACCAGTCATATGACGTGAACATCCAGAATATATGAACCATATGTTCTCCTTCCTTTCTCGCACAACCTACACAAAAGAGAATGTCGAGGTCTCAAGATCAAGGTTAGATAAAAAATTTAGGAATCCAAAGACGAGACTTACGACTAGCAGAACCAGTAGGTATAAAAGCACGAATTAAATTCGTATCACCTTTACCTTTCGAATTTAGGTGCACCCGATCTGAATGCTCACTTACCTGCTGTCTAACTGGTATGCCTGATCCAGAAAGTGGCTTTTGCCACCTAGACTTTGCAAAATATCTTACCCTGTCCTTTTTCTGTTTTCTTGCAAGTTTAAAGCAGAACTGAACTAAATGACCATCTTTACCACAGTAAGAGCAATTGTACTACTTCACAGGTGATGTTGTTTTAGAAGATGAAGTGATTGCACTAGTTGTGGACAAATTAGACATAAAACCAGTAGATTTAAAAATGGTCTTTTTAGGTTCTGGTTTAACCTCAAATTTACCACTTTCAGTTACATTCAACAATGTTGGTGGATGAGATTTAGAATAAGCATGTGCATCAAAACCTAATCCTCTATTATATGTGCTTACTCTGGACGTATCCAAAATCATGTTGAGGTTCTTTTTACCATCAGAAAAACGTTGCAAAGATAAGCAACCTCTCTTTTTAAAGAAACACAATTATCACAAATATTATCAACAATGCCTTTTTGTTTGCGACAATTGGAGCAAGAAGAAACTTCATGTTGAAGCATGTCACATTGCAATTGATCAACTCTACCATAAGCATTTTTCAATTTTAACTCAAGCGAGGAACATTTAGAACAAGGCAAATTTGAATCAAGCTTGACACTGGCAGCACACTTAGCATTCTTATGTTGTTTGAATTTTCTAGAACATAAAGCATTTACCAAAGAACTAGCATATAAGGCAACTTTTATTCTTTTCAGATAGTTCTTGGTAAGAAGCAATTCATCAACAACATGAGCATGCATAGCAGTACCGAAAGTAAAGCAAGTTTCAAATCTATCATTCTTTGCATTTTGATCATCAAGTTTACGAAGAGTAGAAACATGGACATTCCTTAAAGCAATAATTTCAGATTGTAACACATCACAAGATTTGCAAGAATTATCATCGGGAATTAAAGATCTAAGCCTTGCAATTTCAGAATTGGAACTATCAATTTCTAGATCTTCTTCTTTAAGAGCCTTCTTAGACTTTTTAAGTTCTGAAGCTAATTTAACCACGGCATACTCAAGCTCATCATAGGAAGGTCTCACCTCATCAAGATTGGAGTCGTTGTCGCTATCCCTTCTAGTCATGAAACACATGCCGGTGAAGTCATCATCAGAATCTCCCTTCTTGTCCTTCTTCTTGTCATATGGCTCATTATCACTCTCAAAGTCTGCATCGCTAAGATCACACTCATCTATGGAGGCTAAGACTTTCTTAGCAACTTTTCGAAAATTGGAGCGTCTAGGGGTAATGCGTCTTGAGCTGCGTTGCGCTGGTTCCCTCTCTTTCTTCTTCTTCAACTTGGGACAATTTGGTTTAATATGTCCGGGAAGACCACACTCAAAGCAATTGAAAGACCCCGAAGTTGCACCTCCACGCCTCCTCATCCTCACATTGTTGAGTGCTTTAAAAGCACGTGAGGAGATGAGCACAAGATCTTCTTCAGGAAGCATCTCAAATTGTTCATCTGAAAAAGAAGCCAATGCAGACAAGGAAACAAAAGATGGTAATCCAGACGAAGTGTTGGGGTTAGCAATAAGTGCATGTGTAGAGGATTTATCATCTCTAGGTGTCAAAGAATCCATCTCATAAGTTTTCAGCCTAGAATAAAGATCATCCATGATCAAAGTATCCAAATCAACAATTTGATTAATTGCCGTAACAACCATGCGCCATTCAGGACTAAGAGATCTTAAAATTTTACTAGCATTATCCTCAACTGAATTATTAACTCCAACACCGCGCAAATTGCACAATATTTTCTCAAATCGAGAGAAAAGATCATCAATTGATTCACCTGGTCTCATTACAAAATCAGAAAAGTCCTTTTGGTAAATATTTTTGTGCACTTTCTTAATTTTAGTAGAACCTTCATGATAGTCACATAATGTCTTCCAAACTGAATATGCAAAACGTAAATGAGAGACGCGATCAAATTCTTTTTCAGAAATTCTTTGAAAAATCAAGTTTTTAGCTTTAGCATTCAAATCAACGTCTACTTTATTATCACTAGTAACTATATTAGGAACATCATATGCAGTAGAAACTTTGCGCCAAACATCATTACCTTGAGCTTCAATATAGGATTGCATGCGACTTTTCCAATAAGGAAAATTTGAATCATTAAACATAGGAGGACGATTAACATACTTATCTGACGCCATACCTTAACCTTGTTCTGATACCACTTGTAGGATCGGATGGCGTCAATCAAAGGGGGGGTGAATGATTGAACGGAAGCTAAAACAAATTTTATGATTTTTGACACACTCTAAATCGAACTCAAATTGCTTGATTCGGATTCAACAAAACCTTATTACGCCGAACTGAATTTTTACTTGCACGGCGGACAAAATTTCGCGCCGAACCAAATTTTTTGTGTACCCCAGACCAATCTTCGCACTGGACAGAGAGTTTTGCATGTACGCCGGACCAAGTTTCTACCGTAGCAAAACCAAATCAATTCACGCCGGACCAAACGAGACAGACTGATACACGTTCACTAAAACTAAGATTTCCGAAGATCCAACCGTTGGATTGATGTGCAATTCTAACTGTAGAAACTAGATTCAAGTCCGAAGCTAAGGAAAAAAGAATCAACTAGATCGGATCTATGGATTTAGAGATATTACTTTCGCAATATGACTGAAATAAAAGTGACGGAAATTGAACTTCAGACAGCGACGGACCAAACTGAAATTACTTACGCCGGACTAAAACTTCTCACGATGTTGCAGCCACGTCGGTCTTCAGAAGCTTTTCTTTGATGTATGCTTGGAAGAACAACTAGCCACACAAAAATTATCTAGTCGCCACTCTTTTTCTTGTATGCACGAACAGACCGTCTGTTTCTTTTCTTAGTCGCACATGAAAGCAATTGGAGCAAGGCAGCACCGCCGGACCAAAAATGTGCTGCCGAGAATAAAATCACAAACGCCTTCAAGCCTCAAGCCGCCGAAACAAACCGAAAGGAAAAACAACCGACAGCCCGAAAAAGAGTTTGTTTATTTCTTCTGATCTAGTTACAGTACTCAAGAACAAAAGAGTATAAACTCTAAAATCTTGCCCACTCATAAACAGGGGACACCTCCCCCTATTTATCTGAGCAAGAAACAGAGAGATTGAATACAACTCCACTTCTAACATGGAAAGAGTTCGTATTCATCTCAAACTGGCCCAACATGGTCAAAAACAACTCTTGCACGCATGTACAGCCCACACAATGGACAGAATCTACGTAGAACTTTCCCGTTCCACGTCTTCACCATCTTTATGCGCCCAAGCTAGAGCACGACCATCCGGTGACATCTCCTGACCGACTCCGACCTCAGAAATCCAATCCTAGTCTCGGTCCCTCGTCACACACCACGATCATCTCATCGCTTCACCTGCGCATCAAAGACAAAGAAAACATCTTCTGGAAACAAGTTCATCCTAACTTGATCCACATTAGCTTTATTAACTCTTTTTACCACTTATTTATCATATCAAAATCTCGCCAATTGTTCATCACAAATATATCATGTACCATGATCTTACAACTGATTTATATAAACGTTAAATATTAATATATTTCTTTAGTGTGTGCCGCTTTAGGCACAAAAGTGGATGCACATTTAGGCTCACTTGGAACTCGGTTGTTTTCCTGTTTCTCGTGGGATTTAAAGTAATTTCTATTAATTTTTTTGCAAAATTTATGTGAAAATTCCTCTATCCCGAACGGAGTCTAAAATGTGGTAAGGGAGGAGCATGCCCTTGGTAATATGGCATCCTTCGTTTCAGATTCTGCATAGCTTTTGTTTAAAAAAAACAGATTGTCTATCGAACGGAAGGATTCTAAACAGCTTCTTCCATAATCAAAAACTGTCCTCTACATAGAATCGATTAATTTGAAACTTGATTCTTACTTAATTCTTAGTGATTCTCGCTAGCCTGGTTCAGAATCTAAAAGTCATAGAAGCAACTTTCATTATAATTTAGAATCTATAATCTAGAAACTAAAACGAAGGGGCCTGTATTTGGTTGGCATGCACTATAAACATTTTTTCTTAGAAGTATTCTATAGGCTTCGAAATCCTAAAGCAGGGAATAGTGAGGTAATTAAAGGTTCAAATTTCTGTGGATCATATTTGAATGTACTCTCTTAGTTGAGAAATATAATTCCTATGTTTGAATGGTTTCGTTGAAAAATATAAGGTTTTTTTTATGCTATGCCTTTATTTATTCTCCCCTCTCTGTCTACGTGTGAGGCTCATAACTTTCAGTTATAAATAGGTTTTATTTTTTTCTCTAATATTTTTCTCACTCTACAATTTCCACCTTTTGGATCGTAATTAGTGCACGGTGAAACACTTAATATTTATACAACTTAAAAAAAGCATAGAAGCACCTCTCATTAAATAACCATATATCCGAGGCGGAGGCTGGCGGGTGAAATTTGAGTGGGTGGAGCCCACCCGCCCCACCCAACAGTGCCTAGCAAAAGAACTCTATTGACAAATATCATTCCCATCACAATCATATTTGCAATAACTAACCCGGCTAACAACATAATAAAAAGTAAAGCACACTAACCAGTTGAACTACTTATAACACTTAGATTGCAAATGGTGTCGCACTGCTCTTATTGTGCCTGACCATGGGTCACCAAGTACTCGACTAGCTTGAGCAGCTGCTTCGACTTACTATCTATTGATGAGGTGGCATTCAACTCTTCCTGAGTGAATTCCAACTCTGCATCTCTTTCTATGTGAAGAAGATCTGACATGTTCTTGACAAAGTCTTCAATTTTGGCCTGCATCAACCTTGTCTTCTCGAGGATATATATATATATATATATATGATTGGTTATTTGTAGCAACGTCATAGCAGGTTGTTTTTCATGCCATGGTGGCCTTGTCTCGCTGCAGTCATGCTTTCACGTAGACACGCAGAGCCCCTCTCTTTGAAACTTTCTGGCTCCGCCAGTGCATATGTCATAACCACTGTAATTTCAAATGATACACGGATAATTCCGCTTGTTGAATTACCAGCAGGAGTACTACTTCTATCGAAGGAACAGAAAATAGACGAGATTAATTGACGGGAGATTGGCGTCAATGACACTCTTTAAAATTCGTGATTCACTAGATGACACTTTGACCCACTGTTATAGACTCAGACGGACCCATATGTCATACACACATCGCTATCATTGGACTAATTTTTCCATTTATTGACATGGAGAGTGCTTACTGAGTCAATCGTAACCTAGTTTACGTGATCCCAGTCAAGCTGCGGGCAACAGATGCTGCATGGGCCGCGTATCCCCAGCCCGTGCTCGCGGAAAATTGGAGCGGCTCTTCTCGATGGGTTTTACTTTTCTCAGCCTGCCCCATCCGTGCTGGTACTGTGCCAGCATCTACGAACCAAATGAGCATTCGCACGGGGAACTGTTCACGAAACTAGCCTCAAGCTGCTGTTTTTTTTTTCAAATCTATCTACTATATTTCCGTATTTGTAAATCGGGTCCTCATGCACCCTTACCACGGCAAGGTACCGCGGCGTGGTATGTACCGCGATAGATGGCGTGGCAGGTGGAGCTTGCCATAGTAAGGTACTGCAGGACCTTCTCCTGTCACGTCATGGCACACCCAGCACAAAAAGAATGTGCAGTTGGCCACCACAGTATAGGCCGGCTTCATGCGCATCGGCGGTGAGAAAGCATCTTTCCGTGCTCTAGCAACGCAGAAGTGTGCTTCATCCATAGGGCTTCGCGTTTGCAGCGACTGCCGCATCCCTCGCCTGTTTCACACTACACACCTGCGGGAAAAGACATTCGTGACCTCTCGGTCCCTCTGCATTCGCCTATAGGGTTATTTCTGCAAAAAAAAAAAACATAAATGTCATGTTACTTCCGTAAGAAAAAATGGCGACGAGGGCTAGCGCAATAAAAATTTCCGCATGTGCAATCAACATGGAACTTCTCTCGACCAGTCGCTATGGTCACACACACACTATTTTTCAACCTTGTAACACTTTTGAGGCGCGACTTAGGTCTTGTTTAGCATAACTCCAGATCCTACCTCGACATCAAATCTGGAGTTTGTTAGTTAAAATAAAGTAAATTAAGTTTATATTTTTAATTTAAAATGTAAACAAGATGACCCATCTAAACATTCTTAATGTATTCGTAGCTCCAACTCTATAAATTTCTAAAGTTAGAAATATCCTGCTCCACCAATTTTAAAGAATTTAGTGGAACCGAAGCTACACCAAATACCTTCTTAATGACCCAACTAGACGACATGAACGACACACGACTGACCTTGGCCATTGAAATATTCAGACAACTCAACTATTCTTATGAGTGATGACATCAAAGAAAATTAAGAAGAGGGATTATTCGATCATATGCTTAATCAGCGACGCAAGCCCCCCGGACGGCGTCCGTATGGACGCAACTCGCACGATCCCATGCATATTGATTCCCGTCTTTCTCAACGGAGAGACATATGTAAGACGATCAACATTACGAGAACAATTCAACTGGAGTATGCATTCTCTCAATCCTAAAAAGATTAATCAAAACCATACGTGGCTCCTACGTACTCACACTCACTGCGGAGACAAATGAAGGTAAAATAAAGCTGAAAGTCTACTGAGACCGATCGATCCGAGTGATCGGCGAGATGGACAAATGGTGATGACAAGGGGAATAAGAAGCCAAAATCGTTGAGGAGTTTTCTGGACACATGGCGTCAGGCATTGGCTTAATTATCGCGGAACAAAGCGGCCATTGGTGACATGATACCATGATCAGCTCGAGCATATTCGAGACTGACATTAGTACCCTTCATTATTCAGGAACGGTACTAATAATATTTTAGGATTTTACGTTTTAACTTAGGCATATGTAGAAATGACTAAATCATCTATCTTCGTTAACTCACTTATTTTTCTTAGATAGTGTGTTACTCTATTCTAAGTAATAAATAACATTAGGAATAATGAATTATGTGGATATGTAAAGAAAAATAGTTAAAAGTATCTTTAAATTGTAGAATGATATGTATTTAGAATATTATGAAAGTAAGAATATATGCACTCAAGAATGGAGGCAGTACTATTCAAGAATATGGGTACTTTTTGCTGCTGCTGAAATGTTTCTAGAAGCAAACACTAGGCATGGACTTTTGTACCACTAGCACAAAACTAAGCTCGTTTCGCTTTACATCTCATCGTCACCTCTGATTGATACGCGTTACGCGTCATCTCGAACCTTTTTCTTTCGATCTTTGTAGGCATTGTTTAGGTGGTCTATTTTCTACTAGAATTTATGTGAATAGGCTGATAATGATAGTTAGGTTATTACTAGCAGTAAAAGAAATAATATTCTTGGTGATGATTCCACGGTAGAGCTTTTCTCCTGCGTTTTACAGCGAGCATTTGATTGAGTCAAGCATGGTGGGGGGTCTGTGACGTGTAACTTGAGAGTTAAGAATTTTTACTTCTTTTGCAAAGCTTTAAAATTTACATTGAGTAGTACCAAGAGGTATCAAAAGCTGACCTGAGGTAGTACCTCCATCCTTTAAATTTTTAGTACATTTTGATATTATCTTAATGTAAACTTTGATACTCACTAAGGATAGTAAAAAGTATGAGTTTTCAGCATCTTATGAGGTACAAAAGAAACCACCAAATTACCTTAAAACTTTTTTTTTTGTCTCTCGAGATATCTTAGCTTGACCCTAGCTCTGTAGCTCAATAGAAAATTTGGTACCAAAGATAACAAAAAATCTAAACGAGAGGATGTGTACTTGAGCTGAGCTTTTGAAATATGCTTCTAGAAAGCAGTCCGGGGCTCCCGGCATGCACGGACTTTTTTGTACCAGCTCCAACGTGGATGGATGACCAGGATTCCATGAGTTGCGGCAAACATAAGCACAAACGCAAGCACGGTGGAAGAGATCAGCGACAACATCGCGCATAGCTCACTGGAGATGAAGATAGCAGGCAGCACTGACCTTTTGAGAGTCGTTGTAGATGTCTCATAACAGCCGGCTTGAACCTGCAGAATGAGTGTCGCTCAAAATGAGTCGTCTGGCAGTATGTCTCTGGATGGGCCTGTAACACATCCGGACTCAAAATTCGCGCAATATCTGCCCTACCCATGAAGCGAGTCCACACACACATAACACCATACTTAAGGCCTGTTTGTTTTAGCTTTTGATTCTGGATTCTGGCTTTAAAAGCATAATAAAAAACAAACAGCCCGATTCTAGAATCCGATTCTCACAATTCAGCTCGCCCATATACACCAGAATCTACAATCCATTTCATATGTGCTTTTGGATTCCAACTTTGGGAGAATCAGTTTCTCTACAACCACAATCCAGAATTAGCTTTTAGAGAATCTAAAACTGAAACAAACATGCCCTTACACTCTTATCATCACTTCGTAAAAAGATTAATTCAAAGGTGCTATGTTTAGACTCAAGTCCCAACAGTTCCGTACTGATTCCTTACCTAAACAATGACTATAGATGAGTTCCACAGTAGAGTACTCAATGTTAAATAGTCAAATGGATAAAAGCACCTGAGGTCAAACCAATATCACTAGGATCGAATTGGTAAATTTGAATATGATGGATCATCGTAAGATGGTGTGAAGTGAGTGTTTAAAGGTCTTTAGTGACCATATGTCTCTCCTATTATGAATGGGATAATGTTTCACTACATTATCCATCATATTCAAATAGAGACAATGACATTTGTATCCTTTAATCTCTCCTTTAATCTCTGGCAGGTAAATAAAATGCAATGAATCGAGTAATGGTAGAGCTCTAAATCCTTATAGAGACAAGCATAATAAAATGGCAACATGTACAGGTTGTTCAACGACCTAGATCGCGTCCTTGTGAGTTCATTAAAGGAGTCATTGAATGACATTTGTATGAAGTTTGACATTTATGTAAGTGGAACCACAAAGGATATATATAAGAGATGTAGATAGTTACTTGAAAGATGGTAAATGCTAATATCTACATAAAGATCAAGTAGATCACGATGGACCACTTACCAGTCATTGCACCTGCAAATGATTGCAAAGGAGGATTAATAAAATATCAACCTCGTGTGCTAAAGACACTAATGATCATGTAATCCAAGGAATGGATTAAGACCCAACTAGACCCGAAAGAAAGAAGTATTGGAATAAGAGGTTCTATACTTATATCCTACAAATCGGCTTAATATATTGGCAAGATATGATGTTATACTATTAGATGGTATTAAGCATATCCTTGAAGAAAGGGATAAGACCATATATGCATAGATGGCACATAAGGGCACTACTATATTTCATTAATTATGTACAGGTTTGATACTTTTATTTATGATTGTTTTACCAATACTATGTAGTTCATCATCGTACCAAAAGGTATGGAAAGAATGGTTGTAATATCTTCTAATGTTGTTTGAAGAAATCGATTATATTGGTGTCATATGAGAATTTGGCAAATTAGTATAATCCCCACTATGCCAAATTTTGGATTGATTATACTCTAAGATGATATATCTATTGTTGATCTTTTGGATAGACACTACATGTATCCATAGAAGAACCACTTTAAATAGCTGCAAAAGGTAAAGCACCGTATGGTTAAGGGATTGGATATATTATCCAGCAAATGATGTGGTACTTCAACTATGCCCCTATAGTACTTTAGGAGGACAACACTTGGATTGCACTAGATCAAGAAGTGCTAATGTAAGAAAGTATATATGAGAAAGATATCGCTCATGAATTCCACATACTCTCGATTCCTATGAGGACAGTGAGCTGTGAAATTTGTAGAAAGAAAGTTGTCAAAAGGATGGTTATATGGCAATGGAATAAAAAGAAGACTTCGAAGCGAATATCTTATGTGGATTCACATGCTGTAGACTCTAGGTATTAGCGTAAAAGAAGTCTACAAGGTTCAGACTCAGTATCTTATGTCCAATATGTTCAAGGGGAGAAACTTAGTTGCTTAAACTTTGTAAAGTTTGATGCAAAGATATACCATTTGATCATTCTGATCTTAAGGATCAAAATATTAGGATTATGCAAGTCACAATCAAATACAGGAAGGACTAATGTTGTACTCTTTTTCCCTTGGTTAAGTTTTGTCCTACTGGTTTTTTTCAAGTGAAGGTTTGTAATGAGGCAATATGTGTAATGGCAAGAATGCGAGCTATATACTCTTCTCTTCTTACCATATTTTCCAGTAGGTTTTGAGAAGAAGATTTTAATGAGGCATCAGCATATCATTAGCAAAGTTTACAAGGAGAGTGCTATGTATGGCCCATGTCAACGGGCTGGTGGTGTGGACACTTTACCTAAACAAAGCATATTAAGTGGTAGCCAGCCCATGAGGCCCATCAGCTAGTTTAATTATGTGTTATTTATTTTATTAGAAAGGTTGTCTCCCTCTATACAAGAAGGTGCAAGAACTGTATATTGTACACAACGCCTACGAGCAAAAGGTCAATAAAGCGATTAGGCTGTCTGGGACTATATTTATATGTTCTTGTTCTACTCCAATTTTGTTCTACGTTAGTATCGTTATGACTATTTCGGAGTGAAAACAAAAAACACTACGGACAGTTTTTTAAGATGCATACATGGCTTGTGTTGTTTGTTAGTGGCTAATAAGATGTCTATAGTAGCAAATCTAAGAAACTAGGATTGGTTTAGCTCGGATGTTGAAAGGAGGGAGGATCAAGACATACTCTGTCTGACTCTCACTCGGGACACGGATTTATGAATTCAAAACCTTCTCTGTATATGCTGCACTAATTTAAGATCATGCTAGTGCACACAGTGGCAACATAGATGTAATACTATTCCATTTAACGAATTAACTGAGAAAGTAGCAAATTATTATTAAATAATAACAATTGATCACTATATGGTCAAGTTTACATAACTATACCTTAAGGGCTTAAGAAGCAAATAAACTATTGCAATGGAAAATAAAATAACTTAGGCTATTCAACATACCATAGGAAATCGTTCGGGAAAATGCCTTCCCAGTTCACGTAGTCTTTATAGTACACCTCCTCATAGAACTTAGTACTCCCTAATCATTCCTTAGCAACTAATCATCAAAGACGTATAGCCGTGAGTACAAAAAATACTCAGCAAGCCATAGGAAAATGATGTAAATATATTCATGCAAGGCTTGACAAAGGATAGTCAAATTGTTCTCTTGCAGAAAGTAATAACTTGAATTTAAATACAATAAGTAGATTCGAAGCATATTTATGAAAATATAATAAATAACTAATCAATCAATAGTAGATAACATGAATAGATTGGTGAGATTTCACCCAATACCATCTAAAACTATGATCAAACCACCGAACTCATCAATGTTAACTTTAGACATCAAAATTATTAGTGAACTCCCTGCTCACATCTCAACAATTCCACCTTCCAATATTATTATGAAAAACTCTATATCTCATGTGAAATTTTCAAGCATGTTCATAACCGTGGATACGACTATTCGAATAGTTTTACATCTACAGAGATTGTACTACTTTACCTATAAGATATGATCATCTCTTTTTGCCAAGCTATTAATACACTTCCTTTGGTATGTGGTAGAGAGACCATGACAAAGCCATTATAATGCTCTGTTTAAACCCAATACTATCAGCTAAGGTTTCATCCACCTTACTCAGTCCCCCTCTTGCACCATATGAATCTACTCGTCCATCCTAGAATCTACACTACCAACTAGCAGTACTCAAGTTATGATATTGCAAATTAATCAGATAGGTATGTCATATACCAAACATGTAGTTGTAAGCTTAAGCCCAGTTCAATGGTGCATAACATTAAGTCCTTAAGTTATATCAAACAAGACATCTATATCCCAAATGTGCTATCAGCACCCTGTTTACTGCGTGATCACTTGCTTGAGGAAAAACTATTTTGTTCAACCAATACCAATAGCATACCCTACCATAGCACAATAAATTTTACAACAGTGGCTATTCGTCACAATTCTATACCTTATTAAGTCAAGATTATCAATATTCAACATGTGATATGAACCTATCATACAACTAAGTAAATCTAAGCATAATTACAATAACCCAATTATTGGTCATATGATCATGTCCAACTAATAATGCCCCAACCTAGGTAACAATGGATACATGACACTTCAATAATCAAGGTGACATAATAACAAGTAGGTATTTAACTATTCCCAGCAAATAATCGTTGATACACAAATAGCATGCAATTATATAAAGCAAAGTACTTTCTTAAACATAGGTTCAACATGATCAAAGGTTACGACTTGCTTTATTGATATATTGTTGTTGCTAATTCTTCATCTTCAAATCCTTCGTTCACTCTCTTGGAATTAGCGTCTACCAAAAAAGAAAGTAATAAATACAAATAAATAAGAAACAGAGATGCAAAAAAACTTCAAATTGGAAATAAATAGCTCTAGATTATAGATCTTAATTTTAGAAAAATTTAGAAATTTGAATCACCTCAATCGGAGCTCGTATGAAAGAAAACGGGTCTCTGAAAGATTTAACTTCAAGAAATTGAGAGAGAAAGGATTTTCTGAAATTGTTGAAATTATTTTTCTAAAGAAAAATTAATTTGTTGTGTCAAGCTGATGTCGGGGCTGATTTTTTAAAGTAAAATAAATTGATAAAAAGGTTTATTAGGCTGTCTGTTGAAAGATCCACAGTGGACCGGTTTCACGATACAGAGACTATGGCAGGTGGATCCCACATGTCATAGACTCGGTTTTGGATCTTGGGTTTGGGCTACCATGCAAGTATTGACCGAGCAACATGTCAGCAGTTGGTGCTGACCTGGTGGCAAGGTGGCAGTGAGGTGGACACCCACATTTGCAGAACCATCGGCTAGGTCGGCGGCCAACTGGTGATGGCGGGCAACAACCACGGTGGCGAGAATCAAGAAGGGAAAAGATGCATCTGGGCAAACCAGGCTATGCGAATTCCATGACATGCTTAGATCTCACTAGCAAGGACCACGGTGATCGGCAGCAAGGAAAAAGACGATGGCGCTAGGGTCTTGCGGTAGCAACAGTGAGATTTTGCGCCTCCGAGGAAACAAAGGGGAGAGTCGTGTAGAACTCGACGCAGCAAATTTAACGGAGAAGATGGCGGCAACGAGACTCACCAGCCGTGGCGTAATTCGGTGGGAAAGATGACGTCGGTACACGGCTTTTGATCTCAAATCCGACGTAATCCTTGGAGGAACCATAGGGATTCGGGAAAGGAGATTGAGGCGATCGTTTTGGTGCGGGTGGCGCTTGGTTTTATGGACGTACGAGACGTGCACAGTGAAGACATTGTTCATTGGGCTGGCGGGCCGAGGGATTGGGCCACGGTGGTTGGGCCGGGCTATGGAGCAGAGATGGGTTGCAAGCAGTGGGGTGGGTTGAGAAGGAAATGGGCTGGTGGAGAGAGAGATTTTGGAAATAAAAATATTTTTGGAATTAAGAAAATTACCAGAAATTCATATAAATTCAAATAAATTCATAAAAATCCTAAAAAATACAGAAAATTCCTTGAAGCATTGGAAAGAAATCCAAATATATTTAATGTATAGGTTAGTCGAATTAAATATTTTATTTAAACAAAAATTCAAATCAAGCTTTATTTAATTTGAAAAAAATACAAATAGCTCTTTTTAATTTTCAAACTTTCCAAAACTCAAAAACTTTCTGTGTCTCTCTCTAAAAATGGGCTGGCTAGTGGCTAACATTGGAATGGCCTGCGCGAATGCCACATGGGCTTTTGCTACATGAGGCCGAGCTAAATTAATCGGAAGCAGGAAGTGATCCACGTTTACCATGGCTAACAGTGTTACGTTAGGCTAGCTAGGGTCCCCACTATGATGCGTACACTGTACAGTATATCCGATCTGCCGGATGACCTCAATTAATCTCTCTCTACGTACCCTCCAAGCAAAGCTTTGCACTAGCACCTAAATTATGTTGCAGCGCTAGTTGATCGGTCTCTTAGGGCACTTGCAATGGCGTTTCTAATAGCGTTTCTTAACATGCCAGCAGGGATGAAAAATTGACGTGGCAAGAAATAAATACGGAGAGAGAGTATCATCGTTTTCTCTTTGTGAAACGATCTCTTTGCTTCTTCCAAAGCGATGGAAACGCAGCAAATCTGCGTTGCGCTACCCCTCATCGTTCTTCGCGTCCCCGCCAAGATCTGTTGCGCCCGCGCTCCTCCCCCTTCCATTTCTCCGTCCGCATCCGGATCGCTCTCCCTCCCCTCCCCTGGCGGCGTCGCCCCCCGCCGCTCTCCTCCTCCTGGGCGGCGCCCCAGCCGCTCCCCATCCCGGCCAAGATGCCTCCTCCTCCGACATGTCCCCCGGTTAGCGCTCCCCTCCACGTGCCCGGCGGCGTCTCCCCAGCAGCGGTCCCCCTCCCAGCGGCGTCTCCCGCCAGCGCACCCCCTCCCCGACGGCGTCTCCCGCAGCACCCTCTCCTCCGACGGCCCCCTTGGTGGTGTCTCCCACACCTTCATCATCTCCCTCGCCGCAAGAACTCCCTCGTCATGTTGTGCCCATCGAGTTAGGTTTTGGTGATGATGCTTGAATGAATGGATGAATAGGTAGATGGATGCATGTATGGATGAATGTGTGATGCTATAGAAATGATAGATGATAATCTATGATAGATGATAATCTATGCAAGGATTGTGATGCTATAGAAATGATATGTATATGTATATGAGATCTGATTGGAGGAGGTTTACAAGAGTTCCTAGCTGTAGCGAAGGTGGTTGATGTTAAGTCTGGTTCTGGTTGTGGCTATTTTCAGTTATCATGTTTTGTCAGTGTGCTTAGTCCAGTCTTGAATGTTTGCCTGAGAGTGTCTAAGGCTTTTGAATTGTCTGGTGTTGGTTTGGTTGCTTGTATGTATGGGCATTAAACTGACTTCAATCCAGTCCTTTTGATCTAAAAAATGATATGTATATGTTCTTGTGCAGTTATTTCTTTTGTCATCCATTTTTGTCAGGATTGGAAATGAATATCCCTTTTGATAATGGGCATTTGATTGACCATACCAACTAACATTAGCTAGGTAGCTTATTATGTAAGGCATAGTTGTATACTTAGTAAATCTGGCAATCCTGGATCATCTATCTCATTGTGAGTGATTTCTCTTTTGCTACATCATTCATGCTGAAGTCTGCAATTCATGCCAGACAACAAACCAGAACAACACCTTAAACCACCAAACTACCAAAAAGCAATATGATTCTTCACTTCTTCCTCTCCTTGCACCAAACCACAGAATCAGATGCACCTGGAACGTTTGACTCAAAACTCTTGCAAAACAAAGATATCTCTGCCAAAACACCCCCGGAAAGATAACAAAATCACCAAAACTACCACAAAGATCATCAATGATTTCTCGTGAAAAGAAACATCGTGAGAACTTTTCCCAAAGAAACTGAAATCAACTAAAACTGAAGCTAAAACTAAAACGCAAACCGAAACTAAAACCCTCTTCATGCCCATGATTCGAGCTCCGCAACACGCGCGACAACTCGCCAAAACAATCTTAAAAAGCAACTACCAAAACACATCACCTTAAACAACATAACCCACCGCCGAAACTAAAACCCAAACCTCATTAAACTTTGCCATCAACCAACTACTAATAAAACTTCTCCTCGGGGTGACCACATCTCCGAACAGATGGCCATAAGAAATTGTTTGATCAATGGGACCTAACTTCTCCATTACTACAGATAATCGCTTGTTTTTTTCCTCCGAAGGCCTTGTTAACGAAATGGAAATGATTTTCCGGTGTGAGGCTCAGCAGGGGCAGCTAAAAAGTCATGGAAGAAGCTAAAACTAAAACTGCAATCTGTGCTGCAGTCCACTTTGAGCTGGGGGTGGCCTCTCACCAGTCATCACCTTTTTTTCTTGGCATCTTACTTTTGGATGGCTCCTCCCAATACACTGCAGCACTGTTCTATCCCACTACAAAGAAATCACCTTTTTATTTTGGCATCTTACTGAACTGTTTGTACCACCTGTAGTTGCTTTGACAAGTTTTGACAGTGCCTTACTATAACCTGAACTTACCATTTATTCATAGGACATGAGCTAATCAATTTACCATTTATTCAGGTTACATCGTCATCTAGTGGATGGGTCGAAAGGAGAAGGAAAAGCAGGGAAGGGGTGATGTACCACCACCATCTCGACCAACTCCCCAAAGAACTAAATATGTATGGCGACAAGACTAGTGTGCCTGAATGGTAATGTCTAGCTACATTTTGTTTCATTCACTGTTCAGAATATTGATTTTCATTAGTAATGAAATCATGTTTGTATGACATATATATCTTTTTTTATTTAAGGCCAATAGATTCTAATCCACCCGGTGGTTTCGTAAGCTACCTCCAAAACCCACAATATGGTCCACACCATTTTCCCTTCAATCTAAACTTTGCAAGTACACAGCAACATGCACAAAATTTTCATTTTACCGGTGCTACTTCCAACCATGTTCCATTTTCACCGCCACAACCATCACCTGCCCATAGAACTCCACCTACACCAATGGTGCACCGAGAAGGTACGTGGATAGGCCTCGTGAAGCAAGTCATCAGCAACTAGTCAATGATTACTTCTCCGAAACCCCACTCTATTCAGACCGAACATTTCGAACAAGATTTCGGATGACGAGACCACTATTCTTACGTATTGTTCATGCTCTGAGTGAATGGAATACCTATTTCACTACAAGGATGGATGCTCTTGGTCGCAACGGGCTCTCTCCTTTGCAAAAGTGTACCGCGGCTATTCGTCAATTGGCAAATGGTAGCCCTGCGGATCATCTCGATGAATATTTGAAGATTGGAAATACCACTGCTTTGGAGTGTATGAAGATGTTTGTAGAAGGCGTAATTGCAATTTTCGGTGACGAGTATTTGCGACGCCCTACTCCTGAGGATGTGGAACGTCTATTGCAAATGGGTGAACGCCGTGGCTTCCCAGGCATGATAGGTAGCGTCGATTGTATGCACCGGCCTTGGGAAAAATGTCCTGTAGCTTGGAAAGGTCAATTCACTCGTGGCGATAAAGGTGTTCCTACAATCATCTTGGAGGCTGTTGCTTCACATGATCTTTGGATTTGGCATGCCTTTTTCGGTGTAGCTGGATCAAATAATGATATAAATGTCCTTAGTCAATCATCATTGTTTGTGAGAGAGTTAAAAGGAGAAGCTCCCCGTGTCCAGTACCACGTCAACGGGAGAGAATACAACCATGCTTACTATCTTGCAGATGGAATATATCCGGAGTGGGCTGTATTTGTTAAGTCAATTAAACTTCCGCAGACAGAGAAGACTCAATTGTATGCAAACCATCAGGAGGGAGCAAGGAAAGACGTTGAACGAGCATTTGGTGTCCTGCAATCTCGTTTCTGGATTCTACGTCGTCCTGCACGTCTATACGAAAGGGGAGATCTTCATAACATCATGATAGCTTGCATAATTCTACACAATATGATAGTTGAAGATGAGAGAGATCTGGCTCTTGATCCTATTGATTTGAATACTTCTGCAAGCACATCGATCGTTCTACCGCCAGAAACCACTCATGGTGATAACCCTTGTTTTGCTGACGTGCTACGAAGAAATTCAGATATTCGGGCTCGTCCAACTCATCTCCAACTAAAAAGTGACTTAGTTGAGCATATTTGGCAAAAGTTTGGGCAAAACTTACATGTTTAGTTTTGATCATGTTCTTATTTTAATTTTATATTGGAATGTTGCATACATACTACGTTACAATGCCAACATATGTTGCAATTTCACAATTTTATATTGTTCTTATTTATATTGGAATGTTGCTTACATACTACGTTTAGAAACAAGTGTCTTAGTTGAACATATGTTCAGCACGGTTCACAAGCCTGCTAGCTTGTGTTTACTCGCACGGCCGATATGCATGCTAAGGCAAAAAACACAAGGTCGTGCGGAAACAAAACAGGGCAAGCTGGCCGGCAAATTAAGTCGAAGCCCTACTGTGTAAACGAGCATGGCACAATAGATCCAATGCAAATTAAACTAACTTGCAACGTTAATTAATGTTAGAAACAGTAGATAGAAACCATGTATTGAGGTCCTTGTTTCTAAACCTGCATTGAATACACCTTCTCTCCTCTAAGAAATTATCTAAAAAACTATGCATTGGAAATGCCCTTATGTTTTAACAATGACGATCGATGTTGCTGAAGATGCCAAGAAAGTACACACGTAGCATAACACTAGTATTTTTGTCTTTTTTTTTTGTCCGAAGAAATGAAATGAAGAGGATTTGCATTGACAAGTCAGTACCACTGAACCAGTCGTAGCCTAAGCAAGTAATGGATTCCGTACCCAGTCCAAGACAGCTTCCGGGGAAATTCTTCCGTTGAAATGAGGAAGGGTTAAGACCATAGTTACCGATCGATATCGTAATCTTACCTGCATTAATTATGGCCGGTACGTACTATTTCATCAACTAAACCGGTATAAAATAGCTTTATACACCGTATCGATCTCGATACCGATCGATACTGACCATAGCGGCTTCGATATTATACAATACCACCGGCAGAATTGATAATATCGTCGATCGAATTATGGCCCCATTCGTTTCAACTTCTGCGTAAAAAACGTATTGTTTACCGAACGGGTAAATTATGTACAGCTTCTTCTATAATCAAAAGCTGTCTTCTACATAGAATCAGAATCCGACTGAAACTTGATTCTCGCTAATTCTCATTGGCCCGGTCTAGAACCTAAAAGTCGCAGCCGGTCCAACCCGATCCTCCCACAATTAAACAGCTTCTCCCCTAATCCAGAGTCTATAATCCAAAAGCTGAAATGAACTAGACCTATATGCTATATTTGTGATGGTATTAGTATGCATTTAGAGTAATATTATAAGTGAAATTTAGTGTATATATAATTAAACATGTATATACTTATAAATATATATTATTATATTAAATCCAAAAAATACGTCCTAGAATATACAATTTCAAAATCCAAATCAGTTTAGTCTGAGTTATCGTGTTGACAAGTTGGATCAAGACAGGCCCTGCACTCCAAGTAATCTTTGAATACATCTTCCGTTTAAGGTGCATGGGCATTCACATCTCTCTCTATCGCTCTCACAGACACGCACTGTTGTCTTGGGAACATTAGAACAGTTACTAAGGTCCTGTTTGGATCCTTGGACTAATTGTTAGGTGGCTAAAAATTAGTCTTAGTCCATCTAAACATGAAGATTAATAGCTGGGCTAATTTTTAGCCAACCCTTCAGCTAACCATTAGCCCATTAGTTGATGAGAGGGGGCTAATTTGGACTAATGTCTGGTAATTACTTTGATCTGTCGAGAATACCCTCAGCCCTTTTTTCCTCACGCTCAGACCCGTGCGTCCACTCCCCTGCCGGCGGTTCGTCCGCTCCCCATTCCCCAATCCGCTCCGCTCCCCATTCCCCAATCCTCCTGCGCGGGCGGCCGGCGACGCCGGACGCGGCTCCAGTGCCGGCTGCACTCCACGGTCCCTCCCCGTCTGTGCCGATTTGCCGCCGTCTGCCGTGGCCGCACGCCGATTTGCCGTCCGCCCATCATCTCCCGCCGATTTGCCGTCCGCCCATCATCTCCCGCCGTCTGCCGTCGCCGCACGCTCTGATTTGCCGCCGAACCACTCAGATCCGCCGCCTCCCATCAGGTATTTCGCCGCCGAACCTCTCAGATCCGCCGCCTCCCATCGCCGCCGCCGCCCGGCATATCAAATCGAGACAGGGAAGAAGCAGCGGCGAGACAGACTGCCAGTGTGGACTGACCGGGATGGAGTGGACGACGGTGGAGACGGGGGACGGGGCCAAGCTAAGCGTGCGGCTGTTCAAGCCGGCGGCGGGGGAGGAGGCGGCGGAGGACGTGGCCGTGGTGCTGGTGCACCCCTACACCATCCTGGGCGGCATGCAGGGCCTGCTGCGCGGCATCGCCGTGGGGCTCGCGCGGCGGGCCACCGCGCCGTAACCTTCGACATGCGCGGCGCCGGGCAGTCCACCGGCCGCGCCTCCCTCACCGGCTCCTCGGAGGTCGGGGATGTCATCGCCATCTGCCGCTGGGTAGCCGAAAACCTCAAGCCGCGCGCCGTCCTGCTCGTCGGGTCCTCCGCGGGTAGGTTAATTACTCCGATTTCTACTCCAAGGCCACTCCTCTGTTTCGTTCTCGCTCTCCATACATGTTCAGTTTGCCTCGATGCGAGATTTAGTGAAGCTGCACACGTAAGAGCGCTGTGGTAATCAAATCGAGCTAACAATTGACTCTTCTGAAACTGTATTTGATCAAATGGAATGTGCAATTGACAATTAACCACTTATCTGGACCTGCAAGCAAATAGGAATAGGTGCTGTATGGTTTGTTGCATCGGAATTTAAAGATCAAACTTTTGGCTCAGGAAATTTGGCTTCAAATATACCATGTTCTTATCATTTCGGTTATTCTCAAGTCCAAAAATCTAACTAGCGATGGGTATTACTCATTGATTTGTGCTTGGGGCTTCTGAATAGGTGCTAAGGAACCCATAAGAGGTTCCAATGGCGAATTTTCCCTTCTGTTAGGGTAGCCCCAGCCTTCTCCGAAGCAATCTTCCTTGTTAGGTTATTACCACTATTTTTCAGCAAATCGTTACTGTATATTTTATCAATCTATGTGCACTTGTTGCCTCCAGATGTGATTACCTATTTGTGGCCATTCTTATCTGGCCTGAAGATTAGTTATTAGTTGTGACTTGTGAGTAATGAGGTGTGCTTCACGTCTTGCTATTCAAACCTACTCTAAATGACCTCAACCCAGTACTGCTTCCTGAACTACCAAGTACCAACATTATTGACATTTAGGGGTCTTAAGATTTACTACTTGTGTCGAAACTGTGGACAGCAATTGCAACTGAAGAAAGTTAAAAGTACTTGTGTTGTGGCACAAAACAACATCAAGATGATGAAATCATTCTGCACTGAAGTTTTCTTTAGTCATTCCTGCAGCTATTGAATCATGTTTGGTCATGTATCTAACTCTAATTTCCTGATACAAGGGCACCGACACCGCTTCCCGGATCTGCAGTCGATAAGGTTGACCAGGTGGTTGGTTATGTTAGCATCGGATACCCGTTTGGTCTAATGGCCTCAATCCTATTTGGCAGGCATCATGATGCTATTCTCAAGTCTGAGAAACCAAAGTTATTCGTCATGGGAACGAAAGATGGCTTTACAAGCGTGAAGCAGCTGCAAAACGAGCTCAAGTCTGCAGCTGGACGGATTGATACTCACTTGATTGAAGGAGCAGGCCACTTCCAAGTGGAAGGTCCTGCTTTTGATGCCCTGATGGTAGATCTAATTGTTAATTTTATCAAATCTTTGCCCAAATAGCATGTTGCAACTTGGAGTATCATATTTGATCTTGCCCCCTGTAATGTTTTCATGGTATATACTATGCCCTGATGGCCCTGTCGTTAACCATGTCGTTCAGGGAGAGAAAAAACAGAGAGAACGCCTTGATAGGTACTCATGAGCGAGATGAGTAGCAGATTCGAATTTTACGTGAGCCCATGAGCGAGATGAGTATTTGTGGCGCGCATGGTCCCAGTAAAGACATCGAGCAGATGTGTGCCAGTGCGGAACATGTAATGATGAAAATGAGGGGTAAAAATGACTTTTCAAACAAATTAGCCCAACCATTAGTCATGTATCCAAATAGCTATGGGCTAATTTTAGATGGGCTAATTATTAGCTGGTTAATAATTAGTTTTAGTCATTAGCCAACTAACAATTAGTCCTAGGTGATCCAAACAGAGCCTTAGTCATTAGCCAACTAACAATTAGTCCTAGGTGATCCAAACAGGGCCTAACTTCAGGTGTCTTCGATCTGTGCGTGCCTTGTAAAACCCCTGGAACTCAGCGCACATACATAAATGGGAGGAGATACTGACCCGAAATCGTGGACTCATCTTGGGCATGAACGGAACATCTTTTTTTTTTAAAAAAAAAATCAGATGCTCTGTCATTCATTAAAGATAGAAGAACTACAACTACAACTGGAGTACTGGACTACAAACACACAGCCAAACGCTGTACCGGCCCTCACGAGCGCGCGGTCGAGGGGACTCGAAGCTGGGAGGGGTTGGCGCACAACTGGCGCCTATATAGCTCGGTTCTCTGAACGGAAGCTTCTTGTGAGACGGTTTGGCGATCTTGCAAACACCTCGAAATATTTACAACGGCTTTGGTTTTTGTAATTAAGCAGCCGCCTGCATTTTCTTGTTTACCCTCGCTAGGTCGATTTATTGTCACCTTTGGATTATATATCTTCCAGATGGATCATGGATGCTTGCCTGATTGTTGTCCTGGTCCGATGTTAAAAGAAAAGAAAATTATGAATGCTTTATTGTGATTAAAAACCATGAGTCACTTTATAAACACACATCCCCGGCCGTTTACAGAAACCAGAGGTGTTCATATCATATTGTAGTACGGCATACACAAAAACCAGAGATGTCCAAGGCTTCAACAGACAGCTTTCAGGAATCACGTACACGGCCCGGGCGTCCGTCTGGATACAATCTGAACCATTCCATATATTTCAATTGATCGAGAAACGTACACTCTGAGATATAGATGCATGCATTCACAGATGACGATAACAATTCAAACCATATATTCTCTCTGCGGATTAATCAAAGGAAACAGTAGATATATGCGTACGTACGTGACGTAATACCTGGCCTCTTCTTATTAATCCAAGGAACAGACAAAAAACGAAATAAAAATAGCAAGTCTGATGAGATCGATCGACGAGACAGACAAATGGTGATGTCATGGGGTAGCTCAAACTCTTAACGAATTTCCCAGACTCCATTGGCGCCAGGTTTTGTCTTATGTATCACGCAGCAAGGCGGCCATCGGTGATGATGATGCAGGCAATGACAAACCGGCTACCGGCTGGTCCAAGATGCAAGACTTTTGGTGCTCTCAAGTTTATATACAGGACATATGTACACCGATAAAAGAATAGAATGATTAAGAACCTCATTTTTGGATTGTTAAGTGGGAATGCATTTGATTTGATTCGTATATGCAAGAAGGGGACACCATGGTTTGTAGTGTACTACTATTCAAGCTAGCAGATGGGGGTACCTTGGCTGTGTTGACATGTTTCTGGAAGGAAATCTAGGCATGGAATTTTGTGGTAGTAGCTCAGATCAGATGTGGATGGATGGTGGCAGCAGAGTAAGGAAGCAGAAACACATGCAAGGGGAAGGGAGTGATCTAGTCCTGGCCGTTGTACACCGTTCATTTTCAAGTGACGTCCTATTTCAAGTGACGTCCTAACATTCTTACAGTCAAATTTTGTTTAAAATCATCTAGATTGGCTATATAAAAACTATGTTATTAGACTTATCGCTAAAATTACTTTCATAATATTAAATTTTTACATATCCAAGTCATGACAAATTGGGCATCCAAGTCATGGTAAATTTGGAGTATCCAAGTCATGGTAGAGTCTAATTTGTTGTGCATCCAAATCATTGTAAATTTGGAAAGTTAGCCAAAATTTGTAGTATCCAAGTCATAACAATCTAGAGGATATACCATATGTTCTGTAGCGTTGAACCAATGTGATCACAGACTGCTCTTGCCAAGAACCGTCTGTGATAATTGTATATCACAGACGATTCTGTGATATACAATTATCACAAACAGTTCTATAATAGAACCGTCTGTGATGTGCAACAATTATCACTGTTTCGAACCGTCTGTGATATCCTTTTTTTTGTAGTAGTGATAACATAGTGCACCCATCCCATCTGATCCAACCTATGCACGTGGAAGACAACGTGCTTAATGTGAGTGCTAAGGAGCTGGAGGATGAGAAGGGTGGCTTGTACCGGGCACTTGGCAGCACTGACGGTAGCCTTGACGCGGCCATGCGGTGATGGCACCCTTTTGGAAGAAGACGACCCATAAGACAAGATGCTTTCTAGTAATGTTAGTTGAGTTTATTGAAGTGAGTTAAGTTTATTAAGATGCAGGGGCGGAGCCAGGATTTTGGGTTAGGGGGGGCTACGTGGACCAACTAAAAATTATCGTAGTATTCATAAAAAAAATATCATAGCAATATCGATGCATTTAAATTTAAAAATAACATAACCATATGTCTACATAGGAAAAATATGACATATTTTTTAGATTAAGAAACTTACATCTCTATTAACTTAAATTTAGTTCTACGACTACCTAGAAGATCATACGAGTCAATAAGTTTATCTGAACTAATTTTCGCTGCTAGTTCTTTTTCAATGTAAACTATCATGCAATGTCGAAGAAAGTCATCTTCTATTTTATTTCGAATGCGGGTCTTGACAAGTTTCATAACTGAAAATACTCGCTCTGTGGTTGCTGTTGACACCGAAATAGTTATAACCAATCGTAACAGCCTATCAACCATTGAATAATGAGAAGTTTTACCTGTTTTATATAGTCCATTTGTTAAGTTAGTAAGAGAAATTAAGCATTGCATACATCAAGTTGAGAAAAATGAAATCTTTACCTATTGAGAATGGACTAAACCTTTATTTTCTATTTGCTAATACTAGCTACTACTAATTAATGTCTACTAAACCTTATTTTGATTAGGGGCCAGGCCCGCGCCTCCTTGGCTCCGCCCCTGTTAAGATGTATTTTATTAGTAAAAGTAAGATAAGTTTTGTTGAGATATGGTCGGTGGAGGTTGGGAAGACGAAGAACGCATCATGCTCATAACAACAAATTCTACTACAACATACAGGTTGATGAAAATAATTAAGTTTGAAACATATTTTGTAGCCACACGAACTGTCGTGCTAAGTACATTGATTTCGGTGATGTGGTCACATTCGACACCACGTACAAGACCAACATCTCTAACATGCCTCTGATGATGTTTGTTAGCTCCAATCATCATCTGCAAAACACCATCTTCGACACTACGCTCACTACTACAAAAGGACATATATTAGACTCCTCATCACTGAAGGTTTTCAAAAACCGTCTATGATGAAGTGTCATCACAGATGGTTTTTTACAAAAAAAACAATCAGTGATGAGTCTTGGGCACATCACAGATAGTTTTTTTTCTGCTAAAAACGTCTATGATGAGCGGAACATCACAAACGGTTTTAACCAAAAATCGCTCTGTGATATTACCCCCCTCATCATAGACGAGATCTCAACATATATTTACCCGCTTGTGACGGGACAATCAGCGTCGTGCTGTGGTTCCTAGGGGACTGCGACACAATCGAGCTAGGTTGTACGGTGCCAAGATGGAGCGCCTGGTCACCGATCTCATCTGGCGCAATCTGCTCATCATCTTGGTAAAAGGAGAGGACTGTCTTTCTCCCCAATATGCGGTTGACTCAGTATCGTTAACTTCAATTCATCTCCTCATTATTTCTTGGACGAATCAATCTACGCATAATTGAGCTTAAAGTTGGCTATTTTATGACTAACATCAGTGTGAATACTAATGGATGGCATAATGTTTGGGTTATCCGTGTGCTCACTAGAGGAATTTGATGGAATTTTTGTCATTTGGGGGGCAATTTTACTTCTGTGCTCATGCATTTGCTAGATCTAGTTGTTTTATGGACCAATTGGACGGTAAAATTGGATACTTAGCCAAATTGGATGGTAAAATTGGACACTTAGCTAAATTTATATTATCCAAGTCATGGTAAAATTCAAAATTAGACACTTAGCTAAATATAGGCTATCCAAGTCATGATAAAATTGAAAATTAGACACTTAGCTAAATTTAGGCTATCCAAGTCATGGTGAAATTCAAAATTGGACACTTAGCTAAATTTGGGCTATATCCAAGTCATGGTGAAATTAAAAATTAGACACTTAGCTAAATTTCGGCTATCCAAGTCATAGTAAAATTAGATACTTAGCTAAATTTCGGCTATCCAAATCATGATAAATTTGAATACTTAGCTAAATACTTATGGTGTAGCTTATTGTATATGTAGTTGATGGATATTCATTTCTATTCGAATCTGTTTCTCACATATGTTGAAGTGCGTTGACTAAAAGTTTTTATTGTATTCTGTTCATTACATTTTAATATAGTATTTTCATTACATCATACAACTTTAAACAGTATCCTGAATAATAAGGCATATTGTTCTATGTTTTTATATAATCTTTTTGTTTCAGAGGGTATATCATCTAGTGCGACAAGGGCATATCACAGATAGTTCTAGGCTAGAATAGTCTGTGATGAACCCTCATCAAAGAAGGTTCTAGCCTAGAACCGTCTGTGATGATCCCACATCACAGATGGTTCTAGACTGGAACCGTCTGTGACTGGAACCGTCTGTGATTAGCCCTCATCATAAACGATTTTAGGATAGAATCGTCTGTGATGTTAATTTTCGCTGACGGTTTGAAAACTATCTATGATGACCTATTGTCATCATTAACACTTCAATACAGACGGTTCACAAAACCGTCTGTGTTGTGGTTTATGAACCGTTTGTGATGTGCGGTTGTCCAGTAGTAGCTACTCCAGAACGAGAAAGCTGAACATTTGAGTGGCTTTTTAGTATGTTTAAAAATTGCATGGATGGGAAGAACCTATTCGCATCCTTACTGGTAATGTTCGATGTTTTTTCATAATTTACTATCGAACATTTGTGCAATTACTATATTTGATGAAAGTATTTACTGTAGATCATGACCCCGCCATGACGGTAACGATCCCTCTCGTCTTCCCCAACATGCATCACAAGCTGTGCAGATGGCACATTCTAAAAAAGGACAAAGCTATACTAAACAATAAAACAAACTATATACGCAGCATAGTAGTCTGAAAGAATGTTTAACGGCTGTAATAAACCATCCGCTAACACGTACTAAATTTGAAAAAGCATGGAAGGAGATGGTCTCTAACTATGGCATTGAAGACATCCACTCTATTGCTAAGCTATTTGACCTGCAAAGAAGTTAGATATCGGCATACTTCAAAGACATATACTGTGGCAGGTTGACTTCAAGGTAGAGAAGCCGGCATACTTCAAAGACATATACTGTGGCAGGTTGACTTCAAGGTAGAGAAGCGAGAGTATGAATAAGATGGTCAAACGGAGCTTCATAGATGAAAAAACTGCTCTACATTGATTCGTGAGACAAATGCACTAGGTTTTGTGGGCCAGGAAGCACGTAGAATCTAAGGAGACGTACGGATCATTGGTATAGCGTTTATACTATACCACACAAGTGATTTTACTATACATTGATATTACATTTACAGACTGCGATTGCATGGCTAGATTATTATTTGCAAAGTTGGTTTTTTTATTGTATCTAACAAAAATATTTATTTGATCTCGTGTTTATATTTATGAACTTATACATGTATAAATATATACGATTAAATATACACAATTTCACGGCTGAATCGTAGTTTGTTATCTCATGATTATTAACATTTACTATTCCGTGTACACAAAATTACTGTCTTAAGAACTTGTTTTTACTACCTTCTGTTGACACCTATCAATACTTGGTGTCGATTGTTCGTTCATCCAAATGTATTTTTTACTAGATGGCTCCTTGTATTTTGCTGTCACGTCTGATCTTGCAGTAAATCACAGTGATGTAGGCTGTAATAAAAAAACTTACTTGATACGATGATGTAACTTACTATCGCAGATAACCATGCTGTACAAAAGATGTGAAGAAATATGTAAAAGACGTAAGTTACGTTTACTTAGGAAATCAACCGTGGTGTGTAAATTGTATCCAGATGCATACCAAATTACGGTTGAGATATGAATACAATACATGGGCTTTTTGAAGGATAGTGGGTTCGTGGCCCATAACCATCTTAGCGGATTGGACCAATTCTATTGCGCTGATTAGTGAGATACGCAGCTCAGTCAGTCTCTGTTAACTAGGTTTCATATATAATAGGCTATTCTACACGTGAATCGAAGAATAGTACGTGTGTGTATATATATAGGAAAATAATTTCATACTCCTAGGTGTATGTACTCCCACCTCTAACACTATAGGAAACAACACTATTTTCGGTGGCTATACGTTTTTTCGTCGGCTAAAAAAAAACCCGACGAAAATAATGACATAAATTCGTCGGCCACCAATAACCGATGAAATTGAGTATATTTTCGTCGGTTTTGAAGTAAAAGCCGATGAAAATAAGGAAAGCAGGCGCGCAGGATTTTTGAAAAAAAATCGAGATCACTTTCGACGGTCTAGGCCGACGAAAAAATGGCCACGTGGCATGCTTACCTAATTTCGACGGCCAAAGCCGACGAAAAACATGCCACGTGGCAAGCACAAGTACTTTCGATGTCTAGAACCGACGAAAAAAATGTATTTTCGTCGGCCATACCCTGGGCCGATGAAAATGCTCAAGGGGGAAAAGCAAGCCCACGCCCGATCTGCGTTTATTGCTTCATGACCGCCACCACGCGACGCGACGCTGCGCGATATACCACGCGCGCCAAGCCACGCCGCACACCGCGCTTTACGCCGCGCCGCGCCGCTACGCACAAGACACTGTACGTAGGCTCCACGCGCGCATACATACGCCTTACAAGACGCCAAGACACCCATGTCCACGCTTCATTGCCGCCATTGCCCGCCGCCGCCATGACCGCCCGCCCATGCATATCATGCCTGCGCATATAAGTCACACCCTTCGTCGGCATTTCCACGCCGTCGTTCATCAAGAAATTTTATTTCTGCGTGGATGTAGAAATTTATCTTGTATTTAGTGATTTTGATTGGTAAAAAATATGCCATAATATCGTTAAAATTAATTGTGCTCAATGTTAGTTGTATATGTTCAATGTTAATTGTGCTCAATGGTAGTATTTGCTAAATGTTACATTATAAAGTTAGTTGTGCTTAGTTAATTGGATACTATATATGTATAGACCCTAAATTTAGTTGGATGCTATACATTATAAAGTTAGTTGGATGCTATACATTTGTAGACCCTAAATTTAGATAATGATAAACTATGCTTTGAACTAAATTTAGACATTGGTGTTGCAAATTGGATTTTTCATTAGACTCTAAATCCATATAACTTAGACTCTTATTAAACTCTAATATAAGTCACCAACAAAAATAATTGGATGGTAATATATGGTGTGTCTTGTTGATTGTACATAAACCATGTACCGACCGGCTATCGTAGGACGACTAAGATCGTGTTTGAAACACAAAACTTTTATGGAACTCATAATTTCGGTGTTAGTAGTATACGCTCAATGTTAGTAATGTTAATTATGCTCAATGTTAATATATGTCCTAGCATCGTTAATGTTAATTTTCGATTGTTAATGTGATTCCATATATGTTAATAGTTCATGGTTTGCTTTATATTGTAATCTCGCACTATGTATGTAAATTGTACTTTCTAAATTGGAATCGATACTATGTATGTAAATTGTACTTTCATCAATTAGAATACCCTCTTGTGGTTCCGTAATTGAAACTTGATAGTGTTATTATGTCGTATGGTTTTAAAGACTAGACAATATTATCTCAAAAACTAGATATTAAATTATGAATTGTGTAGGTCCTGAATTATCCACATTTTTGGACAACCTGGGGATGAACGGCGAAGTATGGGTTTTATGACATGTTGTAGTATTTGAGTGAAATTTTATCTGCATAACCTAGTGCGTGGAAAATGGGAGATAATCGTGCGTGAATATACAGTGGTTGGAGAAATAATGAGATACCCACAAAAGAGTGGATGGTGAATGCACAAGCTTTCGTGGATCTTGTGTACTCCTCATCTCCAGTGGCGGTTTGGCAAAGTGCCCATGCTGTAGGTGTCGAAATTATGCTCAGCATGTCAAGTATGATATGGAGCGCCACCTATGCAAATATGGTTTCATACCGGATTATCAGATATGGTATGAGCATGGTGAGTCCCCGCAAGGACATATGTCCAATCCGGTCGATGCTTTCGATGACCCAGAGGATCGGATGGATGAAATAATGGGTGATTTTATTCAGCAGTTTGAGGATCAACCCGGGCCGAAGGTTAAGGAATTGTTTAATCTTCTTTCAGCTTCGGAAGAACCTTTGCATGAGTCCACGAGTGTTACGCAGCTCGCTGCCGTGACACGACTAATGGCTATCAGATCAAAGTACAACTTCTCTATAGCTTGTTACAATGATCTGATTGATTTGATATCTGAAATTCTACCAAAGCCTTATAAGATGCCAAAGGACTTCTACAACTCCAAAAAACTTCTGTCCGGCCTTGGAATGCCTTACCAAAAGATTGATGTGTGCATCAATAATTGTATGTTGTTTTGGAAAGAAAATGCAAATGCAAATCACTGTACATATTGCCTGAAATCTAGATATGTGGAGCTATTGAACGAAGAGGGAGTTGTGCTATCAACAAGAGTACCAGTCAAGGTGTTACGATACCTGCCTCTCACACCAAGGCTCCAACGGTCGTACTTATCAAAATCGATTGCTCAGCATATGAGGTGGCATAAGGAAGGCATACGTATCAACAAGGGTTCTATGGGTCATCCATCGGATGGAGAGGCGTGGAAGGCATTAGATAGATATAAGCCAAATTTCGCCAAAGAACCTCGGAACGTGAGGATTAGGTTGGCCACTGACGGTTTCACACCCTTTAACACAAGTGCAGCCTCATACTCTTGCTGGCCTGTCTTTGCAATTCCATACAATCTTCCTCCCTCGCTATGCATGAAGGATGAGTTTGTATTTCTAACCCTTGTCAAATCAGGGCCTGATCATCCTAGAAAATATTTAGATATGTTCATGCAGCCTTTGGTTGATGAGTTGAAGCAGTTGTGGAATGGGGTAAGGACATATGACAATAGTAGAAAAGAGTATTTTACTTTGCGTGCCGCATATCTTTGGTCCATACATGATTTTCCTACATATGGCATGTTCTCGGGATGGAGCACACATGGTCGGTTATGTTGTCCAATATGCATGGATGATACTGATGCATTTCATTTGAAAAATAGTGGCAAGTTTTGCTTCTTTGATTGCCATAGGCGTTTCACGCCTCGTGATCACCCATTTAGAACACAGAGAAATGCATTTCGTAAAGACACAATCATTATGAAGGGTCCACCGAAGCGTCATACCGGCCATGAGATCGTTGCTTGGCATAATCAGCTAGTCCGAACAGATGATGGGTTTGAAGGGGTTAAAGAAACACACAATTGAACTCACATATCTTCTATTTGGAATCTTCCATATGCTAAATTTCTAATTCTTTTGCATAATATTGATGTTATACATCAAGAACGAAATGTTACAGAGAGCATCATCAGCATTTGTTTTGACTTCAAAGATAAAATAGAAGACAATATGAAGGCACGTAAAGATATGACCGAGATATGTGACCGCCCAAGCCTAGAGGTGAGAGAAGATAAAGAAGGACGTAGAGGGAAACCACGAGCTCCATATTGCCTTAAATCGGCAGAAAAGAAAGAGATACTTGTGTGGTTAAAGAATATCAAATTTCCTGATGGTTATGCATCAAACTTGAGGCGTCGCGGTGAGTATTGTAACTGGAAAGTTAAATGGCATGAAGAGTCATGATTACCATATTATAATAGAAAGGCTACTCTCTGTAATGTTCCGTGGTTACTTTAAAGAAGTTTGGACATTATTAGCAGAACTTAGTTTTTTCTATAAGCAGTTATATGCCAAGGAAGTATCCACTAGGATGATGCGAAAATTGAAAAAGGATATCACGGTGCTTATATGCAAAATGGAGAAGGTATTCCCACCAGGCTTTATGAATGCAATGCAACATCTGTTGGTGCATTTGCCATATGAAGCGGAGGTTGGCGGTCCCATGCAATACCAATGGATGTACCCAATAGAATGAAATCTTAAACAAATTCGAGCAACCATCCGTAACAAGGCACGTGTAGAAGGATGTATCGCAGAAGCATTTTATCTCAAGGAGATATCGTACTACACAAACACATATTTCGCTGATGAACACAACATCAATATTCATATACCACGATATCACACCTCTCAAGACATTCCTGCCAGTAATATGAAAATATTCCTGTGGAAAGGCAAGGTTGTTGGTGGAAGTTCTAATTACACTCTACCTTTGGAGGAATGGAATGCCACATTGTTGTATTTGTATGCGAACATCGAGGAAATGGACAAGTATTTGAGTAAGTATTAGCATTTTAATTTTCTTTCTTGACCAATATTGTAACTTCAATAAATTTTCGATAGATTGTTTGATCAACAATATTGGAGATCAACCCAACAACCTACCCTAAACAAGCTGGACAAATTACGACGTGAAGGTTTACGAGGAGGCCCCAATTTTGTGACGTGGTTTCGACAACATGTAAATTTCTTTCAACACATACAAATATTTCATTAAATTAAATATATGGTTGAATGAGCGCTCTACCTCTTGCAAGTGTATGAGTGACAACACCGTTCATGAAGACCTAGCACAGCTATCCCACGGAAGCATTACAAGAAAGAGCTTTGGACGCTATGATGTAAATGGATTTACGCTTTAAGCTCTGCAAAATTTGAAGCAACACATCCACAATTAGCGACAACAAATAGCGGAGTTGTCACTAAAGCCTATGATGTGAATGGGCGCGAAACAGAGTACTTTGGTGTGATTGGTTTAGTATAGTACCAAGGGTAGGGATAAAGCGTAACAATAAAGTTGGTCTGGTCGAAGTTAATCATCAATCACGGCTCACTGGCTATGATCCATTTGTGATCGCTCATCAAGTTGAACAGGTGTATTATTTGTCGTATCCATGTACCTTGCAAAACTTGTCATCTTGGTGGGTTGTTCAAAAGGTTAATCCCCCTGGTCGTTTGCCAACTTCTAGAGGCAACAACTATGCTGAAACTGATGTTGACAACACCGTTCATGAAGCATATCAAGCAGATGGTTTACCAAGCTACTTTCAGGTTGATCTTGGGTTGGGAATTGACGAAATAGTTGGCGATACAACAGATGTTATTGTTGAAAATGTTCGAAGTAAGAAACGCTCTCGTCGTGGCTCAAATGGCTCGTAAAATGGTCATAGATCCATGTCTCGTCATGGTAGTGCACAAAATATTTCCATTAAACCTCCTCAAGATGAGGACTTCTAATAAGTATGCCTATATATCTTGTATTATTTATTAGTTATCCTTCTTTTTGCTAATAATATCTTGTTTTATTTATTAGTTATCCTTCTTTTTGCTAATAATATCATGCAGGATGAGGTCGTTTACTCATATCGGCAGCAAATTTCTCTCAAAAGGAAAGAAGAAAGATGGCTTTTCATCTTTGAAGGGCCAAAATTTATCAAAAGGTTCTCTCTTTAGAGGCTGCAGCTCTCAGCAAAGTTGACGAAGTGCGCTTGAGAGATGCCTTGAGGAGGATCAAAACGAGGTTGCTCCACCAGTTGAGGCTCGAACAAAGGAGGTAATGTTATATGTTTCCAAATATTACGCTCGTATATAACATTAAACTCATCTTATTTCTTTGCTGCGGGGAGGCATGGGATGGTGGGGATGGAGGTGGCCAAGAGGCGGGGATGATGGGGATGGAGGCGCGGAGATAGGGATGGTGGGGATGGAGTTGGACAGGAGACTGGGGATGATGAGGATGGAGTGGCGAGGAGGCAGGGGATGGGGAAGATGAAGGGGATGGTGATGGTGCTACACTGTGTTTAGGTTTAGAGGGTCTAACTTTGATCGGTGAGGTTCAACGGACCTTCAGCATGGAGCAGTTGTGCCACATGGTGAATGGTGAGTAAATGATGCAAATTTTGTTGTCATTTTATGATTACTTATTTTGTAACAAAAATTTGTAATTTGCAGGCAATGGGTTGATCTTATGTGGGAAGGAAAAGCTGGTTTGCGACCTATTAATGCTAACTTGGGAGGTCTTTGTCGGTACCACTATCCACGGTTGGTCTTGGTGGCGGTGTTTCTCAGCCGGCGAGTGAAGTGGGAGCACTACAAGTTGGCTCTGAGATGGCGACCAACAACTTTGTTGCCATCTTGGGTGTGGTGATTCGGGTAATATTCATAATTCTCACTTTTCTTGTACATTGCTAGTTTTATAATAAAGATGTCTAACAATATTGTGTTTCCACAATTAGTTGAGGTATCGTTTGCCTAAAGGACAAGAAGAGGCATTGGCAGCTAAGGCGAAATATGTCTTTGAGAATGCTGCAAAAAAGGTGATGAAGAACATGATGTCCAATGCTCGTATCCAAGCAGTATGCATATACTACAAAATGTTTAAACACCAGGATATGAGCAAGAAGTTAGGCGTTTCTAAAATCTACCTTCGAGAAGATGAGTACCTACAGGTGGATTTGCCTTGGCTGAGGAAGTGTACTGATGCTTGGCGAGCACTCTGTGCCTACTGGGCCTCGCCTACCTTCGTGGGGCAGTCTAGGATGAAGAGGGACAATCGCCAGGCAGGCCCTAGGGTAACACAGCGATATGGCGCCGATGGACATCTTCATCTCGCTAAGCGAATGGTATGTTTGTTATATCGTATTAGTTTTAGATTATATCTTACAATTGTACTCACTAATACAAGTGAACATTGAATTACAAGAGGCTCAAAGTAGCGTTGCACCAAGCTCTATTGAGGCGTATCTTGAGGCCACTAAGGAGCTGATCCTACAGCTAGATCAGCTTTGTAGTTCTCTGACTTCACAAAATTTGGTCGATAGACAATTTCCAAAATACCAACTCAATGCATTTTAAGATTTCTCCTAAATTGCATATATTGTAGGCTCGGTATGGAGAATTAATGGTGGAAGGCGTCACGGAGAAGACTTTGATTGGAGGAAAGAGTAGATCGATAATGTTGCTTTATACTCAAGTGGTGGTGGGAAGAAACATGGCGATTTTCCATGTTCAATGGGATCATCGATTCGATGAAGCCTTAAATGGCGAGTCGTCTTCTTCTCAAAGTAGCTCACGAAGTTCTTGTGATGTTAGGCGGACGAAGAGATGTTGAGGCGACAACGAGGCATCAATAAGGCAACAAGAAGAATTATTGAGACAACCAGAGGAAAGGATGAAGCAACGTGACCAATACATGATTGAATGGCAGAGATAACAACAACAACACATTCAAGTAAGTACATTTGATCTTTTATGAATTCAAATGCTTTAAGTTACCACCATTTCAACCTCCTTCACCTCCTGCATTTTTCTTCGCACCTACAAATATGGTATATTTTATTCCAATTGTTTGGTTATTCACATTAATAGTGGTAATTTTTGCAAACTTTTGGATACATCATACGAGGGGCATACCGCCTCCTGCCGGAGGCGATATTGGTAGTAATTCAGGGTCACCATCAGTTAGTCAATATTTCAACTCAGGCGGCGATGTGGGTAGTGGTCACGACTTCCACATTTCACCAAGGTAAATTTGTATTTGTGAGATAAATCTGTGGCATGTGTGTTATTTGTGTATTTATTCAATTTCAGACCTACATCAAAAGTTGATTGTTACTTTGTAATGTTGATTGTTGTCAAGAGGAGATTATGTGCTAGAAATGTTAATTGGAAAGCTGGGTGCGTACTGAGACAAATGACATTTACTCCATTTAGTTACCAATTTTTAGCTTTCTTTCATATTTTTGTAGAGTATTATGCTACCTACAGTATTTGGATTGGATTTTTTAATGGACTAGTTATATTATATGGGGTTATTTATGGATGTATAGTATAATTGAACCTAAATCAGGATTTTAGAGAGGAACCATTTTTTGTTCAAAACTGCCTCCTACATTTCAAAGGCTTGTTACTACAGTTGAGGGATGGGGAGGGTGGACTAGATACAGTGGAAAGAGTTCAAAACTTCATGCGAGGATTGAGTGGATTCTCTTGGGCTAATGGGTGTGCTAAAAGAGCAGATAGTGGCATATGACCCTGTTCGTGTTCACAAGTGGGTCATAGAAAATAATCTATGTACACAAACAAATTCTTTTCCATTGTTGGCATAACAGTAGAAGTCTATTAATTTTCTCTGATCGAGCTTTTGGATGCAAAATATAGCTGAAAAATAGTTGTCAATTCACTTTAAACAGAAGATAATCCCTTGTATAATTTCGAGTTCAAGATAGATCGTGAGAAAAATCTTTATTGGAGTAAGTAACTGAAAAATGTACACTATAATTAAAGTACAGCTTTTGAAGAAAACTAATCATGCAGGCCTACATATATGCATCCAATTGAACTGCTCATGACTACATGATATCAGTGGGTAAGAGTAAGCAGGGGTGATCATGTGGAGCAGGAGACTTGGATGATGCATTGATGGTATATATATATATATATATATATATATATATATATATATATATATATATATATATATATATATATTAGCTGTGTTGTAACTTAAACATTTGGTTAGTTAAGTTGAGGAGGTCACGTCTGGAATGACTTGTCACATGATTGCTTGCTGGCTGGCTAGCTTAATTCTTAGATATCCTGATAGCTAAGCTATGTTTCAATTGAGGTTCGCCTGCAGGTAAGGTAAGGTTCTAAGGTGATTCTCTGCTTGCTTTCTTCTAGAGATGGAAAGGAAGCTAGCTAGGACTGGGGATTTTAGTCAGATTATTTTCACTCGGACCGCACCATATAATATTGTTTTCACTCAGTTTTTCTTCCTAGTTGCCATGTAATGCTCTTATGTTTTTCCATTTATCAGTGTTCTACATTAGTTCTTTTACCATACTTGACTATTTTGTTGGTTGCAGGAATTGATATCGAAAATATTGTGGACTGGCAAAGCAATGTTGAAGTACATCAATTGAGCTCCAAAAATGATGGCTGCGTTGTGTTTCAGGGAACTAAGTTTTTGATGTGTCACCATTATTGTGTGATGTCGATTAATTTGTAAGGTGAATGTCGAACTTGTGATGTGATCGAAGACTATATGGTTGTTGCAATTTTCTATAATTTTTTTTGAATTTTTCTGTGAATTATATGCATGCAACTGAATTTACATAATCGGCAACATATGATATGTGTATCTGTGTATTTTTTGGAATTTTTTTACAATTTTCTGTATTTTTAAATTTTCTCTCGTATTTTAAATCAGCCCAAGCCGCGAAATTGCTTCGTCGACTTTGGTAGCGTATAAACTGTTGACATCTCTTTTGTATTTTCGTCGGCCGTAGTCTGTAAACAAAAATAAACGAGATGACGTCGCACGGAGGTCGACACCTGGTCCACGGATTGCATTTTCGTCGGTTGCCGTCGAAAATACCACTGTTCTCGTCAGATTATTTTAAATCGGCTAAATTTAAATCGGTTTGTCGATGAAAATAGCCGTTCATCGGTTTTATGCTATTTTCATCGGTTTACGCCGACAAAAAATTCTCACGTTTCCTATAGTGTAATATACCATTTAAATAATATTGTTATACCTCTTTATCCTTCTAAGTATATTCTAATCTGATTATAAGATACTCAAAAGTGAGTTTCATGAAAAATTTCATTTAAATCCACCCTTTATAGCATAATTTGTTTACGTATTCATATACATATGGAAAAGGATATGTAGCAAAAAAATAAAGGATGCAGTGAAATTTTTTTAATCATGTTGTATTGGAGTATACCGAAAGTGATAAAGGAGTATAAAGCGTTTATTTAAGTGGTATATTAGAGGTGGGAGTATGTACTCCTGGGAGTACGGAAAAGGCTTCCTGTATGTATGTATGTATGTATGTATGTATGTATGTATGTATGTACGTACGTACATATAGAAGCGCTATTATGTTCCTAAGCATAGAATAGTTATTCTGTCCTTTGGCCGGAGAAACGCGTGCAAACCATTTCACGTACGTCTATGTGTTGACTAAGCCAATCAATTATATGGCCAAACCAACTAATAAATACATTTTCTTATTTGTACTAGAATCTTTTTTCTTCGATTTTGCCATAAATTTTTATTAGTAGCTCTAATTCACTAATAATTTTATTAATAGATTCTTGTAACATCCCAAAATTTGGTCTATTTTAAATTTAATAAGTTATTTTGAATTTTTGAGAATTTTTTTGTATTTAATTGGAATTTCTAGAATTAAGTCTTTCTTTGAAATTTATTTAATTAATGAATAAGTTCTTGAAAATATAAATGAAATTATTTTATTTGAGTCCAAAATGTTCGAAATATTTTTGGAATTTTTAGAATTTTTCTCGCTATTTTAAATGCCTCAAATGATTTAATTGAATTCCTAGAATTATTTTTTATTCAAAAATCCAGGAAAAGCCAATGAATAGTAATGGGCCGAGCCCGTTACTATGTGAGTCGCCAGCCCAAGCTGTGGAACCCTAATCGGCGCTGCACATCCACCGTTTAATTTGGATCGGACGGTTTGGAAGAAGCCACGTCGCCCGCACTTCGGTGACCGTCGATTCGTCGCCACGTGAACGATGGAGATTGAGCCACGTCACCTCGCCGACCGTTTCTGGTAACGCGCGTTACGGCCGAAGATTTCGCGCGCCATTAACGCCGACGTGTCTTCCCTCCTTCATTATCTGGCGCATCTTGTAGAGCACTCATTTCCGCACCTTTTGCGCCATCTCTCATCTCTCGAAACTCACCGTAGACGCCGCACGAGCTCGTTGTAGTCCCGAGACATTTCCGTCGCTTTTGCGCCGTCTCCGAACCATCTCCGCCGTCTCCAAGGTCATCGCCGAGTTCCCCGTGTCGAGACGCATCTGCCGCACCATTTCTTGCCGGAGAAGCCTCACAGCGCCATCGCCGCCATCGTCTTCTTCCCCTCTAGCAAGGTCTGCGCTGTCGTGCCATCGTCGCCAAGTCGAGCTTCGTTGACCGTTCGATCCTCGCTCAACGTCCCCGGTTGCACCACGTCGTCGCCACAACAGTGAGTCCTATCTTCACCCCTTGCCCGTTAGATCTTGATCGCATGGTTTTGATCATGCCACGTAGCATCGTTAACCGTAGCCATAGGATTCGTGTCGATCGCGTCTGATTGCGCCAAGTGTCATCGCGTGCAGTTGGGTGGTTAGATCCGGACCGTCGGTTTCCAAACTAAATGGTCGATATCGCGCCGCGTGCCGAACTAGTTCTGTGCTACCGCGTGTCACGCGTAGATCAAGGAGTCAAGCCGCCGGTCTTTGTCGACGTCACCAGAATAATCTTGGCTGTTCAATCGGGATCCAACGGTAGCAAAGAAGCCACGTTTTGTCTCCGGAATAGATCTGAGTCAAATCGCCGCATCAATCTTGGTCGTTCATTTTGAATCGGACGAACGAGATTGATTTGAGTCTCGCATGATCTGATCACACCGCGTGTCGTACGGTGATTGGTCCGGACCGTCAAGGAGTGACGCCAAGTAGCGTCGTCGGCTGGTACAAGTTCTGATCCGTTAGTTCACCGTGGACTAGCGCTGCCATGGACCGAGTCCATGCGCCGTGACGCGTGGTAGCCTCTGGTTGCGACGCGTGTCGCGTCCCGATTGGGCAACGTGTCATGCTGACATCATCGTTGACGTCATAAATAATTTTTAATATAAAAATATTTCGGCCAAAATTCATTTCGGTGCTGACATCATCATTAGGTCATGCTGACATCATGAATCCTAATTTTCCGTATAAAAATAATTAAAATAAATCGAATTTTCTGATTTTTAGGATTTTCATTTATTTAAAACTTCAAAAGGCTATAACTTTTGCGTTTTAACTCCGATTGAGGTGATTTCAATTTCTAAAAATTTATAAAATTAAGATCAATTTATTGGTGAATTTTTTTGGAATTTTTAGAGTTGATCTTACTCTCTGTTATTTATATTTACTATATATCCGCTTGTTTCGCGTAGAAGTTGATCTGTTGGAAAGCTTCGAGGGGGAATTCTCAGCGCAAGACCATGCTCCAGATCAAGATCAACAGCTGTTTAAAGGCAAGTTATGCGTTGATCATTTTGCTCCTAAGTTTTAAAAATGTAATTTGATTCAAATTATGCATGCTAAATTAATTAAAAAAAATAGATTTAATTAATTTGGGTAGATTAGTTAATCAACCTATTTGTTATTACCACCTTGTCACCAATATTTGTATGCCATGATTCATTTGTTGCCCTAAGTCATAATATTAGTTGGATGTAATGATATGCCAACATGGAAGGCTAGGCAGTGAATAGTTACTTAGCCTTGCATATATAAGTAAGTAATCTTTTAAAATACAAAAGTAATATTGACTAAAGGAATAGTGAATGCATTTTGGTAAATGGTGGAATGTTGTTGGTAATAGCGTTGAAATGTGGAGACACTGTGGTTCTATATGGAGGTTGAGTTCTTGGCATGTGTTGCAAGTAAAACAATTGGAGTGAGAAATGATTTGGTGGGGCAAGTGGACCGAGGCTTTGTACCAGGAGGAGCCTGTGTGGCAAATAAGGTGGGCTATGTGCCAAACTTTTAGAAGAAGGAAGTCTTGCCTTGGTGGAGTTAAGGACTTTACCTTGCAAGCCTTTAAACTGAGTTAATCGTACAACCATATGTGCGGTATGTGTGAGACCTAGTTTAGTAAGGTTCTAATGTCTTTCCTTTGATACCTCGGTGGCGGTTACACAAGGGTGTAGCGTGTAGAGGCGTATCGTGCTACTGCTTGGTACCCATCCAACGGTGTTCGCTGTCCTATACTTGACTCTGTGTGAGGAAGTGTTAGGGAAGGAAATACTGGAGAGGTTCATAGGTTTAGATGGAAGTTTCTAAAAACTTTGTTATGATCAATCACGTGTGGTGGCGTGTATCTTGTGGGTAAAGTGTACAACATCTGCGAGTGTGTCAAAACTATTGAATAGCGTGTCCACGGGATTGAATGAGCTCGAGGATTACAAATCAAGGGTAGATCTTGAAAATAAAATGGGGATTAGTGGCTATGTGCCAGGGATAATTGTGAAATTTGATTCAGGACTGTATGTCAAAAATATGTGGAAAAATAATTTGATAAACTTATTATATTTATATGGTTTTGCTGCATTCTATCCAAATAAATAATAAGTTAAAATGTTGACTCAATGCAAAATAACCAATCGAACCATTCCTTTATAAGAAGTCATGCATGTAGTAATAGAGCTGCATTCCGTGCATGACTTGTTGAGTACGGTATGTACTCACCCTTGCAAACAACAACATACCAGAGGAGGAGCCTACACCTACTTGAGAGGAGGAGTTTACTGAGGAGCCAGAGAACTAGGACGCGAGCCTCGTCAGTTGCCTGTGGCAAAGTGATTAGTTCATCAAGCTTTTATTTTCCGTCGTTATTTTCCTGATACTTTGACTAATGTAAGCCCTGCATGGCAAACTATTGCAAGGTGACCATAAGATCGTACAACCCGTTTATATACATGTTTGAAGTACTTTATTATTATTCTGTTGTGTATGATTGTGGTACTTTAACCCTGTTTAGCCTGTGTGCACTAGCGTGATTCTGAACTAGTGTAGAATACAAAGAGGGTCCGGATTTACAGATTCGGGTCCCGACACTTACTGACAATGAGAGAAATAAAATGATATAAGTCTCACCAATAAACACCGCATGAATAAGATTTTGTTGCCAAATAAACACTAATTTACTGAATATGTTAGTAAATTTTACTGTTGCACAATCTCCATAGGTTTTTGAACCCTACTAGAGCAAAATGATATAAGTCTTACCAAAAATACTATATGAATTAGATTTTACTGTCAAATGAATACCAATTTACTGAATATCTTGTTAGATTTTACTGTTAAATAGTATCCATAGCCTGCTTAACTCTCCTAGAACAAAATACTATAAGTCTCACTAAACAATGTCACATGAATGAGATTTTACTGCCAACTAAACACCAATTTGCTGAATATATTATTAGATTTTACTATTACACAGTCTTCATAGAATATCGAACCTGCTAGAGTAGTATGATATAAGTCTCACAAAAATGCCCTATGAATGAGATTTTACTGCCAAATAAACACTAATTTACTAACTATATTGTTTGATTTTTACTTGCTATCTCAGTTTCCATAGGTTTGCTTGAACCCTCACAGAGCAGAATGATATAAGTCTTACAAAAAAATACTTTATGAATGAGATTTTACTATCAAAATGAATACCAATTTATTGAATATGTTATTAGATTTTCTGCTGAATAGTCTCCATAGGCTATTGAACTCTCTTAGAACAGAATGATATAAAGCTCACCAAACAATGTCATATAAATGAGACGTTACTACCAAATAAACACTAATTTGCTGAATATATCATTAGATTTTACTACAACACAGTCTTTATAGGTTGTTGAACCCTTGTAGAACAGTATAATATAAGTCTCATAAAAAAATACCACATGAATGAGATTTTACCAAGTATTCGAATTTCATTTTGGATGAAATTTCTCCACGGGCCAAAATTTAAAATTTCAGTGAAATCTCATTATTTCAGACGAAATCGTTCAAAATTCAAATACGGTTTTTTTATTACTGAAATTTTAGCAAAATTGAACTGATCAAAAAATAGTACAAACGATGTCAAAAAATTTTAAATTTTTTTAAAGGTTTCTGACACATCAAGGATGTTCTCATAAAATTTTTATGTCATTATCAGGTCTGTAGAATTTTTAAAAATTTAAACATTGGTACTATCCAGATGAAACATTGACCGGCAAGATTGAATCTGATGAAAAATGGTACAAACGATGTTAGAAAATTTTGGAATTTTTGTGCATGATTTTTATGAATCACTAATGTTTTCATAAAACTTTGGGATGATTATCAGGTTTCAATAATTTGTGAAAATTCGGACAGTGCTACTGTCCTGATAAAAGCCTTACCGGCAAATTTGAACAGAATGAAAAATAGTTCAAACCATGTTGGAAAATTTTGGAAATTTCTGTGTAAGGTCCTGATGTACCATTAATATTTTTGTAAAAGTTTCATATGATTATCATACTTGAAGAAATTTCAAAATTCTGACAGTACTACGTCCTAATAAAAGCACGATAATCAATACATAGATTTGCTTTAGCGATAAAAAGGTTTAAAATTTGTGAAAATTTTACAAAAGGGTGATAAGAAAATTCTAAACATCTCATAAGAGTTTGGAATCATGATCATACTCCAGTGAATTTATAAAATTCATACAAAGCCTTTATACCATTTACGTTCTTGTTCTCTTTGATTTTGAAATATAATAAATGAAGTTCAGTGCTTAGTGCTTACATAGAGTCATAGAGTTGATTGAGCAAACCAAAAAGTTGAAATTTCAATCTATGAAGTTAGAAATTTTGGTAGTATTTTGACTGAAATTTAGAGTTTGAGAGTCACAATTGGAGTCAATCAATGTATATTTGCATGACAGTTAATAGGCACGAAATAAAATAGACATGAAAATATTGAAGCTATACAATTATAGTGTCGATTTAAACTGATTCAGTCCCGTCATCAAGGGAGATTTACACTAAATTAAAGGGAGCTGATTGACTTTGAATGTGCATAGGAACAAATATATGTTATTACAATATGATTTTAGTGTCCACTGAAAGTGCGGAATGAACATACCAATATTTCTTCATCCAAGTAAGAAATCATGAATAAGCGCTGGAATATCCCATGTGCAATAAACAAAGAGGCATGATGACGGGGACTGAGGAATCTCTGACAGTCAGCAGCAGTCAACAGGTCCCTAGCTCGAAATGGCGGACATAGTACTTTGACCACGACCTAAGCCGCATCGATCCCCGCACGACCTCGAGCTTGGGGAGTGGGGATTCAACTCCCGCACGACCTCGACCTTGGCTCAGAGTTGTGCGTGCACTCGACGGTTACCAAGATCGGGAAACCCGGAGTTAAGGCGGACGTGGGCGTCAGATCCGGAGCGGTTGCAGCACGTTCTCAATGCGCACCATGCACTACCCTGTGGATCTCTCCCGGCCATTTCTGGTAACGGCCGGGAGGGGTACAAAATCCCCTGAAGCAGATCGGCAAAGGGGACGACATCAGCACACAAGCAATAGGCCAATAGTCACAACCGGAATGCTCAAGCTCGAGCTGTAACCCACTCTCTGTACTCAAGAATAGTGAGTTCCTCCGCCTCAGGAGAAGACTGGAGTAGAGCTATTACCCTCACAGGGGCTCGAATCAGTATAATCCGTCGTGTCTTGCTCGTTGACGCTTCGCCCCAACCAACATCTGTTCCTCCGTTGAGCGTAGCTCGTTTTGGGTCCCCCATTCACACTAACCCCGTTTCACATTTGTGGTCAGGCGATCCCGATCGTCGACACATGCAGTGTAACTAAATCATCGATGTAATGAAGTTATTATGTACTCATGGCATCACAAATGAAAAATAGAATGAATATTATGTGCTCATGGCATCACAGAATGGATCTCTATAAGGTCCTCAATGTATTCCTCTTTCATCCTGATAGGACCCTCCACAGCTTGAAATTTTGTGCCTGGTAGCTGAAAACTTCTTTCTGTTCACCGGAGCTGGCCAGATTAGGCCAGATTCTTCCCGGATTGCAGAGACCAGGTACGCGCAGTACAGGGAGAGATGAAGAATGAGAGGAAAGTGAAGATGCGTGAATGATATGGTTTGTGAAGAAGGCAGCCAGGCACTAATGATTAAGGAACTTGAAACCACAGTGTGTCATGCAGGAAATGTTTCACTCTCAATCCCATGCAACACCAGCACTTCTAGCTCAGCGGTAAATCTCAAAGGTAGCAAGCATAAGGTTTTGGGTTCAAGTCCTAGCCATGGCTTTTTTTGTAACTATTTTTTTGCATAGTTCCATGCATGAAAACATTATAAAAATTTTTGTGGGTAGTCGTAAAGTATTGATGATGTTGTCATATAATTTTCAAGTCGTGACCAATCATAACAAATTCTCAAAAAATATGGAAGTTTTACTTCACAATAGCTTTTTTTTGCATAGTTCCAAGCATGCAAAAATTAGGAAAAAAATTTTACATCTTTGGAAAGCATCAATGATGTTCTCATAAATTTTTTAGATCATGATCAACCATAAAATGTTCCCAAAAAATGTGAACGTGCTACTTCGTAGTTTTCGGACTTCAGAGCGCGTGCTTGTACCGTATATAATTTTTGATTGGGCAATCAAAGCAGGTTGAAATTATTTGAAATTTACACACAATGTTTATGAGGGAATTATTGATCGCTCATAAAAATTATAGGTCATGAACAAACATGAAAAAAATTATAAAATTTCAACATGGTTACTACCTCGTTTATGCTAATTCTATTTTTTATTTTTAAAAGATAACAAATGAAGTTAAAATATTTAAAAAATGATCCTAGACTTCTAAAGATGAAACTATAAATTCTTCATAGTATGAAAAAGCTTATTCAATTTTATAAAATTTTGTTAGTGTTTGTACCAAAATTTTAAAATGTCTCAAAAATTACTTTTTCACAAATTATCATCAAATATCATCTTCTTATGAGTTATTAATGCAATTCGGTCCAATCCAGATAAAAACTTCAATCTGGATTTAATTCCAGAAATTTCGCTGAAATTACCGAAATTACTGTAGCAATTTCAAAATTTTCAATTCACCTGGTTATTTAAATTTTGCCCTGCCCCGAAATCTGAAGTTTCACCAAAAAATCGCGGAAATTTTATACCCTGGATTTTACTACCAAATAAATACCAATTTACTGAATATATTGTTAGATTTTACTGATATAGAGTCTCCGTAGGCTGCTGAACCCTACTAGAATAGAATGATATAAATCTCACAAAAAATGCCATACGAATGAGATTTTATAGCTAAATGAACGCCAATTTACTGAATATATTGTTAGATTTTATTGTTGTGCAGTCTCCATAGGTTGCTAAACCCTCCTGAAATAGAATGATATAAGTCTCACAAACAAAAAATTACATGAATGAGATTTTACTACCAAATAAACACCAATTATTGAATGTATTGTTAGATTTTACTGCTATTTCTAAAGATAATGGAGAACAAATAGTCATCAGGTGATAAGAGGCTTCAGTAGCCTGTATAGTCTATGTAGCAGTAAAATCTAATAACACAAATAGTAAATTGTTGTTCATTAGATTGTAAAATCTCATTTATGTGGTATTTATCGGCGAGACTTATATCTTTATGTTCCTCTCATAATTAATAAGCTATCTGTGAAAACTATTTGTGAATCAGAGCTGCCAATAAAATGTTATGTGCAAATTAAACAAAAAAGATTCTAGTACAAACAAATAAACGTAGTTGTTAATTGGTTGGCTACGCAACACACAAAGTGAGCCTTGCACTGATTAGTGGATATGCGGACTCGGTCAGACTCTATTGACTGGCTAGCGTGTGTAATAAGCTATACTAAATGTATGTGAAGAATAGTATATATAAATATACTCATACTTCCAATATATCACTTAAATGAATGTGTTATACTCTTTTATCACTTTCAGTATACTTCAACAATAATGTTAAGATACTCCAATGTGATTTGATTAAAAACAACTTCATTGAAACTCTTTTTTTCTTGTTATATGCCATTTTCCATTAAAAAAAGAGTATATAAACAAAATTATGTGGTAAAAAGTGGACTTTCATGAAAATTTTCATGCAATACACTTTGGAGTACATTATAATCAAAATTTGAGTATGAAGGATAAAGAGGTATAACAACATCATTTATGCGGCATATTGAAAGTGAGAATACGTACTCCTAGAAATATGGAACTATTTTCCTATATATATTTTCAATGATGTCATATTTAATTATTGTGCCCAATTAATTACTGTTTTCAGCTTGTTATAATATAGTTCAACTGTATTAACGATTTATATAAACGTTAAATATTAATATATTTCTTTAGTGTGCCCACTTTAGGCACAAAAGTGGATGCACATTTAGGCTTAGTTGGAACTCGGTTGTTTTTCCCGTTTCTTGTGGGAATTTAAGTAATTTCTATTAATTTTTTGCAAAATTTATGTGAAAATTTCTCTGTCCTGAATGGGGAGCATGCGCTTGGTAATATGTCCCCTTTTTTCGCATAGTTTACGCTAAAAAGGTGGATTGTGCATCGAGCGGGAGGATTCTGAACAGCTTCTCCCACAATAAAAAATTGTCCTCTACATAGAATCAAAATTCGTTTGAAACCTAATTTTCACTGATTCTCGTTAGCCTGATTCGGAACTTAGAAATCGCAGTTGGCCTGATCCGATTCTCCTCCTATCAGAAGCAACTTTTCTTATAATCCAGAATCTATAATCTAGAAGCTGAAATGAAAGGAGCACTGTGTTTGGTTGGCATGTGCTATAAACATTTTTTCTTAGAAGTACTCTATAGGCTTCGAAATCCTAAAGCAGGGAATAGCGAGGTAATTAAGGGTGTGTTTGGTAGGGCTCCAGCTCGATCAGATCAGTGGGTGGAGCTGGGTATTTCTAACTCCACCAGATTCGTAGAGCTAGAGCTGTGAGTACATTAAAGAGTGAGATCAAAAATATAAACTTAATTCACTTTATTTTAGCCTACAAGTTTCAGATCTCAGGTGAAACTGAGATCTAAAGTTCTACCAAATAGACCCTAAAAGTTCAAATTTCTGTGGATCATATTTGAATGCACTCCCTTAGTTGAGAAATATAATTCCTATGTTCGAATGGTTTCGTTGAGAAATATAAGGTTTTTTTACGATATGCCTTTATTTATTCTCCCCTCTCTATCTACGTGTGAGTCTAATTTCAAAGCGGATGCTATGGTGCTCATAAGGTCTGTTTGGGAGAGCTCCAGATCCTAGCTCATTTCGAAGCTGAAACTTATAGACTAAAATAAAGTGAATTAAGTTTATATTTTTAGTCTAAAATGTAAACAAGATGATCTACCTAAACACTCTTAATGTACCCACCATGACTCCAGCTCCACAAATTTCGGGTAGAAATCACCTGCTCCACCAACTCGCAGATTTTGATGGGCTGGAGCTATCTAAACACCCCTAACTTTCTAATTTCAAAGCGGATGCTATGATGCTCGTAATAAAAAGGTTTTATTTTTTTCTCTAATATTTTTCTCACCCTACAATTTCCACGTTTTGGATGATAATTAGTGCATGACGAAACACTTAATATTTATACAACTAAAAAAAAAAGCATAAAGCACCTCTCATTAAATAAACATACATCATAACCACTGTAATTTCAAATGATAAATATATGTACAGTAGTATCTAGCGGCATAAGATTGCACGGATAATTCCGCTTGTTGAATCACCAGCAGGAGTACTACTTCTATCGAAGGAACAGAAAATAAACGAGATATTGACATGGACAGTGCTTACTGAGTCAATCGTAGCCTAGTTTACGTGATCCCAGTCAAGCTGCGGGCAACAAACGCTAATGCAGGCGACCAGCACGGCCCGCGTGTCCTGTTCATCGGTGTCCCCAGCCCGTGCTCGCGGAAAATTGGAGCGGCTCTTCTTGATGGGTTTTACTTTTCTCGACCTGCCACATCACATCCATGGTGGTACTGTGCCAGCATCTACGAACCAAATAAGCATTCGCACGGGAAACTGTTCATGAACCTAGCCTCAAGCTGCTGTTTTTTTTCCCAGATCTAGCTACTTTGTTTCATATTTGTAAATCTAGTCCTCATACACCCTTGCCGTGGTGTGGTAAGTACCGTGGCAGGTGGCGCGGCAAGTGGAGCCTACCACAGCAAGGTATCATGGGACCTCCTCCTGTCACGGCACGCCTAACACGAAAAAAATGTGCAGTTGGCCCCCACAATGTAGGCCAGCTTCATGCGCACCGGCGGTGAGAAAGCATCTTCCTATGCTCCAGCAACGCGAAAGTGTGCTTCAGCAGCAGGGCTTCGCGTTTGCAACGACTGCCGTGTCCCTCGCCTGTTTTCACGCTGCACACCTGCGGAAAAAGACATATGTGACCTCCCGGTCCCTCCACACTCGCCTATAGGGCTTTTCTGCAAAAACATAAATATCATGTTACTTCCGTAAGAAAAAACAGCGACAAGGGCTAGCGTAATAAAAATTTTCGCACGTGCAATCAACATGGAACCTCTCTCGACGGTCGCTATGGTCACACACACTATTTTTCCAATCTCGTAACACTTTTGAAGCGCGACTTAGGTCTGGTTTGGAGTTTGTAGGTTAAAATAAAGTGAATTAAGTTCATATTTTTATCTAAAATGTAAACAAGGTGACCCACTTAAACACTTTTAATGTATTCATAACTTCAACTCTATAAATTTCTAAAGTTAGAAATATCTTTTAATTAACTCAGAGAGATTTTGATGAAAGTGGAAATGTCTTGCCAAATAAACTTCTGAATGACCCAACTAGACGACATGAACGAGAGACATCTGACCTTGGCCATTGAAATATTCAGACAACTCAACTATTCTTATGAGAGATGACATCAAAGAAAATTAAGAAGAGGGATTATTCGATCATATGCTTAATCGACGACGCAAGCCCCCCCGGACGGCGTCCGTATGGACGCAACTCGCACGATCCCATGCATATTGATTCCCGTCTTTCTCAACGGAGAGACATATGTAAGATGATCAACATCACGAGAACAATTCAACTAGAGTATGCATTCTCTCAGTCCTCGAAAGTAAGATGATCAACATCATCACGAGAACAATTCAAAACATATGTAAGATGATCAACATCACGAGAACAATTCAAAACCATATATACGTGGCTCCTACAGACTCACTCACTGCGGAGACAAATGAAGGTAAAATAAAGCTGAAAGTCTAGTGAGACCGATCGATCCGAGCGATCGGCGAGATGGACAAATGGTGATGACATGGGGAATAAGAAGCCAAAATCGTTTAGGTGTTTTCTGGACACATGGCATCAGGCATTGGCTTATCACGGAACAAAGCGGCCATTGGTGACATGACACCATCAGCTCGAGCACATTCGAGACTGACATTAGTACCCTACATTAGTCAGGAACGGTAATAAAATTTTAGGATTTTGCACTTCAACTCAGATGTGTATATATATATAGAGAGAAAGTTTTCTTCGTCGACTTCAAAACCTGAGAAAATCCATGCAGGCCGATTTTTGAAATCTATGACAAAAATATTGATCCGAACCGTTCATCTTCTTCATCTTGTTGAAATGTAGCCACAGACCAAATTCGTATTTTTGAAGTTGTTTACTATTTATTTTGCATTTTCTAAAATCAGCGAATTTAGAAAATGCAAAACAAATAATAAAAATAAAATACGAAATTGATCTGTAACTTTCAACAAATGAAAGCGGATGAACATTGACAAATCGAGGAAGGATAATGCAAAAAATGAAGGATAAAATACTTGAATATATATATATATATATATATATATATATATATATATATATATATATATATATATATATGATAAAATCATCCTTGTTAGTTAACTCACTTATTTTGCTTAGATAGTGTGTTACTCTATTCTAAGTAATAAATAACATTAGGAATAATGAATTACGTGGATACGTAAAGAAAAAATAGTTAAAAGCTATCTTTTAAATTGTAGAATGATATGTATTTAGAATAAAATATTTAAGTTAGAATATATGTACTCAAGAATGGAGGCAGTACTATTCAAGATGGGTACTTTTAGCTGCTGCTGAAATGTTTCTAGAAGCAAACACTAGGCATGGACTTTTGTACCACTAGCACAAAACTAAGCTCGTTTCGCTTTACATCTCATCGTCACCTCTGATTGATACGCGTTACGCGTCATCTCGAACCTTTTTCTTTCCATCTTTTTAGGCATTGTTTAGATGTGAATAGGCTGATAATGATAGTTAGGTTATTACTAGCAGTAAAAGAAATAATAATCTTGGTGTTGATTCCACGGTAGAGCTTTTTCTAATGCGTTTTACAGCGAGCATTTGATTGAATCAAGTATGGTGGGGGGTCTGTGACGTGTAACTTGAGAGTTAAGAATTTTACTCTTTCTTAGGAAGTTTTAAAATTTACATTGAGTAGTACCAAGAGAGGTACCCTAAGTTGACCAGAAGTAGTACCTCCATCCTTTAAATTTTTAATACATTTTGATACTATCTTAATGTAAATTTTGATATCCATTAAAGATAGTAAAAAGTACTCAAAAGAAACCACCAAATTACCCTAAAACTTTTTTTTGTCTCTCGCGATATCTTGGCTTGACCCTAGCTCTGTAGCTCAATAGAAAACTTGGTACCAAAGATAACAAAAATCTAAGGAAAAGAACTAGCGCTCGGACGTTCGATCTTCGTTCATTTCATGGGACATCTCTTTGCAATATTTTTTGGCTTGAAATATTTTTTTCGAAGACGTGCAACATTTTTTCAACGCTTGCAACATCCATTTACTATGCGCGTTTTAATTGTTTGTCGAAGAAAAATGTTGCATCGTTGGCTAAAAATATTCTGCGCGTAAAAAAATATTACGATATCTGAAAAATTCAACGCCTGAACTGTAGCAATTCCGAAAATCTAAAGGAGAGGATGTGTACTAGAGCTGAGCTTTTGAAATATGCTTCTAGAAGCAGTCCTGGGCTCCAGGCATGCACGGACTTTTGTAGCAGCTCTAACGTGGATGGATGACCAGGATTCCACGAGTTGCGACAAACATAAGCAGACACGCGAGCGATGCAAAAAGCAGGGACCTAAGTGATCCTCCGCTGCCTGGCAGACATGACATCTGGTATATATGTACTTACTATGTGGTAATATAATGGCATAATGCGGATAAAAAATTACCCACAAGGCCACACTGGAGATATATACACCAAGCTTTTTAATCAATCCAGCCCATTTTGGCTTGTCGTGGAGCGGAAGTAGACGCCGATTGACACTGGTGATGAGGCAAGCATTGGGAGTAGAATAGTGAGTATAAGATTAGGTTTTCTGTGTCGTCGTTCGTAGTGCATCGGCGTCCACGTGGATCCCCGGTCATGAACTATGTCATACTACAACACAGACAAACTAGACGACTCAAAGTGCATGCAACGACTTTTCGAGTCCATGAAGTATATATTTGTATGTAGTTTACATAGATCAAACTTTGCGAATCAATCGCGCGTGCTCCGTATACCCAAGCTTGCACCCTTATTTCTTGAGCAGTGTTTCAATGCCTTCTTTTCTAATACAAGTTGTATAAATATTGAAACAAACTTGATGTCCCTGTTGATCTAAAATATTGAAACAAACGAAAAGATAAGTAATCACTATCTATCTTTCATAGTTGTAGAAACTTTTTCAATGGATCTCTCAGCGGGCATTCGCGTACTCCACTATTCAGGTTTTTAGTCGTTGAAATGTTTTCAAAAGGGCATATACAATATGAGCGAAATTAAAAATGACACATCGCTGTCACGTAAGCTAGGGCTATATTTTTACAATTTGCTCCTATATTTAGCACCAATATCTCATCGAGAATTGGGACCTACCGTACGTTGAAATAAACCTAAATATTCTCGCTCATTCTTTCTCTTTCCGTTCTCCACCCTCTCTCTTCTTCTTCTTTTATTTGCTAGCTCCCGGAGCTTTAAGCTTCAACGGACTCTTGAAAAATGAAGACTTCGGTTTTTTCAACCCTCAACAGTTTTTACAAATCTAACACTCAAGCAAATCAATTTACAAAACCAATATCATCCCTAAGCTTTAAGCGGCTGACAGATGACGTATATTCCTCTATATTCATACCTCGACACCTCACCGATATCGCCAACTAAAGAGATGCCACGTACTTCGAGCACAATAGCAGGTGATGCGGACTAATGGCTGGTAGGTCCCTACCGAGCATTGGCTCCTCGGCAGACTGGCCCAAGAAGCTTAGAACCTGCTTGATCAAGTATTAAGCAAAGTGATTTAATAAAGTAATTGGTTAATTGAGTGATTTACTTAGTAATTAATTAATTAACTTGTTAATTAAGTGATTAATTAATTGATGCTAGCAAATTCCTGCGGAGAATAGAGAGCTCGAAGCACGGCAAGCCAACAGGGCCCACCCTGCCGTGCTAGTCACTTGACTTGCCCGACATCCCGTACTATCAGTGTCTTGTTAAGATATCAGAGTGTTACATGTAACACATGTCGTCTGTCGCCGCTTCCTTGATCGGAAACAGGATTAGTTTCGTAAATTCATTCTCTTAGGGTCATATTTGAAAAAAAAACTCTTGAAAAATTGCTTAGCCTCTCTCTGCTGCAATGGTTAAACGACTAGGTTTCAAAAAAAAAAAAAAAGTACTTAGCCTCTGCGTTTAGATCACGTTGTACATGTTCAAAGCAAAACTAAACATGAACCATTTTGTTTGTCACATGTTGATGTATGTGCCGATAAGCACGAAAACAAGCTAGGAATAGGAATGGTGATACATGGTTTCGTGTCTACTCTCTTAGGCCATGTTAGCAAATTCGAAGGAAGTCATATTTGTATTAAAAAATATATTGGGGGCAACAAAAAAGAAAGCTTTTTAGATTCATTAGGTTTTATATATCAAGTAGTTCACCTAAAAATTTAAAGTGAAAAAAAAAATAAATTTGTACAATGTACTCCAACAAGATCAATTGCTAGGGATGTACCGCATTATTAATGCGCGCGACATTCACTTGCTAAATTTCATACGATACTCTGTTTGATATCTATCAGATAACTTCAAGGTAAAATAGTAGAGTGAATTTCCTACGTTCACTTATAGCACTCATGGAGGACGAGCCTTGGTAAGGTGGTGAGGCGTGTGCCGTGCATCTCGTCCATATCGTGATTGAGTGCCACTTGATCTGAGGCGTAGCAGCACCAAATATTAAAGCACGAAAAAAGAGTGGATGTTGATTGCTTACTCATTCGATTACTATAGAATTTGTGCAACTTGTATTGAAAACGAATGAATAGAAGCGCTACTCAATTTTGTATGTTGCTCTTTTCAACAGGGAACAGAGAGATCCTCACGGTAAAATCTTAGGATATTTCTTGGATTCTTTAGGGTCTTTAATTTGAATACAAAATTTTAATAACCACCAGCGATCTCTCCACGGATGTATCGACTATTTTGCAACATGGTGGGGCACCGTCGCCTATGACCTGCTGCTTGTGATCTGAAATCTCGAGGATTGTCTCGTGCTCTTTACATGTCATCTTCTCTTTCGCTTTTAACACGTCGTCTCGAAACTTTCTCCTTGGATTTTTCGCTTGGCATTTGCTTGTTTGGTTCGTGGTGGGGACGTTGTGTCTGTAGTAGGCTTGTACCACTCAAAGATGGGCACTTCGATCTTAGCCAAGCTAGCTGTCGAGTGCAGCTTCTAGAAGCAAATTAAGCTAGCCATGGATACGAACGGTGGACCTTTGATTATTTGTACCAGCTCAGATATGGACGGACGAGTCGAGAAGCACAATCAGTACATGCAACCACGCAAGGCAAGTGAAGCGAAATCTGAATATGCTCGATTGCTTTCCATGTCATCGTGAAGATGAGAGCAAACAAGCAGACCCAGTTGGTCGGAGGCTTGGATGGATGGATAATCCACCGATGAACCAGTCCAATTGCATGTCCCGTACCGAAAAGCCTCTCCGCTAACAGTGCCGAAAAGTGAACTAATCCTGCCTGCTGCTGTGACACTGTTGACACAGCTCAGTCAGGGTGCGTTTGGTTGGTGAGATAAGGTTGAATGAGATAGGATGGTTCTGTATTATTTGATTCTATTATTTTGGGTGAATAGAATGGTTCAGCATCTATAGAGAATATTCCTTAAAGTTGTATCACACCGTTCAGGACGAGATAGTTCCATTCAAATAACCAAACACATAGATGACATTTTTCTTGAACCATCTCATACATATAGGGGTGAAAACGGTATCGGTAATTCTAAAATTCGAAAACCGTTTTGAAATTCAACCGGGCGATGTCGGTATCGGTAATTTTCGAATCGGAATCGAATCGGTAATTTTAGCCGGAAGCGATAACAGTAGCGGTTTTGATCGATTCGACCGTTTCTTCGGTATCCGGAAAAATCGGTAAATTCCGTCGGTAATTACCGGAATTATTCAAGCCACAAATCACACTCATTTGGTCACTAAACGCCCATAACTTTTTACTCGAACTCCGATTTGGGTGATTTTGGACTCTATGCGAAGCTTATCAAAGGGCTCACAATCTTCATCCATTTTCATGATTTAACCAATCATAGATATTTTTAAATATCATAAAAATAAAACTCTAATGTAGTCATTCAAGTCTAAAATTTGATGTGTGTTCATCGTAAATTTGTGAATATTTATTAATTACTAATTTCTATGTGGATGTACTATTTGTGTGAATTTTTGAAGTCAATTGGTGGTACATATCCTTACGGCGTTCTGGTCTCTTTTTCGATTCCGATGCGTTACTGATATATATTTTGTATCAATTTTTGTTTCCGATATTTTCGAATTACCGATGCCGTTTTCGTTTCCGTAGTTATCGATTCCGATATCGTTTCCGAGAAAAAATATGAAAACAAAAATGGTTTTAGTGTTTTCCGACCGTTTTCACCCCTACATACATATACTACTTGGTACAAGCAACCAAACACACCCTTAGTGATCATGGCCCTAATCCTTGGGTATCCAAACAAGCCCTTAATAAGGTCACGTTAGTGCTATGCTGTCTCCTGTTGACAAGGCATTAATTTATAGCGGAATCCTTAAGAGCCGTTTCCCTCTGTAATTAATTGTTATGGTCTCGTATGTAACGGCCCTTTAAATCCACCTGGTCAAGGGCCTTAAAACATTTGAAAACCAATCAAGTAGCTCCTCAAATTTTTGATGGATGGATGCCGATATGTGTGAAGCATCACCTGGTGTTTTGTTTGCTTGTCAAATGAGCATAAAACAACAGATATGTACGTACATATTCATTGCCTGTTTGACAAGGAGAAAGGCACCAAAATAATCAAACATTTGCCTATGACATATATGCTGCCTGTGATGATCCACCCCAAGCCAGATATGATCTGCAAGCTATCTAATAATCCCCAAACTAATCCATATTTGGCTTTACATGTCATCGTCTTATCGGTTTGAGAGAGAGTTTCTTTACATGTCATCCGTTTTATCCGTTGTGCAATGGAGAAATGATCGATGATATCTATGCACGATACATGCACAGCCATGCTATGCTACCCCACCCCATGGATTAATTTTGATTCGGATGCGATGGAGTGGGACTATAAGATTAGGTCTGTAGTCTTAATCTGTGGCTCCATTAATTTCATGATAGGTACTTAAATTAAGTTATTGCAATGTTTCTAGAAGCAAAACAAGAATGTACCTTTTGTATTTTGTACTAGCACGTCTATTAAGTTATTGAAATGTTTCTAGAAGCAAAACAAGAATGTACCTTTTGTATTTTGTACTAGCACAGATGTTGCCATGTTGGTGATGGATGTGATGGGCCTGTGAGAGAGAGAACGAAGGAGCATGATGTGCATGCAATGGATTATGGAAGGGAAGGGTGAGCTTGATGGGGGCATACGAGGAGCGTGTCCGTCTATTTAAATAGTCCCTCCGTACAGTTTTATAAAGCTTTTTTTCTAACATATAGAACAGGAAGATGGTAAAAAATATTAGTCTATCCTTAATTATTATCTCTAAGCATTACATTCAATACATACATTAGAGAATACCAAGTAAAGTTATATATGTATTAGAGGTATAAAGGAAACATCACGGTAATTTTGCGTTAAAATATGAAATACGTTCTATATTTACAGCTAAGATTAATCAAAAGATACATGCTACAAACTTGAACGGCAGGAGTAACTAGCAAAGATTTGGTTAGATGGATTGCTAAGTATAAGGCCATTCCTGATATTTTAGGACCATGTGCTAAATTTAAAATTAGGCTATACATAATAAAATTAACTATCAAAATAATTATTTGATATTACAGTTGTAACATAATTTTTTCTTATGCATGATACAAAGAATATGTGATACATCGTGCGAAAAAACTTCATACATAACCTTTGCATGCGAAGCACCATTTTTCTAGTATTATTTGAAACATAACCTTGAATTATCCTTGTAATTAGTTTTTTTCCAAATTAAATCAATTTCAATGGCTATCATTAAGTCTTTCCTAGTTCATTATAGAATGCAAGTAGAACTTCAACTTTAATCTATACTAGCCATATGCGAGTCATGATACAAAAGAAACTCAATTTGTGATAAAAAAATTATTTAAAAGAGCATTAACTTTATCTCAATAATAATATTCATCCAGAATGTGCAATGGTTAAATGTTTAAATCAATTCATCGAAGCATACAAATTCAAGCACCAATATAAAAACTCGAGTTTAAAATTATCTTTAATTTCACAAACTTAAATAGTAACATCACATTACTTAGAATTGTAAATTTGTAGCATATAATTGAGATCGATCGATCGATCGTCCAGTAGAAAGAGGTATCATCTTTGCCCGTATAGGCTAAAAGGCATTGAAGAGGTAAGCGTCATCAGTTATGTAGCTATCACCATCATCGGCGTCACGTGGCTCGTCACGCCTTACTCTGGTCATACCATAACTCCACCCCATCAGCAGCTCCACCTTTTCCTCGCCTCACATGGCGCCTCCCTCTACCTATTGACATCATCCATGCGGCGACTCCAGTAAGCCACCGCCCCTATCTTCCGCCCCACCACGGCGGCCTGCCTTACGCCGCATCAGCGAGATTAGGAAGGTGCGCCCATTACCTCGCTCCTTGAATAAGCTCAACACATCTGCGGAAAAGAGGCAAGAAGCGGTGGGGTTATATAGATTTAGTAACCGAGGAGATATCTATGGAATCTAGATTAAGAAATCATCGAATAAGAAATGCAACAAAAGGGAAAGAGGCAAGAAGAGACCCAACTCTATGAATCGGAGCTCTACTTCCTTTAGAAGAATCAATCAATCCAATCGAAAAACACACAGAACAATCACGCCAATTAGAATGTCGGATCAATGGGAGAAAGGAAAGCAATAAATGAGTCATGCATATTCATTTACCTCTCATGACGGAATGATCTAATCCAATCTACAGGGTGGCCCTTTGCTGCTTCGCTCGGCCATGCATGTCGCGCTGCGTGTTGGGATGAGGGTGAAAAGCAGACGATGCTACTACCAACTCCTAATTAGAATTAGTAGAGATAGAGATAACAAACTTATCTAGCAGGTGTCATGAATGGCCGTGCGCGTATTCTTTCGATAGAAGGGAATCAAGTGCATCGTGATTAGATAAAAAGAAAAGATGATCTTATCTACACATGCAAATATATATTTAATGGAAATGATGCATATGGCAACTTAAAAGCACATGGTAACTTCGGAAGCGTATGCGTGCGAGTGTATAGAAAAAGAATCGGCCGTGCGATGTTTGGAAATAGAATCATTTGATTGAGATAAAAGTCTCGATCGTCATAGATCACGCATGCATGCATATCAATCGAATTAAAACTTTCTCCGTTCGCATGATGTATAGAAGATCGAGACAATAGCGATTTACGTGGGTATCACCTAGAGGGGAAGCGGATCATACCACAACTCGTAATTAAGTAGTAGAGATAAACTTTTTCTTGCATGCAATAGTCACCGGAATTGCCAACAAAATTCTATATGTAACAATTGCATTACAGAAATAATTTAGCGCTTTCAAAAACTTCTAAAAAAAAAGCCGGGTACATGGTTTTGCTTAGGAATAAATTTTACAATAAAAATTAAAACAAAAGAAAACAAAAGAGAATACAAAAGAACTACTCATCTATTATTTCTCACTCTTACTAATATAAAGATTAACAATTAGTAATACAAAATAAAGTTAAAAGTAGGTGCCCTTAATTTTGGGGACCCCGTACATGCGGCAGCCTACCCTGCACGTGCCTCCCATCCAGCCTGGATAAGTACAGTGGTCGCTGCATTGCCAAGAGGCGATCTCAATACGTATAGTTTATAACTTTCATGTCATCTAAACAGCTATATGTAGAAAGCTATGCTTCAATGGATAGTTTCTTCAAAATAAACTCTCATCCAATCTCCTCTTTTCTCTTATTTTCTCACTCAATCCCTTTTTCCCTTTCTTGGTTCTTGTGTGGAAATAGTTTCTGCTGCGTAGAAATGGTTTTCTTCCTCTTTCATCATTAACTCTCTTCTCCATCAAGGTTTTAACTACGTAGCCCAATCTAATTTATCTTTATAGAAACTATCTTAGTCATCCCATTGAAATTGCTTTTATGGTACGTACATGGCTCCATGCGCGTCCATTTGTACTGTACATGGAGAGGCTGAGTTACACATGCGTATACATACACCAGTACCATCTCAGGTTAAGTTGCGTCCTCATGATATGACACGCTGCCTGGCTAGAGCGACGTAGATCACTAGATCAGCATGGCGGAGGCCTGAAATCCATGCGGTGACGGCGTGGGAGAAAGACGTTGACGTGTACACGCAGCCAAACGCCCATCATGCTGGACTGTTGCACGAACTGCTAGTACCATCGCCGTTTGGAATTTCTTTTTCGGTTCATATGTTAGAGCGGGTGAAATTTGGAAATTTCAGTAAAATCTTATAAATTTAGATAAGATCTCTTCAAAATTCAGAAAGTAAATTTAAAATTCCAAATTTTGAACTAAAATTGAAACAAAATTACGAAATCTTAGCAAAATACAACCAGGTGAGAATAGTCAAAGCGATGTTAAAAATTTTGGTAGATGGTACTGACACATCATTAATGTTCTTATAAAAATTTCAGATGATGATTAAAATTGAGTAATCTCTACTATTTCTAATTACGAGTTAGTGGCAGTAGTCCGTTCTCTCACCCTCCCAGGCATATCCACAAAACCATCATTGTCCCAATTTTCTATACATTGGTGAACAGAGAAAGTTTTAATTCGGTTGGATATGTATGCATGTGTGATCTGTGGCGTACTAGACTCTTATTTTAATCAGCCGATTTTATTTCCAAATACTACACGATCAATTCTTTTTTCATATACTACACATACAGTTTCTAAATTATCATATACCTTTGAGTTGCCATATGCATCCTTTCCATTAAATATTTATTTGCATGTGTAAATAAGATCATCTTTTCTTTTTTTCTAATCACGTATGGACTTGATTAGGCACATAAACAACATCTTGAGCCATACATGGCGTGATTAGATAAGTTTGTTATCTCTATCTCTACTAATTCTAATTAGGGAGTTGATGGTGATACGTCTGTTCTTCACCTTAACCCGACGAGTGGGAAGCGGGCGGTAACCACCCGATAGATTGGATTGGATCATTCCATCGCAGGAGATAAATAAATATGTATGACTCATTTATTGCTTTCTTTTCTCCGTGTAACGGTATTGAATCGTGGCGGCTGCTCTGCAGTGTTTCAGATTGGATTTTGATTGATTCCTTTCCGAAGAAAGTAAAGCTCCGATTCATATAGTTGAGTCTCTTCTCGCCTCTTTTTCTTTTGTTACCTTTCTTATTCGATGATTTCTTAATCTAAATTCCATAGATATCTTTTCGGTTACTGAATCTATATAACCCCACCGCTTCTTGCCTCTCCTGTAGATGTGTTGAGTTTATCCGTTGAGCAAAGTTAATGGGCGATCTTCCTAATCTAGATTAATGCGGTTGCGAGGGTAGGTTCTTAGGTGCTAGCGGCAAGATAGACTGGTGGTGCTATGGGAGCTCGCCATAGTGGATGATGTCAATAGGTTGAGGGAGGCGCTCACGGGGAAGGCGAGGAGGCGGTGGAGCTGGTTGATGGGGTGAGGTTATAGTATGGCGAGAGTAAGGATTACTAGTCATGCGTCGTTGATGGTGGTAGCCATATATGGATGGCGTCTACTTCTTCAACGCCTTGCTAAGCCCATAGGGGCGGCGGTGATGCTTTCTCTTAGTCGATCGATCGATCTCGAATTATGGCGTTACAAATTTACAATCACAAGTGATGTGATGTTATTATTTAAGTTTGTGAAATTAAAAATAATTTTAAGCTCAGGTTTGTAGCGAGTGCTTGAAATTTGTATGCCGATGAATTGATTTAAACATTTAACCATTGCACATTCAGAGTGAACATTATTATTGAGATAAAAGTTAGTGCTCTTTGTAAATAAATTTTTTATAGCAAAATTGAGTTTTCGTTTGTAGCACATACACATGACTAGTTTCTAAAAATTGAAGCGATGCTCTAATCCGAGATAAAAAGTGATCGGCAAATATTAACCAAATCAAAATTAGTGCAAACCATATTAAAAAATTTAAATTTTTTGTGGATAATCTTGACACATCAATAATATTTCTATAAAATTTTTTAGATGATGATTAATCATGAGAATTTTCAAAAATTAGTAAAGTGCTTCTTTGAAAGGTGACTAGCAAATTTCAGCCAGAATGGAAAATTGTTCAAACTATGTTAAAAAAAATTTAAGATTTTTGTGGATGACCTATACATCACTAATATTTTCAAATAATGATCAAGCTTGAGGAATTTTTAAAAATTATTAGAGTGCTACTATCTAACAAAAGCCTCATGATGCATGTATTGTATCCATAAATTTGATTGAGAAACTAGAATATGTTTAAAATTTGTGAAACATTTGGAGATATTTTGAGGCAATTATTAAGCTCTCATAAAATTTTTGGATCATAATCACCTTTGTTGAGAATTTATAAAATTCGACACGTTTACTATCTCGAGTTATGTTTATTTTGTTTTTGAATTTTTAAATATAACTTGGTTGGTCGGTTTGATGGGGTGTTGTGCTTGCTTCCGGTGGAGTCTATTCCCATTGCTGCTCGGAGAAGCTGGTTGGGGTTATCAGTCGAACGAGTCCGCCAGGCTTGGTCGGAGGGCTCGCGACTCAAGCGGGCCGATCGGCATAGATGCTGATGGCCTTGCGTGAGGGTTCCAGTTTTTAAATGCTGGTTTCTGCGTTCTTGTTGACCGCAGTAGTAGTCGGCGAGGAGGTCGGGATGCCTTGAAGAGCTCCGGTTACGAGTGCTTGTTTCTATCGTAGCTGAACGGTATTTGTGGTCACGAGAATCCGGATGCCTTCGGCGAGAGATTCACGGTTCCAGAGAGTGCTTATTTAACGTCCGTAGCTAAACCTTGGTAGTGGTCGTGAGGAGATCCGGATGCCTTCGCGAGTTCGATTCCAGAGTGCTTGTTTAACGTCAGTTAGCTAGGCCTTGCGTGGTCGGAGAGGAGATCGGGATGCCTAGGCGAGAAGATTAGGTTCCCGAGTGCTTGTTTAACGGTCGTTAGCTAAGCCTTGGCCGTACGTGGTGAGGAGGTCCGGATGCCTTCGCGAGGGATTCGATTCAAGAGATGCCTTTTACATTTATAGCCCAGGCATATTAGTACTATTTCTCTGTTGTGGCTGAGTGTGTAATTAGCTATTTTTACGCCCGTGGTAGAAGCGTGTTAGGCGTCTTGGTTTACTTAGGGGCTAGGCATGTTAGTGCTATTTTTACACCATATTTGGTGTTAGGCGTCTTTGGTTAACGGCCCGAGCTGGGTGGGGGCATCAAATCTCGAGTCCTCGTCGAGGCGAAGCGATCTGCGAAGAAGCCGTTGTCGATCCCGTATACGCTCGTCGCGGTGTGGGACCTAGAGGTGGCGAGCGTGTTGTTGCCTCGTCGGCCCAACAGCGTGCGTGGGCTACAAGCAGGTTATCAAGTGAGCCCTAGAAGGTAAAGCGACCTCGGCGGGCGATCCACACAACCGGTGTCCGACTTGAAGCGACCATAAAAATCTTTCTTCTCAATCCATCTGGGACCCGAGCCGTTAAGTAACTTCAAGGCGCGCTTCCCCTTCGAGACTCCCATGAGAGTTTGAAGTATGGTTTTGACACGAAGCTAAGACGATTGGGTCGTCCGCCAACCCAACTAGAGACCCACCGAGGGTTCGCTTAAACTTGCCCTCGCTGTTGTTCGCTGGTCGGAGGATCCATTCGATGGATCCTACCTTTGGGACCCACGGCGGTCTTATTCATCGCATTCAAGCCTTCTCGCCACCTCGAGGCTCGAAGGCCTGGTGGGCTTTCTTGCCTTGGGTCGTGCCGATCAAGGCGAGATTAAGGGCGGGGTTTCGCCGAGCGATACCGACGTTCTGCAAGCATTTAATGCGCCGAGGGAATTAAATGCGGCGAGATGATTAGGCGCTAGACTCACGCGGTGCGCGTGGCACTCCGATGCGATGGGTGGACGCTTCATACGAGGCCATCTTGCCGTGCTCACCCGGTCGACATGCGTTTGTGGTGTCTTTCGGGCGCCATAAGAATTTTCTCCTCCGACCTCCGATTGCTCGCGGATCAAAGATATCGGGTCGGAGTGTACGAACCGGTCACGGCCGATTGAAGAAAGGGTTACCATCGTGGGGGGAACCAAACGGCTATTCGGGTCCTTATGCTGGTCCGATTCCTACCGTCCGTGCTTTCTAGGGATGATAAACATTCGACGTCCGTGGCTTAGAAAACCGCGGGGGTCATATAAGCATGGGTCAGTCATGTTGACGTTTTTGAAAGCTCGGATAAGGGAGTTCGCTTGTACTCGCGGCGTGAGTATTCCGACGGTCATGGATCGTACTCACGGTGTTCCTTCTCTGCAAGCATTACTTCATACCAGTATACCTGGGCGTGAGCCGATGCGCGCTGCGAGGACTACTGTTGGGAGGATCTAACAGCACGATTGCCTGCCCGTGAGTGTAGGAACCTTAGGTATAAGTCGCTCATCCACACTTGCGGGAGAAGAGTGTTCCGACCGACTTGGGTCGCTCCGCATGGGTATTTCTTCCACAGAGCACTAGCTACCTGGCAGATGGGGGAGGCGTAGTGTCTGGTCGAGGTTATCGCTAGGGAGGACCATGTAGGCCGACCCCGGCACCCGACCATGTGAAAGTGTGAGCTACGGTTCCCCAGGCGCGTGGGCCGAGCTCGTGATCACTACATAGTGCTTAAACTCGAAACAACTGAAGAAGTTTTTGAGGAAAAGATTGTCTTATCTTCTTATTCCGCATGTTGGAGACGCGTGACGTTTAGGCACTCGTTTTTTCGATGCGATTCTCCAGTCGGTCGAAGGTCGGCGGTCGCGTGATTCGCCCGGACGACATCCTGCCCTCAGATCTCGTCGCGCACAGAGGGACGGAGAGAGCGCTCATGTCGCTCAAGGCGCGGAGTTAATGAGCGCACAGCTCTCTTGCGCGACGGCGCTTTACTCTCCGCTCGTCTGAAAAAGGTCTGACGGGTGCCGAGAACCGTCACTTTTGCCGCTGCCATTTCTTCTATCCCTCCTGCGCTGCTTGCACAAGAAAGAAAAAGATTGCAGATTTCAACGTGGATGGCAAACGCGCGGATGCCGGACGCGGAAGCGGAGGCGGCGACGCGGGCTCCGACGTCAAGAGGCCCGCATTGACGCCGCCTTCGTGCTCGTGACGGGACAAGGTCACGCCGCTCTCCGCGCTTTTACGACGATTCCCCTCCGGTAGGCCTTCTCGCCGCCCGGGTGGCTTTGGTTTTGCTTTTTACTAACGTCGGGCCGTTTTGCTTTTTCTCTTAGCGCCTCGGTGTTCAGACAGTAGTCATGCGGCCAGCGATGAGGGAAGCAGGGCCGGCGCCGCTTCGACGTTATCGATCGCCCGGTCACCCCATTGGCGGCGGCGGACGACGGACTGTCGAACAGATTGGCGCGATCGAGGCCTCTCAACGCCCATATTGTGAGGGCGCTCTTCCGACGGAGGTGGCGCGGGCCCCGCCCAGCCACCGGGAGGAGCTCGCCAAGACGCGAGAAACGGCGTCGCATGGGCTCGAGCCGAGCCGCCGAGACGGATGCTTCTGCAGCGGCGGCTGCGTGCCTCATGCCGAAGACCCTCGCCCATCCGCCGACTTCCGGCATAGGGAGGAGCTGGAAGGGGAAAGAAGGACCCGGACCATACCGTCGGGGAATATGCCCTTGACCTCACCAAGCGGCGCTTCGCCGTCTGCCGACGGTGGCCTCCGATTCGCATGGCGAAGTCGCCCGTCGGCGGCGTCGCGAGAACGTCTTGGCTTTCTGTGCGGTAGCGGCCTCTTCGACGATAATGACCATCAGCGAGGATCGAGAAGCGAAACCTATCCGGGCAGAATGCGGCGGCGGCGAGAAGGTTATTTGGCGGCGTCGTTAACGGCGGTAGCGGCTCGGATGGTAACGCCCTCCGGTTAAGACCTCCTGGCCTCACGCTTTCTTTTGTTCTCATGTGATCACGTGTTTTGGACATCTTTCTTAATATCTTGCCTCTTTCTTCCACGAAGATATGCTTGGCTGAATCACCATAGCCTTTATCAGCAGCTGGGGGCGGCAGGGCGTGGGTTCGGCGCTAATCCATTGCAAACTAAAGAGAGGATTTGCAATGTCACCATTCGGATCTTGGTCGAGCTGTGCGAGTTGAGCAACCTTCATAATGGTGAGGTCCTCCAGCCTGAGGATCCTTAGAGTGGCGTTTCATCTTTGGGCTGCTTTGGGTGATGAGCAGATGTCGCCTCCTTGTCCGGGCGCCATGCATCTAGAAAGATCCGGTCGGCTCCGCGTCAAACGCGCCGCCCGCCAGCGAAGAGGCCACAAAAGAGATGATGGAGATTAGGAGAGCGAAGATGATGTTGTGAGCCCACCTGCAGCGCGCCATCAGTCGGCGTTTAAATAAACCGTGAGGCGTATTAATGGGTTAAGGGGCGTGCGCCCTCTCTCATGGTGGTTGACTCATGGAGTCTCTAACACACTCTGTCGAGGCGAAGAGTCTCGGATGTATCTTGGTTGGTTGAAACGTCCCTACTTCGGTTGTGGCGGAGGATCTCGTTGATCGAGGAATAGCGGATTATGTGAGGACTAGGGCAGGCCCTTGGCGCTCATCTGTAGCGGGTGAGCTCGAGGCCGATCGGCCCGCTTCGGATCGGGGAGGCGGTGGCGGACGCTAGGTAAGCGGAGGAGTTTTCGGTTCTTGGCGAAGCCCCTCACTAAAGGTCCGCTATCCTTATATAAGCGAAGAAGCGAGTTACATGAGCCCGGAGAGAGGTAGCTAAACCACGTTATCGCCAGCGATCGGGTTTGAAGTCTTGGTATGAGTGCCCACATAGGTCATGATGGGTAGGCGGTTCGGTCATCACGCCTGTCGGATAAGGTTAGCTAATGGTAACCGTTAGAAAGCGCGCTTAGCCCTCTGTGCAATGCTTATGTCGAAGTAGAGGTTGCGTGGGCGGCGTCTCTGGCGTTGCTTTGGGAAGAAGCGCCTATCCCTTTGATTGCCTCGTTGAGCGAGGTTGTCCAACCGAAGTCGTCGATGGCGTGGCGGAATGCTGCGGCGAGGATTTTGCAGAGTCCAGGCTAAGCGGCCAAGGTCGAATGCACGCACTCCGTCCTGCGGTTGGGTTGGAAGCGTTGAAGCCAGGCACGGCGGCTTGGTGGGGCCGCGAGTGCGACCCATGGCTTGGTGGCGCCTTAGTGAGGCAAGTAGCCGAGATAAAGGGTCCCTCATGACCCGATCGAGGCCTAACGTAGAATACTTACTCTGTTATAAGTATTCGTCACCACCTATACCTATTCCATCTGATTACCTGTCACTTTCTATTAATATGTGAGCCACAATAGACATCCAGTCGGCACTCTGATCCCAATTTATGGCACCTCATATTCACAATTTGTGATTGGTGATACCGTGATAGGAGATTTGTAACGTGTGTATTGACTGATGAATTGTTTCTATTTTAATTGTTGAACTTGAGTATGTGTGATGACTAATTAACTATTTCCATATTAATTGTTGAACTTGAGCATGTGTTTGTCCTTTGTCTAGGTGTATTATTTTAATTCTTATTTTCATATGCATTCAAAATTTTAAATCATTGATAATAATTTTTCAATCCACATAATCTAGTTGATTCCTATAATTTCATTAAAAAGATTATATCAATACTATAGTTGATTAGCTTATAGTACTGTTTGGTTAGAAGGATGGTTGATAATGATAGATAAACAGATATATCCACAGACAACAGATATAAACAAGACTTTTCACTCTTCACCCATCATGAGTATACGTGATAGAGATTTTAACCCAAGAACATGCATATTAACGAGCATTATCCGCACCTGCCGCACCGCATTGACATCCTAGTTGCCATCGCAGTCCGCAAGCGAAGCGGCGGCAGCAGTCCACTGGAAGAAGCCACCGTAGCGGGGCCCGCGGGGCCGAGGAGACTTTTCCAACGGCGGGCTCCACCACCGGCCAAAGCTCCGGCCCGGCCGCACATGCATGGCGTCCCAGCCACTTCTTGTACTGTGCACTGCACGGCGGTTCTGTTCCCGATCTATCGCGCGCTGCCGCCACTGCCTGTTTCCGGCCGATCCGCTGGGTCACGTATTTTTGCTCGATAACGACACCAATACGTCCGAGAAGAAGCCTTCGTCCGGCCGATCGGGTGGGTTACGTAATTTTGAGTTGGATGCGGTGGGGAGTGGTACTATAATATTAGGTCTGTAGTCTTAATCTGTGGCACCATTAATTTCAAGATAGGTACTTAAACTAAGCTATTGAAATGTTTCTAGAAGCAAAACTAGGCAACGACCTTTAGCTATTGAAATGTTTCTAGAAGTAAAACTAGGCAAGGACCTTTTGTATTTAGTACTAGCACAGATGTTGCCATGTTGGTGTGTATGAGATGGGACTTGGGCAGGACTAACAAAACGTGCTGAAAACTACTCGAAAACTATGATTTTCGACCTTATCATTCCGGTTCGAGATTTAAAACCGCTCGATAAACCGTTCTAATTTAAAAAAATTTGAAAAAAATTATATGTGCTGTTTTTCATGACCACTCAAAAACCGTTTTTGAAGAACATTCAATTGGTCGAGTTGGTTTTAAATGAAAACCAGCGGTTTTTGAAAAACGAAGCGGTTTTTCGCGAAAAACCGCGGTTTTTAATTTTATATTTTTTAACCCTTCGATTTACGCGGTTTTCGGCGGTTTTGTGAAAATCGTACCATGAAAACCGTTGCGGTTTTTATTTTCGGTTTTGTTAACCTTGGTCATGGGTCTGTGGAGAATGAAGAAGCACGATGTACACGCATAAATGGATTATGGTTATAGGATTGAATAGGAGTGGCTAATTAGATCTGAAGCGAATATTGCTCTTTCAGTATCTTAATTTATATTTTTAGGATTTGGCGGGTATGGGCTAACAGGAGATAGATCCAGGTTATTCGGGATACGGATATGGAACAAATATGTGACGGATTCAGATTAGAAATAGATAAATATATAGATAATGCACACATATATAGAGTAATATATGTTGAACTAGTAGCGTGCCTGCGGTTACAGGAGAGGGTTGGCGATTTGGGGAGGAGGGCAGCGATTACGGGAGGAGGGGGATTCAGATAGGGCCGGTTTTCTCTGGTTTTTTTATTAAATGGAGTGGCATGGTGGGTAATTTCAAAGTAATGACGTAGGAAGAAACTCCTGCATTATATAATAGAGATTAAAATCATACGAGTACATGACTATAGTAACAAGTTATATATCAATCAAACTCAATAGACATTGTAGAAAGAATATACTACTTGAGAATCAATAAAACCAACTAAGTGTTAATATAAATGGGCTGCCATGAAAAAATATAATGAAAATGGGCTGGGACTTGCTGATATCCGAATAAAAAAAATCTGAATATCCAAATAGAAAAAATTCGGATATCTGAATAGAAAAATCCAAATATCTAGATCTCGTCCTATATTTATCGGATATTAGATGCTCCAGATTTAATCCCGAATTCGAATTCAAGTATCCGAATTCGGTCTTGGATCCGATCGGATAGTCAAATCCGGTTTCGATCGGATTCGGTCCCAGATCAGACTGGAGATATCCAACCCATTTTCATCCTTAGAATTGAAGGGTGAGCTCGATGGGGCTTACACGGAGCTTGTTGTTCTAATTAGCCAATCTTAAATGAAATTTATAAAATGTAGTTTGTCTTCACATGTTGACCAAGAAGAGAGTAAAAGTTAGTCTATCCTACTTATTATTCTCTCCATCCAAGTTGTAGTCTATCCTACTTATAACTCTCTCTATCCAAGTTGATAAGACTTATTTTTAATAGTTTTATATATAAATATAATCGTATTTCATATTCTAATATAAAATTAGTGTGATATTTCTTCTAAACCCATAAGAAATATCCATCCTTATTTTATATTCTTTACATGCATATGTTGAGTATAGTGCTTAGAGATAATAATTAAGGGCAATATAGTCATTTTAATACCTTCCGGTCTATATGGTAAAAAGAAAAATGTCTTATAATCTTAGGCAAAACGAATATCTTTAAGCACTATATTCAATATATGCATGTAAATACTAAGTAAAGCTACATATTTATTAGAAATTTTAAAGGAAATATAACATTAATTTTGCATTAAAGCATGAAATATGTCCTATATTTATTAACAAACTATTTAAAAGATACACACTATTCTAGGTTATCCATATCCTACTCCAAATCCAAGATAAAAATATAGAAATTCTAGAAAACGGTATACTATTGTATATGTTTCCAACGGAGCAGCATGCAGCTTTCCGATTCCTCCCATCCAACATCTCCATGTGATTCCTCTCCCTCGTGACTCCACACGACATTTCTTCCTCGCACATGTTGTCCCATTCAACATAACTTGTCCCACCTTTCACTCTCTCTTCCACATCTACGATTCATTGGTCAATTCACCATCAGTAGGAACGGATCTTGCCATAGGCAGCCATGAATTGAATCGTAAGATCACTCCTAGTTCAATTCCTCGTGCTTTCACCCTCTAATTTGATACTAGAGCAGTGGATGCAGACAAATTTCCCCACCTCTCTCTCTACCACACCGATGATTCACTGGACAATTTTTTGCTAATAGTGATGGTTCTTGACACCGACAGCCATGAGTTGAATTTTGGGCTCGCTATAGTTTAATTCCCTTACTTTCACCTCCAAATTGTGCCCTAAAGTGGATGCAACGGGCAAGAGCGTTAGCGGCCGATCTTGATGTCGGAAGAGCATGGTAATAGAGCCAACCAATGAATAGTGTGATGGCCATGGCAAAGCAATGAGAAGGCGTGGTAGTCACGAGGCAAAAGCCCACGGCTTGTCATGGCGGTAGTGAGCACTACACTGGATGCAGCGTTTTCTGCCACCACAATGACATGGAGGTCCAACGCTGAGTTTATCATCTTCCTCATCATTATCTTCAAATTTTCAACCGAGAAATTTGCAATTTGTCTTTCGAAATTTGTACAAGTTGTTTTTTAACTCTACTAAATCTTTGTTCGAAACTGGTGGTACTTCTATGAAACTTGTCAAAAACACACATAAAACTTTCTTAAACTTTATGAAAGTTCTTGAAACACGCGATGAAACTTGCTGAAATTTCTCCGCAACTTGCAGAAACAGGTACAAATCTTGCTGGACTTTTTCATAAAATATGGATGGAACTTCAGAATGTTTTAATTTTGAAACATGAGTTTTCGATTTTGACATTTAAATTTCGGTTATGAAACATTCTATCCTATCCGAAGACCTCCTGATAGGATACCGTTCTGTGGCACCTTTTACTGTAAATTTTAAACTTTTATGTTTGAAATTTCCTTGAGTCTCCATGAAATCTACTTAAAATTTCCTGAAACACGCGTGAAACTCCCTATAAATCGTGTCTTTTGGTAACACTGTTAATTTTTTTAAAAAACTTAGTTGAAATATCAACCTGATACTTCTAACAAAATATAAGATTCACTAAAACTTTGCTATACCGTTAAAAACACTTCCCCAGTTAGACAGAAGCTTCCATAAAAATCTGAGTTTAAAATATAAAACTAACGGTTTTGCTAGACATCGGACGTCCCTAACACTCCGCATGCATTTTTTTTACGCGCCGTGCAACATTTTTCTACCGTCGTGCAACATTTTCCCGACAAATGCTACAGATGGCGGATGTTGCTGGCGTTCAAAAAAAATGTTACACGCTGTTGTGCATAAATGTTACGGAAAGTAAGCAAAAAATGTTTGAAGGCGTCGAAAACAAAAAAACAGACGTCCGGACGCTAGTATTCGCCTAAAACTAATAATAACATTCACGCGCATCCGACCGTTTTCATCGCTACGTTGCTGTCGGCAAGCGAAAGAAAGCGGCAACAGTCCACTGGAAGAGCCGCCGCAGCGGGCCACCAGAGCAGCCGGCCAGCGTCCTCTCTTATCGCCAGGGCCGAGCAGACTTTTCCAACGGCGGGCTCCACCACCGGCCAAACCTCCGGCCCGGCCGCACATGCATGGCGTCCCATCCCATCCTCTTCTTGTACGGCAATTCTGATCCGGATGGATCGCTGCTGCCACCGCCGTTGCTGCCTTTTTCCGGCCGATCCGGTGGGTTAAGTATTTTTTCTCTGGAACGCTTTCCTCCGGTTTATTTTTACGTATCGTTATTTAAAAATTATAAAAATATTAAAGTACTCCATTAATAAATGATGAATAGTGATTAATCACTCATTTATTTGTTTTAATATTTGTATCAGGAGGATGGCACATACAAACACAACTTAATAAAAAAAAGCTTTCTATGCTAAGCCAAAGGCAGCCGAGGGGTCTTGCGATCCAAGGCAACATTTTAAAAAATGTATACTTAGTTGAGGCCGACCATCCTTTCTGGCTGCTGGCGTATAGGCATGCATTGTCTACTCCAATCGCGCACGGTACCGGACGGACATGCCGGCCGCGCCCGCCCACCTTTTCCACGCCCAAGTTATTTCCAAACCGAGCTTCCTTTTTCTAAGGCCAACTTGATGCCGCGCTCTCTGGCTTGCCACCGTTGATGATAGCTGCATGCCTGAGAATCCACCGTTTTTGCTTTCCCCCAAAAAGGCGGCAAGAGGCACGCACGTGCTACACACACACTGGAAAAGCTTTGTAATCAAGGTGCCGGTGCGGCGGTGCCGCCTCATCAGCTGGAAACGCCTCCCGTGGTTTCAGCTTCGGTTCACCGACTTTCTATAAATCAATCGAACTTATACGTTGTCAGGTACAGTATGACCCGTCGTGGAGTTCTTCGCCGATGCGATATTACGATACGGTACAGCCTCCATGATTTGCACGGTAGAAAAGCGCTTGCCGGAAAGCCAAGGCAAGTGATTTTCAAACAACCGACGACTTTTCTCAAGGCCAACTTGCTCGGTGGCTGCCTCCCAAAGAGAAATAGAGAGTCCACTGCTTCCCAAAAAAAAACAGTACGAGGAACGCGTGCGTGGGATGTGCATCGCACAAGCAAAAGCTTTCCTCACAAGCAGAATCCACTTCTTCCAAGCAAAGCTGATGGCGCTCCTGGTGAAATACGTTTTCCGTGCTTTTAATTCGCGTCGGTTTGTAGGATGGATTTCTTAAAAGAAAAAAAAATGATTCGGTTTACATGCCTATGGACATGCCAGCACGTTACTTGTTATTGTTCTCTCGATACAACGATCCCCTCCTAGCCTTCAGTGAGACATTTCCGTTTATACGCACAGACAGGAGCCGGGACTAAAGCCAACATTATCGTTAGTTGGACATTCGATACCCCACTGGAGCATCTGTATCCATTTTATAGAGAAGGTAAACTATCAAATCTAGAGGTAGAAAAGATTAGTTCCATGTGTACCCTTTCATTTTAGGTTCTGGATCTGCCGCTGCATACTATCACTAGCTACTCCCACCATTTAATTCTGATTAATTAATTACGTACCTATAATTGGGCATGTCCAATAAGATTGAGGACCCAATTAAGGGCATGTGAGGTGATGCAGATGAGAGAAAGATGATGTTTACTATTTAACAGACGGCGTTATAGATAGTTTTATACTATGTATATACCTTGTATAAATAATGTATTAATTATATGGGGTCAATACAAACAGTTATATAGATAATTTATTATATAAATTTTCTTTAATCCTATTATAAATAATATAAAGATATATTACAAACAACATCCTTTTATACCACCTAGCATGTCTAAAAAGAACTCCATCCCACCTGGCACCCAGACCATGACAGCATGATTTCCCGAAGAAAAGAAACGCAACACTCATCATCTATCTATGCTGTACAACCATCCAGGGTCCACAGCCATATGATCGCCTTCTAGAAGCTTTGTTAACTCTTGCCACTATTGCAGAGCGCGCAGGAGTTTCTTGAGGATAACAACATTCCAGCAGTTAATCAAGCCCAGGATTAAGCATCGTGACGGTGTTGGCTAAGTAGTACTATCTGTATCAGCGTTAACAATATCGATTTGGAGAAAATTGCTCGAAATTTGAAATTCAAAATCGGAAATATCGAGTCGAAAATTGTCAAAAATCATAGAGTTTCAAAATAAAAATTTTGAAAAAATATCCATGTTCCAAGGAAGATTAATTACAATATCAATTTTTGTCGATTTTTTGAACCTTGGTTAAAGGTGGGGGATTCTCAATATGCCACATCATCTTTGTCGCAAAGAGGCACTCCAGAAGTTTCAAAACTATGTCCTCTATCAGCTCTTTTACCCACAAACCCTTCGAAATACTAACATTGTATTTAAGTCCCTCCAGAATTTCCACAAATTTATGTTCAGGTCCCGATCGTATCTTTCACAAAAGACCCATTTGGAAATTCCGAAGATGTGTTTATGTCCTTTTACATACCTTTTGCCAAAAAAAAAAAACTAGTGATTTCGCAAATTCGAGTCTAGTTCGTTCTTGAGCTCTTTTGAAAAATAAACTCAGTGGTTTCAGGTAATTGAATCTAGACCCGGACCACATCCTTTTGCAAAAAAAAGTCATCGAGATTCCAAAAAATTACATCCAACCCCGAACCAAAATTTGCTCGACATGAAGTCTGTCACGTGCTTCTACCTGATTCGTAAAACAAAGCCAAAGACTTCTTTGGCTAATACTTCTATTCACGTAGGGTTACCCCTGCGCAATGTGACGCCGCAAGTTCGCATCTAGTTGATTAGGGCATATATGTGATGATAATTAATGAAGTCCGTCTGCGAGTTGTCATCTTTTATCATCCTATATAGCATAAATTAATGAGGAGAAAGGACTGCCGTCTCTTCGAAGGGACGGCAGTGCCCGTGCTCCGTGCAAAAACGAGCAACCGTGTCGCCGTTATAGGAAAAAGCCGTCTATATACTCATGTCTGATCACCGTAATTTATGAGCCGTCGTAAATTAATTAGTTTATAGATTGCACTTTGCGAGATAAGCCATTGTAGAAATTATCCGCTTTTATTGTTAACTTTATGACATAGTATCTACACTTCTTGAATGGCATGTTATACCGCTCAGATACAGACATACCCTTATGTAGTGCTAGCTAGTTAGCCGTTGCTTGCATCGGACCCTGCGCATCAATCAGTTAATTGGGAGCGTTTAAGGAGGAAAAGACAAGTAACCTGTCGTGATCCAGTTAGGCGCCGCAGCGTCAGAATCACGGTGACCTAAACGAGTGGAGGCTTGCTTACCTTTCCATGACTTGAGCGGTGGCGAGCCGGCCCTACAGCTGAACTACACGATCGAGTCGGTGCCAAGCATAGCATTAATGGCGCTACTGATCACTTCTTCTTCTGCTTCTTCTTCTTCTTCTTCGAGCTAGGCATCAAAACATATAGGCTAGCTTCGTCGATGCGCCGACATCGTTTTCTTCTTCCTTTTTAATAGTTTTTCTTTCTGGAAATTTTGATGGACAAAGTATTAGATTCTGTAGCGATCGAGAACACGGTTGGGTTTTGCAACAACATGTTGGTACGTACTACTATATCTTGGTAGGCAACAGCTTAAGTTGGTTAGATCTGCCCACCGACGGCACCGCATTGGTTATTATCTGCCAATTTATAGTTTTCCGATTCTAGCCAACAAATGGAGTGATATATCATGAATTTTTCCTTAAAGGATATATGGAAGTAGAACTGATATCGTAATGAATGAATGGAAAATCCTCGTTTCTCACATATTTTTTGCCCATGTCATGATGTCAAAGTAGTGCTCCCGGCCTCTTTTTTCTACTAAAAGAGAAAAAAAAACTGGTTTTGTTTCACAGTATATATATAATGTCATATTATGGAACGAGGCAAATCTCCCGTACTAATTGTAATTAATTTTCCTTGGAACATGGTTCTAGTATATGGACTTTTCTCAGGGGCGTCAATCAGAGAGCACGACTTCTCTTGGAAAAAGGCTTAAGTAACACTCCTCGATAAATATCCTGGTGACCATGCCTACAGCCAAATCTGTTGGAAAAGCATCCCCTACCGTGCAGGCAAAGAGCTTCTAGTAGCATCTATGCTGGTGCTTCTGGAAGCTATGCCACACCATTAATCTGAAAGCGAGGAATCAACAGCACAAAAAGTTACTCCAACTAAACAACAACTTAAAACCCTGGGAAAAGCTTAGCTTCTAGAAGCGCCCTGATCACGCCCCTGGTGTGAAGAACCCAAGAAGCCTCGAGTGAGCTGGCGCTCGCAGGTTGCAGCATCGCTCGGGCGTGCCCATGTGCACTACTGTTCCTTCAGATCTACACTGAACCTGCCCGTGGGCCCCACCTGCAATCCTGGTGGGCCCCACAAGATAAAATGGAGGTGCGTCAGTGTGCTCAAGCAAACAGAGAACACTGAATGAGTGAAGCGCTTGATGGAGACCGGTCTCCTTCCACCTCAGCCTCACATGACCTGTCCTCATTTAGTTGCCCTGTCATCCTAATCCCTCTTCCTTCCTTCCTTCCTTCAGGGCTCAGGTCCATCTCAAACCCAAAGTTTTCCTTTTTCTGTGGAACCCCAATAGCCTCATCACAAACAAAATAGGAAAAAAAAGAGGAAGAGATAATGTAGGAATCTCCATCGTTGATATGTATTACGCATCCAGGTTTCCTTGTCATGGACCAAGTTGGATGAACTTTTCTTGCGTGGAAAATTGGGTTCACATGTTTCTTGAGATAAGAGAGCAACATGTCGGAAAAGGAAAAATCTTTGTGCCACAAGTCAAATAAGGGATAAGAATCTGCTAGTGTGTTGTGCTGATCTATAATACAGCTACAGGTCTACAGCGTACGCTTATTTTCCTAAGATTAGATGCCATGCCAATGCGTTGGTTCTGTCATGCCTCTCGCTTTGATAGGTATATTCCTTTTTCTCATATGCTATGTCTTCAGTTTAGAGTGAGTGATGTAGCGAATGGTTCCAGTTAAGTAGGATAATGCAAACTTGCGATCCGAGTCGTTTAATCATGTGAGGAAGGGGCATCGTCTTGTAAACTGTTCAACATTAATGTTATTATAGCGTCCCTTGGTAAGCTAGCAATGACAGGTTAATTTGAGGTAGATTAGGCGGATGCGGTCAACTACCTAGCTGACCAAAATTCCAAGTTTGCATTCGATTAGCTCGAGGCTAATTGGTACCAAATACAACGGATTTATCAATTACAACAAAATAATCCTCCAATCATATATGGTCATTTGCCAATCCTCAAGCTCATTACAAACAAATCTCAAAAATATAGAAAGAAAGTCTCATCACAGCATGGCAAAAGATCCCTCGCATTCATCGGTAGACTTTGTTATGGATTGCGCTGGACGGTATCATGGCGGCACAGGGGAGGTCTTTCTTTGGAGCCATTAAAAATTAGACAACCATGTTTTGCAGCAAAAGGCTCCTACCAGTCAGTACCACTAATTGGCTTTGTGCTAATCCACTCTGCCACAATTCATTCTTCTACACGCAAATATTTATTTCATTTCATTATGGATCAATACTGGTGGTACATACAACAATATCGTAAGACTCCCCTCCCATGAAGAACAGCACAAACCGGCGGGAAAACAGCTGTTTGATGGTATGCTTTGTGCCAATTTGCGAACTTTGTTTTATATATTAGCTTAGCGGTGACGAATGATCCAATCATGCGGTGCCACGTAGCGTGGTTAGCCTTCTATTTAAGCCCTCTTCCACCGTGGTGCGAGAGACATCCATATTCAGAAAGCTCACACAAAGATGAGGAGCCCGAAGAGCCGTGTCCAAGATCGCGAGGTCGACGAGCACGTCGAGCTCATCCCGGGGATGCCGGATGACGTCGCCGTCGATTGCCTGGCGCGCGTCCAGCACGCCTCCACCGCTCGATGCGGCGCGTGTGCCGCGGGTGGAGGAAGAGCGCGGCGGCGCCGGCGTTCGCCCTGGCGCGCGCCGCTGCCTGCGCCAACGAAGATCTGGTCTTCTTGCTGCAATTCTGCAACCCGGCGGCCGGGGACGATGGCCCCAAGGACGGGGACGCGCCGGCGAACACCCGGCGTACGGCGTGGCGGCGTACAACGTGACGACCGGCGAGTGGCGCCGGGAGCGCGCTGCGCCGCCGGTGCCGATGTTCGCGCAGTGCGCGGCGGTGAAAGCCGCCTCGCGGTGCTGGGCGGGTGGGACCCGCAGACCTTCGAGCCCGTGGCGGACGTCCACGTGCTCGACGTCGCGACTGAGTGTGGCGGCGCGGTTCGTCGATGCGGTCGGCGCGGTCGTTCTTCGCGTGCGCCGAAGCGGGGGCAAGATCTACGTGGCCGGCGGCCGCGACAAACAGAAGAACGCGCTCAAGACCGCGGAGGAGTACAACGCCGAGGCCGACGCGTGGGACCCGCTCCCGGACATGTCGGAGGAGCGGGACGAGTGCGACGGCATGGCAACCGTCGCCGGCGACCGGTTCCTGGCCGTGAGCGGGTACCGCACGGCGCGGCAGGGCGGGTTCGAGCGCGACGCCGAGTGGTTCGACCCGGCGGCCCGCGCGTGGCGCCGCCTGGACCGCGTCCGCGCCCGCCGTCGGCGGCGCACGTGGTAGTCCGCGGCCGCGTGTGGTGCATCGAGGGCGCGGCCGTGATGGAGTGGCTCGGGGGCGGCGCGGGTGGCGCGAGGTGGGGCCATCACCCCGGGGCTCAAGGCCGGCACGGCGCGCGCCGTGTGCGTGGGCGGCGGCGAGCGCGTGGTGGTGACCGGCGCCATCGAAGGTGAGGGCGGCGGGCGGCACGCGCTGTGGGTGTTCGACGTCAAGTCCAAGAACTGGACCGTGGTCCGGCCCCCGCCGGAGTTCGCCGGCTTCGTGTTCTCCGTCGCCTCCGTGCGCATCTGACGGGATCTCGCTCGCTCGCCCATTTATCCATCCCCATGCCCGCCCGATAAGACTACCACTAGTATGTATGTGTGTGCGTTTCTTCAGCCGCGCTTGCCGTTTCCGCCATTGATGGATGCGAGATCTGAGATCCGATCGCCTCGCCTCAGATCTACTACTACTAGTATGCCATGAAAGAAAAGCGAAGGAAAACTTGCGAGATCCATCACCCATGGAGTCATCGATGTAAAGTTTTCCTCCTACTGTTGTTGTTGTCGAGATGAGTGGTGTTTTTGTTCCAAGATGACGGGGGATTGTTCCTGTTTCTCCACTATGCTAGCAATTAATTATTGTACATACTATTGTAGTATTGTAAGATGCAAAATCATTTAGCCTCTCATGGTTTGCTCGGATCTGGATCTGGCGTGCTAGTAAATGTTGAACAATTGCAGCAGATCTCTTCGCACGTAGTTTTTCCGGAAGCGGATGTCCGGCCACCTCCATCGCCGGTGGTGGCTCGCCGTCGATTAACAATCGCAGCCGATCCGTGTCCATTTCGACGCGTTTTGCAAATCCAATCGATTTCTTTTCATTAACCGCTGTTTTTTGGGCCCAAACCCCTGATCTTGCTTCGATTCCTACTGGCCGCCAGCAGCAAGAACGGAGGGGGGTTGACATTGCTGGCCGATTATTTTTTCTCAAGCGGGAGGTGAGGTTTCGCACTCAGGAGCCATCCGCTCGTCGTCTCCGACTTTCCATCCAAGCACGTCTCCATCGGCCCTTGGGTTTAAGGAAAATTAAGCTGGGCCTGGAGACGAAGATAAGGTCGCAAGCGGTTATGGCGTCCATCGGTCCAAGGTCGGCTTGGCTGACGGTTCTGAACCTCCTCCTCTCATCACCTCTCCCGTTCTGTTGTACCGTCCACAGATTATCTAGTTGTACGTACGTGCTGACAGTTGGGAGCGGACTTTTGCTGAGTTTTTGGCTTATTTGTCCCACGGCGAAGTACACATCGTATACACCAACAAATAAAAATCATAAAATATTTTAAAAAAATTGTAGATATATTTTATAGATTACTCTACCTATGTATATAATGAATTTGAACCTATAATTTTATACACAGGTAGAGTAATATATGAAGCATATCTAATTTTTTTTAGAATTTTTCATAACTTTAATTAGTTGATGTGTACTATGTATACATGAGAAACTTTGTGTGCACAGGATATATTACCTTGTCCCACAGTACATATATATATTTTTACATTTAGCCTCGTAGGATAAAATTATAAATTTGGTCCTCCTTCGACAACTTTCGTACCACGGCACCTTGTGTTCCCAATTTAGCACACACTCCGTTGCCCTGCAAAGAGGGCTGAATGACATTTCAGAGCCCAGATTTGTCTCTCAAGGCAAAGAAAAATAATTAAATTGCATTCAAGATATAGGCTCACTGGTCAAACATCATCCGAGGGAATGGAAAGCAAGAAGATAAGGATGACAACTATCACGCGTCCATATTTTGCCGATTGACGCTGACATGCTGAGATGAGCAATTTTGTATCGTCCGCAGAAACAAATACCACCTAGCTGCTAGCGAATCCACGCTGCCTTTCCCGAGAGCTCCGTGGAAAAACCTGGGCCTCCTAAATTTCAGCTGTTCCATTTGTCATTTAGCACCCACAGGTATTTGGAATACTCTCCGCACTCTTGCTTGAGTTTAAACGTCAAACTTACATACAAGACCAAGATATTTGACACCCTTTAAATACTAAGACCGTCTATTATACCTCAAAACAAAAATCCATCCTGGTTTCGTATTGCTGAATTGATCAACGTAGATCAATACTGATGGCAACTGAGAATATTGAGAATACCCGAAGAATAATCACAAAATAAATGAACACAAGATATAGAGGATTTCAACTCTCTTTTCTTTATTGCTTGCAGATTGATTCTCTTATATAATAGGATGCTACATTTATACCCAAAATCCTTTAGGAGTAGTTTCGGAATTTGCCCACCAAAACCAATAGTCCAGTTATATCTCAACACTCCTCGTTGGGCCAATATCGTGTAATACATATGCCTCATCGAAAATTGCTCCCAAAAACCTAGTGAAAAAAAGGGATGGAGGAAAGAGTACAATGCATCCGTATATTGTGTTACACTTGTTGTGTTATTAAAACCTTCATGTGAGAAAACTTCAGGAAAACTCACTAAAGGAAAAAAGTGCAACATATAATTTATTGGATTAGGGTAGTATCTTCAGGATCATACTACAAGTTTTGGTTCAAGGATTTTCTCTTCCTGAACTTTGCATATCTCCAAGTCGTCTCATTCTAATGCCATGAACACAAATATGGAAATTTGATTTTGACAAACGCTAATAAATAAATCAACTAGATCTTCACATGACTTAGTTTGCAGGATCTTTACCTTACCATTATTCCAGAGTTCATGAGGACAGAAAAGTTTGAGGACAATATACTTTGTGATATTGCTCTTTAAATAACCCATTTGCATATGTGCAACACTGGCATCATTATTTTTATAGATAATTATAGTGGTATCGACGATGTTAATGTCACATGACTTCAAAGATAATTGTAGAGGAATCTTTGCTAGTTATTATAGCGTTTCTTCAGGGAATTCTATAGTGCTAGCAGGTCCTACTTCGTCAAATACTCGACCTTCAAGTTCGCATGGAGATAATGACTTAGGAAGTGCAGAGCCGCATACTTGATGTCTTCATGAAGACTAGGGTGCTAGCTTCAGTCTAGGTAGTAGCAGCTCCAAAAGATCGAGCCATTAGGTTAATTTTGGTATTCATTGCCCATGTGAGGTAATTACTGCTATTTAGGACAAGCTTGACAAATTTACTTTTTGCAATGTCCTACATATCCTATGTTATATTCATACAAAATTAATTTTACTGGTAGTAAAATCAATTATTGCATACTCACTCTTGAATCAGTAAAGACTAATTGGTCTATATCTATTCAGTAGATACTAAAAATTTTCCTAACATTTTTCATAATTTTCTACTAATTATCAAGTAATTTTTAGACTTATCAAAGAAAAATAAATTTAGCATATGTATAAACATGGAATCATGCTAGGAAAGTAAGCCAAGTTGTAGGATCGAAATATACTAATCTAGCAATCAGAGGGGGGTGAATGATTGCGCGGAAGCTAAAATCTAATTTTTGATAATTTTTGAAACACTCCAATTTAAACTCAAGCTTGGAGACCACCACGTAGTTGGGAGACCAAGAGAAGCGATCGAAGCGATCAAGAGAAGCGGGCCAGCGTATCAAGAGAGCGATCATGCATCAAGAGAGAGCGATCGGGGACCAAGAGAGCAGTTTGGGCGACCAGTAAACTAGTTGGGCGATCATGCGACCAGTTTGGGTGACCAGGCGAGTAGTCGGGCGACTAGGCGAAGCGGTCCGCAGGCAACGAGCGAAAGCAGAGCGGGAGACCAAAGCGAGTAGTCCGCAACTAGTTAATAAAAACAGTAATTCCCAAAAATCCCACCGTTGGATTGATGTGAAATTTTAATTGTAGAAACTATATTCAATTCTAAATCTAATGCAATAAGAATCAGGTCAATCGGATCTACGGATCTAAAGTTATATTCTTCGCAAGATGACTGAAATAATTAGCGATCTGACAGCGACGGACCAAACTAAAACAAGACTAACCGAAGATCCCACCGTTCGATTGATATGAAATAATAACTATAGAAACTAGATTCAATTACAAATCTAACCCAATAAGAATCAAATCGATCGGATCTACGGATCAAGAGATATTACCTTCGTAAGATGATTGAAGCAACAAATGACGGAAAAACGCGAATCAACAACGGACCAAATTAGCGCAGGTCTTCTTGCATGCACGTGAAACACTTCTAGTAGCCAGGGAGCCTCAAGATGCTAAAACTTACAGTTGCATGCAGCCACAACATCGAAAGCAATCAGCGACCCAAAACCCAGACGCCGGAAAAGCCCTCGCTGCAATGCACAGGACGCTCGAGTCGTAAGAAAGATATTTTATTTCTTTTTGTCTAACAGTACTCCAAACAAAAGAGTACAACCCTAAAACCCGGCTCTCTACATAAATAGGAGACACTTCCCCCTATTTATACAGAGCAATCATAAAGAGATTGAATACAACTCCACTTCCCACATGAAAAGAGTTCGTATACATCTCAACCTAGCCCAACATAGCCAAAAACAACTCTTGCATGTATGTACAGCCCACATGCTGTAAATACGTGACTAACCAGCCTCCATGTGCATGTTCTCTAGCCCGAACATCCCGCATGACATCCTTGACCACCAAGACCTCGATTCCTCCACGAATCTAGTCTCGAACCTCGCCTCCTCCATGAACCTAGTTCCGGTCCGTCATCGACCACGTTACCGAAAGCAACACGCACATGAATAAACGAGAAACGCATCCGAGCACAAGTCCACGACTTGACTCAAAGTCAATCCATGCAACCATTCACATGAGTGCATGCATTAAGCAAAATCATTAACATGCTATCACATCATATCAAACAATCATCTTAAACAACACATGCACATGCATAACACATGCCATGATCGCAACCACTTTGCAATGCTAATTTCATTACTAAGCCAATTTTTCAGCACATGATTTCACAATCTCCCCCTTGATGAAAACATTGGCAACACCATTTAGAACTGAACATTGGCATTCACCTCACAAGAAAATTTTAAAGAAATTTTATTTTAAAACAAAAGCAAAGTGAAAAATCTCCCCCTAAAAAGAAGAAATAATCTCCCCTAAAAAGAAGAGAAATGAAATAAGAAAAATGTGTGTGAATGTGCAATATGTGTTCAAAATTCTCCCCCTTTGACTCCAAAATTCTCCCCTTTTGACAATGGATTCATCAAGAATACAAAAGAGAGAACAAAAATCTTTTTGTTTATTTTTAGTTTGTCTTTTTTATGTATTGAGCGTTATAAGTCATACACAAATGTAACAATTACATCACTAAGTCATGCTATCAAAAGTACTTGCACCTCAAATCTACACATAAACAATGTAGAGTCACTACAAGAACAGGGAAAAATTCGTGGGCCAAAACCCACGAATTTAGTTAAAACCCACGAATTTAAGGTAAATTGGGCAAACCGTCAATTTAGTTCACTTAATTTAACTCGACGAAATTAATCAATTAAATTCGTGGGTACCACAATTTAAATTAAATTGGGGTTATCAAAAAAACCCACAATTTAACTGTTAAATTCGTGAGGTCAAAAAAACCCACGAATTTAATCATTAAATTCGTGGGTTTTAAATGGCCCATTAATTTATCGATCATTATACAATATATATATATATATATATATATATATCCGTGACTCCACCACCCATCCAAATTTTGTATTTCATTGATGTCAACTCGATCATTATTTTGGTAATTTGATACCCAAATTATAGCAAAGAAGCATTAGCCCATTTTCCAAACTCGAAAATCAAATAACATATATACGAACCGGATTTAACGTGAAAAACCCTCCAATGCGAAGGGTAAAAACCACGCACCGCCGCAAACTTCACTATTTTCAAGAGTGTTTACAAATCACGGAGATATCAACTCATGACGGCTTACAAGATGAACATATATAAGGCAATGACCTAGGTCAAGAATAACAATTCATGACGGACCTCCGCTCCCTCCGCTGTGGTTAGCCTCTTCGAATTTGAATCATAATTCAACAAAAACTAAGTCGCCAAAATATACAAAATTTCGCATGACCTCTCTAGTAAATAGGACATCCACTCAATGAGACAAAAAACATTTGCAATTATAATATATATATCAATCTCTCAAACCAAAAGAAGACATTCTAGCAGATCAATCTATTCAAGAGTACGGGGCATATATATATGTCGCTCTAAAACATTTTACAAAAAATTCAAAGCAAAGAATGAATGATCAATCATGCGAGCTCGCTTTTCCTTCCGTGCCTTGCAATACAACATACATAATGTAGCACTACCCATAATAACAAAACGATGCTCATCTACCTGTCAACCAGAAAATCATGCACGTGCTCCAATCATAACCTTATATTAACTAAATGTTGAAGTAAAACTTACAAATTAGAAGTACAGAGAGACAAAGTTAGCTTTGTACCTGGTTCAAAAACAATACATGTCAAGAAATATACATGTCTGCCAAATATTGTGGAACAGGGACCAAAATCTGCCAAGAAATATACATGTCTCAACCAAATATTACACAGGGGAAAATTAGTCTTAGAAGAGCTAGCATGAAATCTGGTGATGAAAACAAAAATACAAGTCTGCTGTAATTACAGTTCTATCTCTGCAGGGAGAATTGGCAACATTTCCACTATATAAGACTGTCCAGCTATCCTAAAAAACTATCCATTAACCTAATTAAGACAGCATGATGCTAGATCTTCACCTTGAACCAAATAGTTCTATTTAGAGTTCCATGAGGCTCGGATGCTATTTCCATGTCAAGATGGGAATGCTAAGTAAAGAATCATCCAAGAGAATATAGATCAACCCGCATAAATCTAATATAGTGGATGCAAATGAGTAAAAGGATGTAATGTCGAAAGCAATATAATTAAAAGAAATCAAAGTGTATACTCGAAGTTCCACAACAAATCATCTCAATAATGAAAGTGTCTCTTTATGAAAAGAAAAGAAAAACGAATCCCGTGAATTGATATAACTCCATTTGAAAATATGCATTAAGTAGTAGAATCATTATTTGCACACATGACAAAATAATAGCAAGGTGAGATTGTTAAATTTTCAAGCATAAACCAATGTTTAATAAAATGAGGTCAAGATCGAAAAAAGCCATTGCCTCTAAGTCTAGAATCAAACAATGGGACTATTTCATCATATACAACTTAATATTTTTAATCAAGAGTTGATCTACCCAAACAAACTTATAAATATATACCCAACTTTGATAAATAGAATTTCCCTTGACACCGACTCCATCGCATTCTCGCCCTTATTACGGGGGACAAATTATCTCATGCTTTGGTAAAAATTACAAATGATGAAGATATGGTAATTCTCATGTGTGTATATGACCTGAATTTCACATACAATGGACACAAAAGAATTTTTGTTACAAATGATTTACATGTAACATATGAAAGGTAGCAACAATATGTCTACAAATCTTTCACCAAGTCGACACGATTTTGTCTCGAGCTTCAATAGTCAAGAGCGCCACTATTTTCTTTAGCAAGATTTTTCAGAGATAATTTTGCTTGCAATCTACAAACTGAAATGAAGTCGAAAACAATGGAAGTAATCTGGCGGGAATCACAGAGAGAGTGCACCATTTGCTCATAAATAAATATATGCATAGTAACATTGTGCAAATAGTCCCACGCAAAATGGAATGCACTACTGCTTTTTTAGTTTGATTTGTATAGAAAACAAAAGGATCCGAGAGCCAATTCAGCAGTATAAATTACCCCAGAACATGTACATGTTGATGAGGCTAGCATCTGCTTAGAACCGTGGAAACTCAGAGAAGGGACGACAAAACCGGTAAGCAAGGCCTCTCTCGATTCTCGCAGATGGCATAATCGAAGAAACTGGTTCTCGCAGCACGCAGCAGGTGCCTCTTACACTTCTCCAAAAATATTTTCCTCACACTAACATGAAAGTAGCAATCCCGAATAATAAAAAACAGGCCTCAAATGTAATACTTTGCTATAAAGGACGATCGAAAGCAAATCACATAATTTATGAGCATCTAAATATATGTAATAGCCTAATAGCAATCGGTGCTAGCATAAGAAATAAGAATTATCATTGGCCAATGATAACGAATTGTGTCACACAACAGAGAACACAAAGAATAAGGATTAAGGTATACATTTGGACCATTTCCAAAGATAACAAATCGGCAAGATAACAATGAACTCAAGACGAGGAAACAAAAAAAATGGCTCTGTTTTGTGAGTAAACTCACCACAAAACGAAGGAAATGTTTGGGACTCGGGCATCGATAGGTAGGTTCGCTATGCTAGCCTCAACTTATTTCGTAAAGAGAATAGCGTTAAGTTTCATCGACAAAACCATAGTTTCGCTTTTGTGTGTATATAGCTACCCCTTCGTGCTATAACAAAGAACAATAGAATAAGAAATGTAAAATGAACGTCACGGCTAATTAACAAAATACAAAGGGCAAGCATTTTTTACCGGATATACATAAAGGTTTGCTCGCATTTGACAACCTGCTTTTGCGAAATAATGTCAAGGCAATTAACTGAATCAATCCGCCTAATTGGGCATACAAATCTTTCATCCCACAGCTTTAGCCATACAGATCACCGCTACCTTGAAAATGAACACACTAATAATGTTCAAGAAATCCATAAGGTAGGGTACTTGATTAAGAGATTGATATTTGACAATGTCAATTCACAACAAACTTACATTGGTTAGAACATATGCCATTTTCAATCGAACAACTGAGATGTTGTGGCACCCAATGAAGCATCAAGCAACTGCAAAGATGCATCCAATAAAATTGATAGAGTTGTCCGGAATAAGAGTTTACATTATATGAGAAGGAGGCACAACTCACTCAAGCAATAATCGAGAACGATCCTCAAGCAATGATATCCTTCTAGATACAAATACCGAAAAATAACAAATAGCAAATGGTGTACTACAACAAATTTTCCAACCTAAGAAAAGTCTGCAGAATCTAACAAACCCACATCGACATGGCGGTTTCTTTTCGTGTAAACTAACATGTAGCATATGGAACGAAGCAGCAAAAAAATTGATAATAGCAGTAATAAAATCATTAAGGAGCAAGTTTTGGATTATATTCTCGTAGCCGAAAAAGCACATAGCCATAAGCATTCTCAGAAAGTAGTATGAACAAGTCATGCAAAGATTGAATATATCTCCAGATGTTGTTCGGCATTCTCAGAAAGGTGATTAAACACCTTTCTCATTTCATTTTTTCAGCTTGAACAACATATGAGTCGAGCCAGATGCGAGATGCAACAAAGGCATGAGTTGAGCCAAAATTTCTCAATTGTACAATCAACCAAATGCTTGCATTAACTATTTTAGTCAGATTCACTCATGCCATACAGTAGATGCAAGCAACCAAATGCACTTTGTGAACCTTAACCCGAACGAGATAGAGGTGGGGTTTTGGGTTTCGAGGATGTATTAAATGCATTGGATAAGGCAGCCGTCTTTGAGGCACGCCGAGTAGGTCCGCCATCACCCGAACTTTTAGGCCTCTCGTTAGACCGAAAAGGATTTGAGTAGTTAGTCAAACCAATATTTGTACTAATAATATTTTGGTCAAGAAACTATTGAATACTTACCGCTACTGCGGGAAGATGGATTGAATGCAGATGATAAATCGCCAATGCAGTGCCCTTGAGTGGGTCCACCATTACCAGAGGTCGATAGCACAAGCAAACTCAATAATCATGAAGATGAGTGGGGTATCAAGAACAAACCGAACATGCACATATCGCCTTAAAGTAAGATATTCTCCTGATAAACGCCAATAGAGCATCTTCTAATTATATATAAATATCATCATCGAGATAAGAGATGACAACAACAGATCTAAACACCGCAGAAATCCGGAAGAACCGTAATGATCAAAGAAACAATTTGATATCCTATGGGAGGAAAAGTTGAAAACTATCGCAATTATCTCATAAAGCCAAAGCTTTCCTTGCAAAATTAAGCCAATAGCATCTGGGTTAACCAAGAAGAAATGCATTTCAAGTAGACTAACCACGATTGATTAAATAATAACCAAGTAGCAAGCGCCACGTTCATATTCTCGGCGCCACCCCTTCTCATTAGCTCTTTCAATCTCTCTCTCCAATCTCTGAAGTTCCGTATCAATCCACTAAAAAAAAGGCAACTTTGTCAATAGATGTATAGAAGCATAAGAGCAAATCGAATTAGAATAGGATCTTTTGCTAAGAGAGGAGATTTAAGAATCTTTTGCTCAAACATGCACTATGTCCTTCATTAAGATTTAACGTCACTTGGACTCTTTCTAAATTGCTACATATAACCAATCGCTTATGAAGCTTTTCCCATTTATCTGCATGTATTTTTATTCAAAATATACCGAATAAAGATTAAAACGAAAGTCATTTCATAGTGCGCTTACATGATTTACTATGTCCGATGTACACTTGTCACTTTTTCCTCCAATTCACCTACCAAAAGTGCAAACTCGTAACACTAAAAGAGGAGCTTAGCATATCCACATTAGATGCTCAAGTAAATCAAGATAATTTGTCACACATCCAACGGCAATTTGTGATCTGTATAGCAGTGTGGATGCCATAGAGTGTGATCTCTGCTCTCATCATCATAGGTTGACCTCAAAGATATACTCCTCAAGCAACTGAATTTGTTTCTTTAGATGCACTCTCGTGAGTAAACCATCACAAACATCAGCATTAATGCCGGTAAAACAGAGATACTTAATAAACAAGGAAATAATAATTAGTAGAACCAAGAACAAACCTCTTTTGACAAGCTCTTCGAATGTTGAGGGTCGAGTTCACAGTAACTATCAATAAGTTCATTGCATACCGCAATCAACTGATCCTTCATCTCCTGCAAATGATTCTTTGCCTCTGGGCAAAAAGCTAGCTGCACAAGTTTAGTAGTAACTTGTCAGCTAACATACTGAAATAGCTCTTGCCTGATTTAATTGGTACTTGACTTACCTTGAAACCATGCTTACATATATCAGAGAGTTCTTGTGGTAAACTATTCTGATCTAAGCTATTTACTAAGCTCAATCATGCAGTTGATTGCTATGGTTCCAAAAAGTGATACAAATTCAGCAATGAAAGGAGATGAGCTATGTTTAATCGGCTGCAGACATGGTTCTGCCCAATTACTTTGGAGCACCGAAAATCGATGCACTAAATGAACCCTGTGGGATCAAGATTCGACATACTATGCACGCACGCACGCAGTGCGGTTTGGCCAAGGAGGAATGGAACAACCCTACTACGTCTCTACCCACACAAAACATACTACTCACAAAGTTCATCACAAACTCAACATCAAATACACAAATCAAATCACTCACCACAACCGCTAGCCACTAGCCACAAACCATTGCAACGGATTCCCCCAAACGTCTCCAATAATCAGTAATCACCGCAGAACACAGGCCCCAAACCGTGACAACCCCCCGCATCTCAGAGAAGCTGTTTGGGGCAGGCATTCCATCGAACACCCTATCCTCAAACCCCACACCACCACCCCGAAACCAGCCCCTCCTTGCTACTCCTCACCACAAAACCAAAATTTCCGCACTAGAACCAAAATGATCAGATACAATTTCAGCAACAATCGACTAGAACCAAAATGATCAGATACATCCAAGTAGTAGAATGAGAGGAGGCCACTTAGCTTAAGGGGAGAAGTGTCCATGGTCAACCCCAGTCGGTGGCAATGAGGCCGAGTGCTTATGGCGCTGGTCTCCCCTATCGGAGTAGAGGTGGTGGCTGAGTCCATGGATCACCGGACTCCTGCCACAATGTCGACGCCGCCAGTGGTGATTGAGGCCAACCCAAGAGACGCCGACCGAGCAACCGTGGCTCGGGAAAGGAGTAAGAGAAGAAGAGAGTGAGGAGTGGAGAAATGAGGAGGTAGAGGAGAAAGAGAGGAGAAGGTTACTCACCTCGGGACCACCGGAGAAGAGCTCATGGCCTTCGGGCGTAGAGGAGACCCCTGCACGACTGACAAGGAGGAGCCGCCAAGGCTCAAGAGCGAAGATGACCACCGGATCCGGGCGATGGTGCGGAGTAGCAGGCTAGCCTCGGCCGAGGCCGAGGCGAGACGCCTGGCGAAGCATGGCGCAGAGAGGTGGCGCCTGGGGAGAGCGGCGGTGGCCGAGCCGAGAGGCGCAGGAGGCGGCGGCCGAGCCGAGAGGCGCAGGAGGCGGTGGCTTGAGGTAGAACCGGCGGCGACGCCACCAGGAAAAACGTGAGGGAAAGAGGAGGGGATTAGGTGTCACGGGAGGATGAAGGCGGCAGGCGTGAGCGGCAGGCGGGCAGCGGGGCGGGCGAGGCAGATCGGGTGAGAGGCGCCGACGAGCGAAGAGAGAGCTAGGTCGTGGAGACGCCAAGAGAGAGAGAGAGAGAGGCAGATGCGTGGGGTTTGGCACACAAATAAAAAATTGTGGGCTGACACATTTAATTTAATTAAATTGTGGGTATTTACGTAAACCATTTAATTTAAATTATAAATTCGTGGGTATTTTTGGGCCCACGAATTTAATTAAATACGGGGTTTTTGTAAATCGATTTAATTTAATATATAAATTGTGGGTATTTTTTGGCCCATTAATTTAAAAAACCCACTAATTTTTCACTGTTTCTTGTAGTGAGTAAGCATAACTAAAAATCAAGTACTATTAACGATTTTTTGCATGGCATGATCTCCCTTTCTTAACAATCTTAAAACCTGAAAACATTGAATTTTTTGTGCACTTTATTTGTGCTTGAAAAACTGATTCATTATTTGATTGCAACAATAACAATTGCAAGGAATTACATGCACCATCAACCTTACTTTTCAACCATACCAAACAATCACAAGCTTAAGGTTTCATGGTTTTGGTCATACACAACCTCTTCCAAGTTCATATCAAAGTGCAATGATAAGAAGTCTCGTAAAGAAGAAGTGCGATAGTATATAACCTTGTTCTTGCATTTATCAACGATCACTCTTTTAGCTTTAGCACTTAACTTTCATATTTAGCATTTTTGAGCAGGATCAAGATAGCCAAGAAAGTTCAACCATGACAAGATTTAATTCAAGTTGTCATTCTATTTAAATAGTCATGTCATAAACTACACCATATGTGCATGAACATGAAGTTACAAAGATCTTGAAACATAAACATGACTTCAAATGACATATGTATACGAAATACAATGCTCAGTACCTTTTTATTGTTTTTCAATTTTTTTTTGTTTTTCATTTAAGAAACACAGAAAATAAAAAGCATGTTACAAAATATTACAAAAACTTCAAAAACTCCCCCTCAGAAATAACGGAATAATTGGATATTTGCCACTCCTCAATTTGGAAATTCGATGGCATTTTTTGTACATGCCATCGAATTTCCAAATTGAGGAGTGGCAAATATCCAAGAGGCCCCAGAAATAACCCATCGGATGAACCAACCCAACTTCTCTCCAAATAAAAGCAAAACGAGAAGAAGAAAAAGGTTTTGTGAAAATGTCTGCCAATTGATGTTCAAGATCCACATGATGAAGCACAATATTTCCTTTTCTACATGATCTCTAAGAAAGTGAAATCTAATCTCAATGTGTTTTGTTCTAGAATGTTGCAGTGGTTTTTAGCAATACATATTGCACTAGTGTTATCACACAAAAGAGGAACACAATCCAAATTAACCCCATAATCTTTAAGTGCAGCTACTATCCAAAGAATTTGAGAACAACAATTAGCAGCAGCCACATATTTAGATTCAACAGTTGATTGTACAACAGAAGATTGTTTTCTAGATGACCATGCAATAAGAGAATTACCCAAGAAATGACATGAGCCAGATGTACTTTTCCTATCAATTCTACAACCTCCAAAATCAGCATTAGAGAATGCTTTTAAACTAATGCATGAGGAAGCAGAAAGCCATATGCCAAAATCTTGAGTACCATGGAGATACCTGAAAATCCGCTTGACAGCTTGTCGATGTGAAACACGTGGGGAAGCTTGAAAGCGAGCACACAACAAATTGAATATCCAGCCTTGATGCAGTGAGATATAACTGTGAACCTATCATGCGTCTATATTCCTTTTGATCAACCATCTCACCATCTTCATTCGGATCAAGTGTGCAAGTGCCTCCCATGGGTGTCATGATCGGCTTGCAATTTTCCATCCCAAAATGGCGAAGCAAATCTTTTGTATACTTACTTTGATGAACAAAAGTATCTTCCTTTGTTTGTTTGATTTGCAGTCCCAAAAAGTAAGTTAACTCACCCATCATACTCATCTCAAATTCCTTCCTTATGGTTTCTGAAAACTTAGACACTAAAGTATGAGAGGAACCACCAAAGATAATATCATCAACATAAATATGAATGTATAGTTGATCATTGCCTTGCTTGAGTAAAAAGATAGTTTTGTCAACTTTTCCCATTATAAACCCCTTTTCAAGTAAAAGGTTTTTAGCCTATCATATCATGCTCTAGGGGCTTGTTTTAATCCATACAAAGCTTTTGACAATTTGAACACATGATCTGGATACTTGGAATTCTTAAAACCAGGTGGTTGCTTAATATATACCTCCTCATTAATATAGCCATTTAGAAAAGCACTTTTGACATCCATTTGATACAATCTAAAACCTTTAGATGTAGCAAATGATAAAAGAATTCTAATGGCTTCAATTCTAGCATCAGGAGCAAAGGTTTCATCAAAATCTAAACCTTCAACTTGAGTAAAACCTTGAGCAACCAATCTAGCCTTATTCCTGACAACAACACCATCCTCACTTTGTTTGTTTTTGAAAACCCATCTAGTTCCAATTATGTTGAAATCAGGAGGTGATGGAACAAGTTTCCAGACTTTATTACGATCAAAATTCTCTAATTCCTCGTGCATGGCATTGATCCAAGATTCATCAGTTAATGCATGAGATATATCTTTGGGTTCAAAAGAAGCAACAAAAACAGAGTGAGCATGAGAATCAGAATCAGTAAACCTGGATCGGGTGACTTTCTCATTCAAATATCTAATTATTTGTTTAGGTGGATGTTTCCTTTGAATGTGCAAGGGAGCTGAAACTTCAGAAACTTCACTTTCTCCTTTTTCATTTTCAGCATGCACAGACGATGTTGTGGCTTAAGGATGCTCATCTGTAGGTGATGTAGTGGTAGGTGCTAAAGGTGCTACAATAGGTTGTGCAACAGGAATCAACACTTCATCCTCAACATCATCATCATCAGTAAGAAAGATATTCTCCTCCTGAACATATGCCTCTGTACCTGCATCAATTGGACTAGTGCTAGGACTAGCCTCATCAAAGGTAACTTCACAGGTTTCTACAATTTTGTTAGTCTCCAAAACAAGTACACGATAGCCACGTGTATGAGCAAGATATCCAAGAAAAATACCATCAGTTGATCTAGCTTCAAATTTATCAAGATTTCCAAATTTCAAGACAAAATATTTGCATCCAAAAACTCTAAAATGAGATACACTAGGCCTATGACCAAAACGAAGCTCATAAGGAGTTTAGCCTAACTTCGATCTCAAAAATACTCTATTAGAAACATAGCATGAAGTTGAGATTGCTTCAACCCAAAACTTCCTAGGAGTGTGATGTTCATCTAGCATAGTTCTAGCCATCTCAACCAAAGTCCTGTTCTTTCTTTCAACTACACCATTTTGTTGAGGCACTCTCGGTGAAGAAAATTGAAGATCAATTCCTTTTTCAATACAAAAGTGATCAAAAGAAGAATTTTTAAACTCAGTTCCATTATCACTTCTGATAGCACTAAGTGCTCCTGGGTGATCAATAGATAATCTAGTAACAAGACTTCTAAAATGACTAAAGGCAACATATCTAGTGCTAAAGGTGATTTCAGTGCTAATATGCTAAAATCTAATCTGGACCCTTAGATCAAGTTTTGAAGGTTGAGATCTACTGAGGTGAAGGTCAAGCAACTCACTCAATTAATGCTTTCACATTCGAGGTGGCAAACAACCCATTGTCATAAATGCTTTTACACATAGCTGGTTAGTTAGATCTCAACCTTCAAAATTTGATCCAAGAGTCCATATTAGATTTTAGCATATTAGCACTGAAATCACCTTTAGCACTAGATATGTTGCCATGACTAAAAGCCTCATCTTTAGATACCATAAAATAAACCCAAGAGTATCTAGAATAATCATCAACAATAACCAGTACATACCATTTGCCTCCAAAAGATTGAACTCGAGAAGGTCCAACCGTGTCAAGATGTAGTAGTTGTCCTGGAGTATTAGTCATCACCATGGTAAGAGGTGGATGTGAACCTGCAGTCATCTTACCATGTCTACAAGAAGAGCATACTAAATCGCTATCACCCTTAAGCTTAGGCAAACCACGTATGAGATCTAAACTACTTACTCGAGTAAGATGATCAAAATCAACGTGACCAAGTTTACGGTGCCAAAAGAATAGATCTTTAGAAACATTGACAACTAGACACATATGCTTACAAGAAGGTGGTACATCAAAATCAACTTTAAATACTCTTCCAAAGCGAGAAATACTGAACAAAAGATCACCTGAAGCATCTAAAACTTTACATTCATTTTTCTTGAAACATACTTCGAGATCTTCATCAATCATTTGTGAGACAGAAAGCAAGTTGTATTTCAAGTTTTCCACCAGAGCTACATCTTTGAACATAAACTTGTCACTTACCTTCACTGTACCTTTTGCCACAATAGAAGTGGAAGTCGCATCTCCAAAACTAACACTTTCAGCACGAGATGCACGAGTGAGGGAGGTGAACCAATTTTTATCACCGGACATGTGGCGTGAACATCCGAAATCAACTAGCCAAATGTTCTCCTTCGTCGCGTGAGAAGCCTACATAAAAACAGAGAATGTCGAGGCCTCAGTACTGGGGTTAGAAATAAGATGTTTAGGAATCCAGTACTGAGACACACGACGAGTAGGCACAACACGAGAATGCTTGTGTACAGAATCAATTTTGCATTTTCCCGTATTTCTTGCAATAAAAGGTGTTTGCATCACCCTAGGCACAAAATGAGGAGTAAAATGTGCCTTCCTGAAATTAGACCTAGCCTTAACCTTTTCTTTCTTTTGCTGTTTGGCTAGCCTAAAGAAAAAATCTACTAAATGTCCATCTCTACCACAATGAGTGCAATTGTACTTAACATGATGTTTAGCTTTAACAGTAGAAGCAACATTTGCATTCATCACAGTAGAAGATAAAACACCAACAGATTTGAAAACAGTTTTCTTAAGCTCTTGACAATTTCAAATTTTCCACTTTCAAGTGTCTTAACAACAGTGGGGGCATGTGATTTATGATAAGCATAAGAATAAAAACTTAAACCTTTGTGATGAGTGCTAACTTTTGATTGATCCAAAATCATGTTTAGGTTTTTCTTTCCTGTAGTGAACCGTTCTAAATATTTTTCCAAATAATCAACCTTTCGAGAAAGAGTTAAACAATTATTATAAGGAACATCCACTTTTCCTTTTTGCTTGCGACAAGTTGATCATGAAAGAACCTCATGAGTGAGCAGAGCATCTGTCATTTGAGAAACCCTAGCATTTGCATCATGCAACTTCAATTCTAGAATGGAGTATTTAGAACATGGAGTTGAATTATGCAAATCAGTAGTTGAACATCTAGCATTTTTAACATGTTTCTCATTTTCCTTCTTTTCAGCATTAACTTGCTCAAGCAAAGAAGCATGTTCTTTTCTGAGTGAAGTAAGCTCAATATAAATTAAGTCACATGATTTACAAGCATCATCATCAGGAATCAAAGATTTAAGTTTATCAATTTCAGCATTCAAAGATTCCATAAGAACATCATGTTTCTTAATTTTTTGTCACGTTTATCAAGCAATTTATCAAGACGAGCAACAACAATAGCTAATTCATCGTAAGAAGGTTCTACCTCATTGAAGTCGCTGTCGTGATCGTCCTCGGTGAAGCTGTCATCACTTCTAGCCATGAGACACAACCTTGTCAATTCATACTTGCTTGGAGTTGTTGTGTCATCTTCACTGCTCTCCGAATCCACATCGCTCAAATTGACTTGCTCAAGAGCAGAAAGAACTCGGTGGACAACTTTGTGGTTTACAAAGTTTCTCTTCTTACTACTACTTAGGGTTGTCTTCTTCTTCTCCTTCCTCTTGTCCTTGTCCTTCTCATCCTTTAAAGATTTATCTGCAATTTTAGGATAATTTGCATGAATGTGGTTGAAATCACCACACTCATAGCATCTTGGAGGGCCACCACCAACTCTCTTCCTCATTTTCACATTCTGCAAAGCTTTATTAGAACGAGAAGAGAGTAGTGCCAAGTCTTCTTCGGGAAATTCTTCAATCTGTTCATCGGTTAGTGAAGACAAAGAAGACAGAGCAAAACTTGAAGAAGTATTATTCTGAGACATGCTAGACTGGGAGGTCAATGCAATTGATTTGTTACCATTCTTCCTAGCAAGAACATCCAATTCATGAGTTTTTAATTTAGAGAAAAGAACATCTGCAGTAAGCTCACTCATGACAGTTGATTCTCTAATGGATGTAACTTTCATCCCCCAAATAGACATATCTAATGCACCAAGCAGTTGTTTAGCATTTGTAGCTTCATCAAAGAAAACCCCAACAACACGTAAATTGCTAAGAATCTTATTGAAACGTGCAAAGAAATCATCTGGTGACTCACTAGGCTTCATCTCAAATCGCATATATTCTTTCTTATATATATCTTGACGAACCTCTTTGATAGTGTTAGATCCCTCATGATAATCACAAAGAGATTTCCATACCTCATTTGCAGACTTGAGATGGATCACGCGGTCGAAGTCACTTCTTCCCAAATCTTGGATGATCAAATTCCGTACTTTGCTGTTTGCTTCAACATGTGCTCGATTGGTGTCATTGACTTCATCAATCTCTGGTACATGATATGGCTTGTACACCTTCTCCCAGATTGCATAGCCCTGAGCTTGAATGTATGCCTCCATCTTTGCTTTCCAAAACTGAAAATCAACAGCATCGAAAACACAAGGTTTTGTCGAATACCTATCCATCGCTACGGTTTCTAATCACCAGTTAAGATTAATTAGAAAAACTAGGCTCTGATACCACTTGTAGGATCGAAATATACTAATCTAGCAATCAGAGGGAGGGGTGAATGATTGCGCGGAAGCTAAAATCAAATTTTTGATAATTTTTGAAACACTCCAATTGAAACTCAAATTGCTTGGAGACCAGTTTACAGCTTGGGAGACTAGTAGAGCATCTCAAGCACTAGTAGAGCAACAGTGACCAAGAGAGAAGTCTGGCGACCAAGAGAGCAATCAAAGCATCAAGAGAGCGATCTGGGCGACTCAAGAGATCAGCTTGAGTGACCAGTAGACCAGTTTGGATGACCAGTAGACCAGTTGGGCGACCAGGCAACCAGTTTGGACGACCAAGCGAGCAGTTGGGCGACTAGGCGAGCAGACGGGCGACCAGGCGAGCAGTCTGGCAACTAGTTCACAAAAATAGTAATTTCTAAAGATCTCACCGTTGGATTGATGTGAAATTTTAACTGTAGAAACTAGATTCAATTATGAAGCTAACTCAATAAGAATCAGGTCAATCGGATCTACGGATCTAAAGTTATATTTTTCACAAGATGACTGAAACAATTAGCGATCTGACAGCGATGGACCAAACTAAAACAAGACTAACCAAAGATCCCACCGTTGGATTGATGTGAAATTTTAACTCTAGAAACTAGATTCAATTACAAATCTAACTCAATAAGAATCAAATCGATCGGATCTACGGATCAAGAGATATTACCTTTGCAAGATGATTGAAGCAACAAATGATGGAAAAACACGAATCAACAACGGACCAAATTAGCGCAGGTCTTCTTGCATGCACGTGAAACACTTCTAGTAGCCAGGGAGCCTCAAGATGCTAAAGCTTGCAGTTGCATGAAGCCACAACGTCGGAAGCAATCAGCGACCCAAAACCCAGACGCTGGAAAAGCCCTCGCCGCAATGACAGGACGCTCGAGTCGTAAGAAAGATATTTTATTTCTTTTTGTCTAACAGTACTCCAAATAAAAGAGTACAACCCTAAAACCTGGCTCTCTACATAAACAGGAGACACCTCCCCCTATTTATACAGACCAAACATAAAGAGATTGAATACAACTCCACTTCCCACATGGAAAGAGTTCGTATATATCTCAACCTGGCCCAACATGGCCAAAAACAACTCTTGCATGCATGTACAGCCCACATGCTGTAAATACGTGACTAACCAGCCTCCATGTGCATGTTCTGTAGCCTGAACGTCCTGCATAATATCCTTGACCACCAAGACCTCGATTCCTCCCTGAATCTAGTCTCAAACCTCAGTTCCTCCATGATCCTAGTTCTGGTCCTGTCATCGACCACGTTCACCCTCGAACAACACCTGCACATGAATAAACAAGAAACACATCTAAGCACAAGTCCACGACTTGACTCAAAGTCAATCCATGCAACCACTCACACGAGCGCATTGCATCAAGCAAAATCATTAACATGCTATCACAACATATCAAACAATCATCTTAAACAACACATGCACATGCATAACACATGCCATGATCGCAACCACTTTGCATTGCCAATTTCATTACTAAGCCAATTTTTCAGCACATGATTTCACACGTGATATGAAGCTTCCAATATGTGCTAGGTCTAAGTTTCAATAATTTATGAAAGCCTATGTATCCTAGCCTGATAGAATGGGAGCTACGATTCCGGTGACCTGCTATGGTAAATGAGCGCGATAGATCAATGTGTCAACTAACAATACTTCTGCGGTCAAGAAGGAGACTTGATTTATAATTTCATTCGCAATGTTTGTAAATAATGGTGAACGGTGAACAAACAGTTACCTACCTTTTAGTGTTTATACGGTAAGCGGCCTTGTAAATAGTTTTGCTATTTAAAATTTAGAAAAATATATACATGTATTTGCAGTAATAAAATAAGCATCTAATTCATTTTTTTCATACATATAGAATGAAACTACCAGATTATCAACAAATGTCCATAGCGGTGGTATGAAGGAAAAAGATGACATGATATGAATGTAATTAAAGAATCATAATTGAATGAATGAACAACTCATATGACAATAAAAAGCAAAATTAGCATTCATTTGATATATGTTATAATGTTCCATATCACACGATATTCTTGCAACTTTACCAAAATAAACTTCCTGATAAAACGGGCCTGTTAAACGTTAACGCCCGATAAAATAGGTAAATCTTGAATGTCCATAAATGTATTAGACAGGGGACCTTTATCTTTTTAACCGCCATTTACAAAGCTTAATGGTCTTTGTTTAGAACATTATTCATTTGAAAGAGAACTAAAAATAAAAAAACGTGCATGGGACTAAATAGGCCAACCCTTCCATGATGTAGTTCCAAGAGATCATATTCCATAGCACATGCACAACAACACAAGCACAACATGAAACATCTTAACGGGCCCTTACAAGTTTCGTGGGCTGATTTTAAGGTCCGTTATAATTTGGACCGTTTGTACGCTTTATTTGCTATTACGACTTCTCTTGTGGCTTTGTCAGACCATCAGATGCTGCTTCAATGTTTTAGTTGGGCTTGTGCTGATGCTTGGTTGGGCCCACGAAAAGCAAAGGCAGTCAGCCCAACAACACACACTCGACAACCAGGGACAAAATTTTTTTAAATAATATATTTTTTAAAAACAATTACAGAAATAATATGCCGAAAAAAAATTACAGAAATACCCGTCTGTCGCAATTCCAAATAGATACAAACAGTCTGTCGCAGTTTGGAATTGCGAAATAGCCGTTAGTCGCAATTTGGAATTGCGATAGACTAAGGTCTGTCGCAGCCGTTAGTCGCAAATTAGAATTGCGATAGAGAGCTTTAACTCGAACGCCCGAGGCCTTCGGCCTCATTTCTTCGCCACAGCCACTAAGCTCCATCATTGCCAAGAAAAGAGAGAGGAGAGGAGAGAGAAAGAGAGGAGAGGGAGGGAGAGAGAGGGGGAGAGAAGGGAGAGAAGGAGGGAGGGGAGACGAAGAGAAGGGAGAGAAGGAGGAAGAGAAGGGAGAGGAGGAGGAGGATTTCTTCGCGAGTGGTGGTAAATTTTTCTGTCAAATTTTGTTTTGTAATTTTCATGAGCGATAGTTAGTAATAGTAGTTGTTTCTAAATAGAGAAAGAGGAGTAGTTGTTTCTAAATAGGCGAAGGGATGAATTAGGGTTAGTAATAGTAGTGATCAAATTAGGGTTAGGGTTAATTTCTATACGAAGGGACGAATTAGGGTTAGTAATAGTTAATTTCTATACGAAGATTAATTGTAATTTTTTGTAATTTTCATCGTAGTGATCAAATTAATTAGGGTTAGTTGTAATTTTCATTGTAGTGATCAAATTAATTAGGTTAGTTGTATTTTTTGTAATTTTCATTGTAGTGATCAAATTAGGTTAGGTTAATTTCTATACTGGCGACTAATTAGGGTTAGCAATAGTTAATTTCGGTTGTATCAAGAGTTTTATAGAAAAACGATTTAGTGATTTTGAATTTAACAGATTAGCAGTTTGCACAGATTTCGCCACCAACCCACGTAAAGAACAAAAATATTCATCATAGAATATAACGATATTTCGTGGTCGTAATACCGGGTTTAGAGTATGGCGTCGTATGAGTAAATTAAGAGTTGAAATGTGGTAGCGTTTTGTCGTGCCATCATAAAAATCAATGGAATGTTTGATGTATGGACTAACGAGTAGAATTTAAAATACACTACGGAGAAGGGTTCCGCAGATGGGTGCACAAGGGGTGGAACTTAGTCATTTTCCAAGTGTTATGGCTGGCCTGTCACGTGCTGGTGAGCGTTCGTGGGGCACGGTTAATGATGGTTGTACAACATGTTCTCCTTGGATAGGAAATTGCATGATCTCAAGTCGCACGGAGCGGGTCTCAGAGGCGGATTACACGCATCGGGAGTTAGTAGAACTGAAGGGGCCGAAGTCTTGGAGGCGTGCAAGTGCTAAGGGGAAGGGGAAAGCAAAGGAAGAGGTAGGTATTTCGGCCTGGCCGCGCAACATCGCGTACTAGGACCTCTTCGCCTCATGGGGCCGTCCCACCGATGTGTTTGTGCGGAGATCCTTGCAGTTTGTTCCGCTCTGGGAAGTCACAACTTGGAAGAGGAGGTATTGATGTGCCGCAACTACGCCTTCGACCAGCCGGAGAAGAGCCTGAGAATGCGCCAGCTGGTAACAATCATACATGTTTTCTAATATTTCTACATGACACTTTGCTAATTTATGTTTAGGCACTGTCTCCACCACTCGTGTGAATTTGAGCAAGTGGTTCGACGAGAGATCGATCCCAAGACCAAAGGCTCTCGATCAAGCCAACCGGGATGAGGAGTTCAAAGTGAAGCTTCAAGAGCGCGGACGCCGCACGCGAGGAGGCACGAGGAAGGAGGCGGAGGAGAAGGAGGCTGAGAGAGAGAGAGAGAGAGAGAGAGGAAGCGAGAGAGGACACGTCGTGCCAAAGAAGCCCCACCAGAGGCATGGGCGAAGGGGAAGTGGCCTCGATGCACTCAGTAGACGTTAAGTTATGCTCCTTCTAGTTTTAAATTGTAATAAAGAATGTGTCCTACCTCATTTTCCTCAGTAACTTCCCGTTTTAGAATTGTTTTCTCTGTGATCTCCATCTCCCACCCTCGTTTTGTCACCTCCGAGCGGCAATGAAATATCGTCACTTCACATAGAACATGGAAACTTTGACCCAATCATAATAACTTTCAACGCAATGCTCGTAAGGCCTTATAATAACAACCAAGGATAACGCTTTTGTCACCCAAGTTTGTAATCCTATCACTCGCGTACCATACTCTTGGAGCCCTTTACAAAAAATTAGTGTGGAGAAAAAGATCGATCAAAATAAACAAATGGGACATCATCGTCACATCTTAAATCTACATTGAAAATTGTATGATGGTAAATCTCAAATATGTCAAATAAATATATAGAGTTAAACATTTCTTATGCACATACATTATATTTCATAGGTTGTCCTCGTCACTGGACACAAGCCTTCCATTTAGGTAAAGTACCATCGGACCATGAAATTGAAATAGCAAATGATTTGATTGTATTTACCTCACTGGTTCTAACTGAATGCCAGAAAAAACATTCACCTTCAAATAAGTAAATTGGTATTTGCAGCATCTTCAATCCAGTAGCACCTTCATTCTCTTACGACATACCACATTTTCTAAAACATTGCCAACCGGGATGCGTATTGCTTTTCATTCCATATATAAAGCAGGTATCCACTCAGAACGTTGAATATAAATCTAATTCCATATACTCGAGGATTAGATATATTTTTTTTGCAAATTTTAAATAAATCAATTAGTAAAAAAAATCATCTAACTGAATTATTACAAAATTTTTTAAAAATTCAATTGATCTGAGTCGCAATTCTAATTTGCGACAGAACTACGACTATTGGGACAGAGATGCATGCCAATTTGGAATTACGACTATTGGGTATTTCTGTAATTTTTTTTCGACATATTATTTCTGTGATTTTTTTACAAAAATATATTATTTAAAAAAATTCCATCTAATTGCCCTCGTCCAACATCTTATAATATTTATCGATGATTACATATATTTTTTTTTGCAAATTCTAAATCAATGAATTAGTAACAAAATTATCTAATCAAGTATTACAAATTTTTTCAAAAATACAATTAATTTGTGTCGCAATTCCAATTTGCGACAGAGGCAATTGCGATAGAGTTTGTCGCAATTTCAAATTGCGATTAGGTCTCTGTCAGAAATTGAATTGCGATTAGGTCTCTCGTCGCAAATTGAATTATGATTAGCCTTTGTCGCAAATTGGATTTATGATGAGATGTATGTCTATTCCAAATTGCGACAGACGAGTATTTCTATAATTTTTTTTCGACATATTATTCCTGTAATTGTTTTTAAAAAATATATTATTTTTTAAAAAAATTCCCAACCCTTCCATGATGTAGTTCCAAGAGATCATATTCCATAGCACATGCACAACAGCACAAGCACAACATGAAACATCTTAACGGGCCCTTACAAGTTTCGTGGGCTGATTTTAAGGTCCGTTATAATTTGGACCGTTTGTACGCTTTATTTGCTATTACGCCTTCTCTTGTGGCTTTGTCAGACCATCAGATGCTGCTTCTTTGTTTTAGTTGGGCTTGTGCTGATGCTTGGTTGGGCCCACGAAAAGCAAAGGCAGTCAGCCCAACAACACACACTCGACAACCAGGACAAAAAACGTAGCAGCAACGTGACCGAAAGTATCGAACACAAAGAAAATATACATAACTTATTAAAGTAAATTTCGCAAAAATACAAATTTATTGTATAAACTATAAAAACTACAGATTTTATCATATATATTACAAAACTATAAATTTTAGGAGCTATTGTATCATAAAGCTATAGATTTAAACAAGTAATATAATTTATAATATGTCTCTCTCTCAGATCCGCCAAGAGGGGTGAAAACGGCTTTGAACGGTCGGAAAACACTAAAACCATTTTTGTTTTCATATTTTTTCTCGAAACGATATCGAATCGATAACTACTAAACGAAAACGGCATCGGTAATTCAAAATATCGAAACGAAAATTCGATACAAAATATATATCGATAACGATCGAATCCAAAAAGAGTCCCAGAACGCCGTAAGAACATGTACCACCAATTGACTTCAAAAATTCACACAAATAGTACATCCACATAGAAATTAGTAATTAATAAATATTCACAAATTTACGATGAACACACATCAAATTTTAGACTTGAATGATTACATTAGAGTTTTGTTTTTATGATATTTAAAAATATCTTTGATTGGTTAAATCATGAAAATGGGTGAAGATTGTAGCCCTCGTGATAAGCTTCAGATAGAGTCCAAAATCACCTAAATCGGAGTTCGGAGTAAAAGTTATGGGCGCTTTAGTGACCGAAAGAGTGTGATTTGTGGGCTGGAATAATTCGGTATTATCGACGGAATTTACCGATTTTTCCGGATATCAAGGAAACGGTCGGAACCGATCAAAACCGTATCGTTATCGCTTCCGACAAAAATTACCGATTCGATTCGAAAATTACCGATACCGACACGTCCGGTTGAAAATTCAAAACGGTTTTCAAATTTCGAGAATTACCGATACCGTTTTCACCCCTAGCTGCCAGTCTCACGCCTAGGACGGTTCCCTGCGACCCGTTTCTTGCTCCTGCACACATGGTCCCTAATCCCTATCCAGCCAACATCTAGTAGGAACAGCTCAAAGCCTTAAGCCACGTATGTTTTTTACATCTGGCTAGCAAACAGGTGGCGCATTGCTTGCACGAGTCTGACCGTATTCGATTTAAAACTCTATCTCTTTATGGTGTGGACGAATTCGAACTCTTTGCTATATATATCGGGTGCTTTTCATTGTAAACAATCAATCAATAAAGAGAGAGATTTTCACCTTATATTCTGTGTATTCTATGTGTTCTCGACTCTTGATTCACACGTTCTTGCTTGCTTACCGGTGATTCAAACGGGTGGACGACTTCGTTTTACAACACATTATCAGCACGAGTCTCTACCACAAGGTGGAGGATCGTCGATTACAACGAACGATCTAATACCGGCGATTGATTGCCCGATCTGATCTGCAATCAACTCGCTATCACGCTGGCACCCACTCAGATTGCCGAAAAAGTTCTACGTGATTCTATCCTACGTGATAGTATACAGAATTTCTACAGATCGAATCAAGATATTAAATTGGCATGATATATTGAATCACAGTTGAAATTGATCAGTAGATCAGGAAATTCTATGCATGAACAGAAATTTTGGGGATTTTGCGATCGATCCAGTAGATCGCTTTTGCCGCATTCTCTCGCTCCGTGCTGGTCGCCTCATCTATGCGCCTGCAGACGCACCGACGACCTGCAGCCTTGGCCACAATGCCCGAAGTCGTGACCGGCTGAGACGCCACCGAGCCTATCGCGCCGATGTTGTACTCAGCCGAGCCGATGCTGAATCGCCGCCTGATGTGTTCCTCGGCCGCGTCACCAGCAACGACGCCGTGCCGCCCTCTGTGAAGCTTGGCGGCGCAGCCTCGACTTCGGCCCGCCCATCGCCTTGGGCTTTGGTCGCGCCGACCGCCACCGCACCTGCCCGACTGCCTCGGTTCCGCCACTGGACCGCACCGCCGTCGTACCTGAAGCGCTGCCGCCAGACTAGACCGCGCCACCGTCGTGGCCGAAGCGCTGCCGCTGGGCTGGACCGTTCCGCCGCCGCGCCCAAAGCGCTGCCGATGGGCTGGATCACGCCGCTGCCGAGCTAGACCGTAGTCGCCGGCCTCGCCCGTTGCGCCCGACGGTAGCATTCGCATCGCCCCAGCAGCAGCTCGATCCAGTGCGCTGCGCCGCCCGCCAATGCTTTAGGTAGCGCGCCAAAGGCAGTGGTGGCTAGGGAAGGAAACCCTAGGCGCCCCCCTATGTACGCTGGATTTTTGGGCCCTGATAGGCCATGTGGTCCGAAAGACTGGTGTGGAATGCATGAACTCTGGGTATATGCAAGGTAGGTCGGGCGAATCATTTAAGAGAGGAAGGATCAGGCTGACAGCATGAAGGAGGCTACCGCCTGAGCTACTTTCAACATGTGCAACGCTAGGACTCTAAAGATAAAAACCAACCTTGTTTCGGTTGAACACGATTATAATCCTAACCGTAATCATGTTGTGTGGATAAGGAAAGAGATACAATCTCCATCTTGTAACCAATTAGGACTCTCCTTTGTAACCGCACCCCTCTGCTATATAAAGGGGGGTAAGGTAACGTCGTGAACATAAGAAGAAGATCATCTGCAATAAGCTAGATACATATAATCCCAGAGCACAGAACTAGGGTATTATCTTCGTGAGAGCCCGAACCTGTATAATTCTTGCGTCTTGTGCTACCATCGAGTTTAGATCAAGCGCCTTGCCCCATTTTTATTATTGCCGACAACAAACGTTGACAGTTAGAGCACCAGCTAGGGGAAGCGTCAAGATCAATCTCGTCGAACTCGATGGCAATCTTTCGCGAAGTTATTGGCACCTTCACGCCCGCCCAGGCCTTCCGCTTCGGGAGCCTGGACTTCGTCGCCGATAAACTCGGTAAGCTCGTTCTTTCGGATTCGGATCAAATCCAATCTAGAAAGGGCGCCAATGCTCCTTTGTCCGATCAAGCGCTCGGATCGAGGAATGCTACAGTCATTTGCTCTCAGGTAGTAAGCAAGGGGTCTGCTCCTCGACTTGGACTCGGAAAGGGTCCGATCAAACCTGAGTCCCGAGTGGTAGGCAACGTCAAACCACTCGGATTCAGAGGTCAGCCTGATCCATCTCCTTGTTCCTCTGACCTGGAAGGCAGTACAAGAAGTTGCCAGGGTTTCTGTGGCATCTTCATGATTGAAGATCTTCGAACTGAATCCCAGCAGCAGAAAGATGCTGCAGAGGTAGAGCGCCTTCGTCGGGAGGCCCATGAGGCGCGAGCAAAGTCTCTCCAAACTAGGGGGCACAATGTTAATGAAGACATCCTACAGACGAAGATGGGGAACCAATCGGTTTTTCATACCCCTCAGCAGAACATTGTCGCCTCAAAGACATTGCTTGACACCCTGGGACCGATGCTCGGTCCAGACAGCCCAGCTGCCCCGATCATGGCCCAAGTAAAGGCCATAGTGACGACGGCAGCGATTCAACACAACCAGGAGGAACCAACGGAGAAGGCACGCTCTCGTACCCGCACAGCCACTCAGACAACAAGCAGCAATACTGCCCACAGCCGATCCATGCGCGGTCGGCATGAGCCACGTCCTCGTCAAGGAGAAGACGCCCGTCGGAGTATCAGCCGTGACCTCCGCTTAGACCTTAACGCTAGGCGATGTGAACGGGAAGATGATGAACGCTGCCGGCGCGAAGACGACTGCGAGCGTTTCGGCATCAATCGTGATGACCGGGACGACCGCAGGAACCTACACCGACGAGGCCGGAACGATGACGAGGGCTACCGAGTCAGAACACCACCTCGGCGATCTCCACACATGCGTAATGATGGGCCTATAGATGGTGTTTGCGCTTTCACCCCCCGACTTCGCCGAGTGGTCTCGGTCGAAGGTTTCAATCCTAAAGGCATCACCAAATTCGATGGGGAGAGGGACCCAGAAGCTTGGTTACAGATCTACTCTCTTGCAATCAAGGCTGTAGGGGGCGACCACAATGTGATGGCGAACTATCTGCTGGTCACGCTTACCCCTTCGGCTCAAGCTTGGCTCACAGGACTTCTAGAGAACTCTATAGATTCTCGGGGAGATCTTTATGGCGCTTCATTACCAACTTTCGTGGCACCTATGAGAGACTCCGAACTCAAGGGACTGTACTCAACTCCATCAGAAGAAGGATGAGACCTTTCGGTGGTTCATTCGGCGTTTCATGCAGAAGAAAAATACGATCCGAGACATCTCGAAGCCGCCGTCATCGCAACCTTCCAAAAAGGGGTCAATGATCTAGATTTAATCAAAAAGATGTCCAGGAAGCCGCCCTCTACGGTAAGAGAGATGTTCGAGTTAGCAGATTGCTACGCAACCGCTTCGGATGCCCTGGCCGAGCGCTAGGAGGATCGCCCATGGCAAAGGGACAAGAAAGACAACGCCGAGTCCTCCATGTAGAAGGACAAGAAGTGGAAGGCAGAGGAGATGGTTGCTGTAGCCGAACGTGGGCGCCCTCGAACACCGTGGACGGATGACTACGACAAGGTAATGGATGCAGTTTGTCCCTTTCACCGTAAAGGGAAGCATGCCGCCAAAGATTGCTTCACTCTCAAAAGGTTCGCGAAGGAAAGGAACAAGCGAGCGGGCCAGGACCAGGGTGAGGCAGGCAAGAAGCAAGATCCTCCAGAGGATGATGGAGGCGAATATCAGGCGACTGAACGCGAGCTCAACTACATATTTGGAGGCGCGGTGGCATATGAATCCAAGCGGAAGCAAAAACTCACCGCCCGGGAAGTCAACGCGATTAGGCCGATGGTCCCCCAGTACCTGAGATGGTCCGAGGTCCCAATCACGTTCGACCGTTCGGATCATCCCGACCGTATTCCTTACCCAGGTAGATATCCTCTAGTGCTCGATCCTGTTGTTCGCAGCGTCAGGCTTAAGAGAGTGCTGGAACGTGGTTCGTCACCATTCCATAGGGTAATCCCTGGGACCTCGACAGTACCACTTGGGCAGATCATCCTACCGGTCACATTCGGGACCAAGGACAACTACAGAATAGAATATCTCAACTTTGAGGTGCCCGATTTCAAGACGGCATACCATGCCATCTTGGGAAGACCTGGTCTCACCAGATTCATGGCCGTGCCTCACTACACTTACCTTGCGCTCAAGATGCCAGGACCAAAGGGCATAATCACAATTCATGGTGATGTTAAACAATCCTTCGTGTGTGACAGGGAAAGCTGCGAGATGGCGGATAAGCATGAAGCAACGGCTGATCGAGAAAAGATGCGACTGGCGGCTACACTTCACTAGGACGAAGGAAACGTCCCAGCCAAGAAGCAGGCCAAGTCAAGCATGAAGCCTGATGAGGAAGTCAAAAAGGTGGTACTTGACCCGTCCAACTCGGCCCAAACGGTCCTGATTGGGACAGGGCTTGATCACAAATAGGAAGACGCGCTCGTCACTTTCCTCCGGGCAAACCGAGACATTTTTGCTTGGAAACCATCAGATATGCCCGGTGTCTCGAGGGAGGTGATCGAGCACTCCTTTAACGTCGATGAGAAGGCAAAGCCCATCAAGCAACGGCTCCGGCGGTTCACGTAAGATCACTATGGCGCTACCAGGGAAGAGATCACTAAACTTTTAGTCACAGGATTCATAAAAGAAGTGTATTATCCCGACTGGTTAGCGAACCCAGTTCTTGTTTGCAAAAAGAATAAAAGCTGGCGCATGTGTGTTAATTATACTGATCTCAATAAAGCATGCCCAAAAGATCCATTTGGATTGCCCCGCATCGATCAGGTGGTGGACTCGACCTCCGACTGTGAGCTTCTAAGCTTCCTAGATGCCTACTCAGGATATCACCAGATCAGGCTGAAGGAAGAGGATTGCATCAAGACATCATTCATAACTCCGTTCGGTGCTTTCTGCTACGTCACTATGCCATTCGGGTTGAAAAACGCTGGCGCAACCTATCAATGCGCGATACAGCGGTGTTTTCACACTCAACTCGGACGCAACGTGAAAGCATACGTAGATGATGTCGTCGTCAAAACCTGCGCAAAGGAGGATCTCATATCTTATTTGGTTGAGACGTTTGAAAGCCTTAGGGCTTACAAAATGAAACTCAACCCGGAGAAGTGCGTCTTCGGAGTCCCTTCCGGAAAGCTACTCAGGTTTATCGTGTCACGTTGCAGTATCGAAGCTAACCTGGAGAAGATCAACGCCATCCTGAAGATGAAACCTCCGACTTGTCAAAAGAACGTCTAGAAACTCACAGGATTCATGGTGGCACTCGGCAGGTTTATTTCCCGCTTGGGATCTCGGGGAATGCCATTTTTCAAGCTCCTGAAGAAGTAGGGCAATTTCCAATGGACTCCAGAGGCGCAGTAAGCCTTTGAGGATCTCAAGGCATTCTTGACCACACCGCCGGTATTAGTCTCACCAACGCCCGGAGAACCCCTTCTTCTCTACATAGCGGCAACAACTCATGTAGTCAGCGCTGCAATCGTTGAGGAGCGTGAAGAGGAAGGACACAAGCAGAAGGTCTAGCGCCCAGTATATTTCGTCAGCAAGGTACTGGGTGAGTCCAAGGTACGATACCCACAAGTACAGAAGCTATTTGTCGACGATTCGGGAACCGGTCCCCCGCCGAGCTTACTTGTTGAATGAGGGATCAACCTAGGGCCCCTTTTCCGTGGAGGGTATAGCGTCTGAGGGCCTGCCGAGCTATGAATCGGGATGACACAACGAACAAGGGGTGTTTTTTGGTTTGGTTCGGGCCTCTCGCGGGGAAGATAACAACCCTACGTCCAGTGATTGCACTAACTTCCAAAGATAGATTATAGGGTGCTTGCTCGGGGGCCCTGGGAGGTTCTAAGAACAATCCTCCGGGCCACCAGCCACCAACTGCTGTGTGTGTGAGGGGAAAAACAAAGAGGAGTCCCACCCTAAACTCTACGTGCGATGGGGTATTTATAGACGATTACAGCGTTACAACATTTATTACGGAGTGACGTGCCATTGTTTCCGGATGTGGGTGAAACCGTTTCCTTGCTTTTCGCCATACCGCGACGTGGGCATAGTGGGCTCAGATCATGGCCGTACGGTCCTCCAAGCTGCTGAGTGATTAATGCCACGTCGCCTTCGTGGACCGTGCCTGGCTTTTTGGCGATGCCCTAGGTCCCTTTCTTGGACCCGGTCGTTTGGTCGCGCACCCCCGAGCAAGCATGCTCGGGGGCGAGCTTGATTGAGGATGGGGTAGCTCCGAAGGTCAGCCTACCCGAGGTGCTTCCTTGGGGACACCGTCCAAAGGGGGAGCATGGTCGGCAGCTGACCGGGGTATGATGGTCGTCATGGGAAATATCCAATCCTCGACAGCTAGCCCCCGAGGCTTAAGGGGGAAAATTGCTTCGCTGAGGTCTCCGCCTTAAGCCTCTAGACTTTAAATAAGGGATTGGAGCTCCGCACTGAGGAACTACCGCGACATCCGAGCAACACTTGCTTGGGAATATGAAATCTTACGGCGAAGAACTGTTGTATCATCCGAGCAATCCTACTCGGGGACGGGAATCTCGTGGCGAAGAGCTACCGTGACATCTGAGCAATCTTTGCTCAGGGATAGGAAATCTTGCAGCGAAGAACTGCTGCAACGTCCGAGAAACCCTACTCGGGGACGGAAATCCTGCGGCGAAGAGCTACCGTGACATTCAAGCAATCTTTGCTCGGGGATAGGAAATCTTGCAAATAAGAATCGCCGCAACGTCCGAAAGCAACCTGCTCGGGGACGGAATCTTCACGAAGAGCTACTGATTTACATCCAAGCAATCCTTGCTCGGGAATAAGAAATCTTGCAGCGAAGAACTGCTGCAATGTCCGAGCAACCCTGCTTGAGGACGGGAATCCTGCGGCGAAGAGCTACCGCGACTTCCGAGCAATCCTTGCTCGGGAATAAGAATCTTGCAGCGAAGAGCTGCTGCAGCATCCGAGCAATCCTGCTCGGGGACGGGAATCTCGTGGTGAAGAGCTACTGCGACAGAGCAATCTTTGCTCGGGAATAAGAAATCTTGCAGCGAAGAACTACTGCAACGTCCGAGCAATCCTGCTCGGGGACGAGCGTGTTCCAGCGAGACCGAGCGTGTTTGACCAAGGTCCGGTCAAAATAGTGGTTGGGGACAGAGGCGAAGGGTCGCGACGGTTCCTTCTCCGCGAAGCCTCGTGGGTACGGCTCTGACAGTTTTTGGAAGCTGCGCCATTACAGGACAGTTTTGAAAACCGCACTGCCGCGCGTCGGTTCGCGAATGGGCGGGATAGTTTTCTGGTCCATTTGGCTTCTCCGCCTATAAATACCAGGCAGGGACATTTCCAAAGACTTTTCTTCTCCCACAACTCGCAATCAAACTTCAAAAGCTTCCCAACTTTCAAACACTCTCTTTTGTTCCAGCGCCCTTTCCCCCAACTCTCTCCATGGCGAAGTTCGGCGCAAGCAAGATCACCGCGGAGAGGCTTCGGGTACTTGAAGACTTCGTGTACATCGACGCGGGTACCTGGCGGATCCCCGACGGCGAAGGAGCTCCGGTGCTGAGCGACGACGAGGTCGTCACATGCGAGCTCTACACCGTCAACGGGCTTCGAATGCCCGAGGGTGAGTTCCTGGAATCCGTACTCGCGCAATGCGAGTGCGAGATCACCAATCTGAACCCTAATTCCATCCTTGTCTTGACCATGTTCTCCCACCTCTGCGAGGGCTTCGTGGGCATTCTGCCCATGGCGAGTCTCTTCTTTCATTTCTATTCCTTGTTTCGCACCGGCGCGGCTTCTCTCACCGGTGCTCTGTACTTCCGTTTGCAAGACAATTGCCCGTACGAGTACCCGTTGTTTTCCCTTAAGGACTCGGTGGCGGGTTGGGCCGATTCTTGGTTCTATCTGCGAAAGGTGCAAGGGAGCTCTCTGCGCTACACCAGAGCGGCGGCGCCTAGCATCGACACCTCGCGCCCGCCCATCGCAGCTGAGGAGGAGCGGTCCCTGATGGTGATCAGCGAGCTCACGAACATGGGGCTCACTGGTCGGGATGTCGTCTGCGACTTCCTCAAGAACAGGGTGTCCCCTCTGAGGAGGAGGGAGCACCCCTTCTTCAAGATCTCCGGGTGGGAAGACATCACCCGAGAGGCTAACTCCGGTAAGCTCTGTGATCTTAGGCATTTTTTGTATCGCATGCACTGTTTAAGCCCGTACTGATTTCCTTTTGCTGATCGGTGACTGCCCCGGGCTTTGAATGGGTGGAGAAAAGGGTTGGCAAGATGTTCGGCACCCCTAAGGGCAAGGAGCTCGAGCGCGGGTGGCAAGTCCCGAAGAACGTGCTTGAGCGGAGCGACGTGGTAAGCCACTTTATGATTCATGCTTGGGGAAAAAGTGTCCCGAGCTCTTCTGACGCCCTTTTGCTTTCGGTAGGAGACATCGCCTGGAGGCGCAGGGCCGAGTGAAAGACCATGTGGAGGTTTATCCTTGTGTGTGATGAGTAATTGACAAGATTTGAGATTGGATTGATTTGAAATTGAGTTTGATTTGAATTGGATCTTCAAATTGAAGCAATTTGAGTGTTGGTTGTTTTTCCTAGTGCTACCGCCTAGGGGCAGAGCACCGACCATTGAGCATAATTATGATTGATTAATGATTTTGTTTGATGCAATGCACTCATGTGAGTGGTTGCATGGATTGACTTTGAGTCAAGTCGTGGACTTGTGCTCGGATGCATTGTTTGTTTATTCGTGTGTAGGTGTTGCTCGAGGGCGAACGTGGTCGATGACGGGACCGGAACTGAGGTTCGGGACTAGGTTCAGAGAGGAATCGAGGTCCCGTGGTCGAGGATGTCATGCGGGCGTTCGGGCTAGAGAACATGCACATGGAGGTGGTTAGTCACGTAAAGTGCAGCGGGTCAGACGCTGCAAAAGTCAGATTGGGCCATGTTAATAAGTGGAATTGTATACAAACCGTATTGGGCCATGTTAGCCAAGTGGAGTTGTATATTGAATTCTTTATGGTTGCTCAAGATAAATAGGGAGGTGTCTCCTATTTATGTGAGCAAGGAATTAGGGTTTGTACTCCTTTATGTTGGAGTATTGTTAGACAAAAGAAATAAAAAATTCTTTTTCTCGGCGGCTATGGCGGCTACTTTTCCTTGCATAAAGAAAATCTTCGATCGTGAGGTCAGAGCGGCTACTAGTTGGTTTGTTTACAAGTCGTCGCTCGACGCTAGCGTAAAGCTTTTGTGGCGGCGTAAGAGTTTTCTCGCTCTTCGCTTAGTCTTGCGGCGGCGACTAATCTCCCCGCGCTTCGTGTCCATTATGGCGTGAGGAAAAATCAAGGAGATTTTCTTTGTGGCTACTCATCTCGTACGGTTGCATGCATGCAAGGAAAGATCAGGCGACTAGATAAATCTTTTGTTTGCTTGTGTTTTCTGGCCGGTGTTGCATGCATGATACGACGAGTGCTTGCGTCTTTGATTTCTCCACTTGTGACTTATTAGTTCTTGCATGCTACGTGACGTCCTGGCCGAAGTTCTTTTCCTGGCGACTAGATTTTTCATGCGCATGCATGCATGATTCTTGGTGACAAGGGCAACGACTAGATAATTTGGGGCTTGCATTTCCTGGCCGAGACGCTCCTGACGCATGCATGAAGTTTCTAACGGCTTGAAGTTTCTGTTCTTTGCAGCGAGAGCCTTCTTGTTTTGTTTGTAGGTGGAAATTGAAGCTTTCTCTGGAGATTGATCTGTGATCAAGTTCTAATCTGGCGTTGCTACTCTTTGCATATTCGGTCCATCACTGCTTCAATTCTCGTCATTTGTTGCATCAGTCGAATTGCAAAGGTAATATCTTTAGATCCGTTGCTCCGATCGGATTGATTCTTCTTGTGTTAGTTTCAGATTTGAATCTAGTTTATACAGTTAAAATTTTACATCAATCCGACGGTTGGATCTTCAGTAATTACAGTTTTAGTGAACATCTGTTAATCTGTTTTTTGTTGAAACCGAGAGCAATATTTCATAATTAATTTAGGGGGTTTTGTGAATCAAGAAAATTTTGATTTTATCTTCTGCTCAATCATTCACCCCCCTCTGATTGTCGCTATCCGATCCTACACCGAGCTTAGGCCCTTGGTGGGTGGCAAGGGAGTACTGGTCCCGGCCGCCAAGGCCAAGAAGACAAGGGGCAAGAGACAAGCCCCGCCACCGACCTCTACTCGGCTGACGAAGAGGCGGGCGAGCTCGGCCAAGAAACCCGTGATGCGGCATTTGGAGTTTGCCGACCGAAAGGAGGTAAGCCGCTTAAACGCCTGGATGGAGAATTACGGCCGGAAAGACCTGGAACAGCTCGAGGAGGAAGCGAGACTGACCGAGGAAATGGTGCAGGCCGAGCAAGAAGCGTTGAGGGAGGAGCTTGCTGAGCTGAAGGCCAAGCTCAAGCAGGTTACCGAGGCCTGGTGGGCTGCGGAGCCCGAGGGCGCGGACGAGGATGAGGGGGAGGATGAGGACGAGGAAGAGGATGCACTGCGTCTCATAACGAGGCGCGGGCGCTCGAAGAAGACGCTGGAGGCAGTCGACATGGAGAAGGTCGACCCCCTCCTAGCGAGGATCAGCCGCACCGTGGAGAAAAAGGCTGAACTCGTGGTCGCAGCAGTGGCCAACCCAGCCGGGGATGACAACGAGGGCCTCGCCGAAGGTGAGCCTCGAACTTCGCTTTTTCCTCTTTCTTTTGTTTTGCGCGTCCTCCAACCGAGCTAACCCCACTCTGCTGACGTGGGCGTGATAGCTCCTAGGACCTCTTCGGAATATGGCAAAATGGCTGACGAAATCTTTGGTCGTGCTGTAGAGAGGGAGCTCGCCCTTGCCGCCGACCGCGTGATGGGCAAAGCCGTGGAAGCGGTGGACAAGCTCATCGACGGCTGCCAAGGCACCGAGGGCCCCCCTACGCTGGAGGGACCACCTCCCCAGGGCGAGCTTCCAGCCCTCTCGTGCACGGAGGGCGTACAAGGAGGGGATGAGATTAATCCTGGGGCCTTGAGCGAAAAGACTGCCCAAGAAGGCTCAAGATCTCCGGGCGCATCTCCTGCCCGAAGTAAGGACACGAAGCCCCCGAGCGAATAACATGCTTGGGCTGGAACAGCGTGTTGGAGAACGCGGTGCTACGCTAGCCGAAAACAAAATTTTTCTACCGCGAACACCCAGGAATCATGCGAGTAGTGGATCATGGAGCATTACCCTTGGAGCACGTTAGCAGCGGAAGTAGAGTGGGTGAAGCCTCCCCGCGTGCTCGAAGCACTTGTCACGAGTCGAACGTACTTCGATCGCCGGCCAAGTGATCGCGAGATCGCCAGAGTGCTCGCCGAGTGGTCGCCGGACCGCCTGAAAGTGTCGCCGAGTGGTTGCCGGAGTCCTGACGCCTCGCCGTGGGTGCACGACGCAGCGGATGTAGATGTGCACGCATGAGTTGGAGAGGGTGAAATCGACGCCGATCGCCGAGGACAGAGCAACAGCGCCTCTACCAGATCCACACGCCCAGGGTGGAACGCCGTCGGCGCCGTGTGCTAGCACCACGACGGCTAGGGTTTCGGCAGAGCGACGGCTAGGGTTTCGAGGTGAGGTGAACTACTTTGCAAAGACACCCCACGCCTTTATATATAGAGTGCACTAACGGACCTTCTACGATAGAAGCCCATTAGACTCACGCTAATGGATCTTCTACAAGAGAAATCCATTAAGACGCCAGAGGATCCAAATCTGTAAACCCACTAATGGATCCAATCCATCGACATGATCCAACCCGCTAAGTGTGTGACCCGTTAGGTTCTTGCAAGAACGGCCATGGCCCCGAAATCTTTTTCCGATCATCGACAACAATGGTTCCTAGCAGACATGTCGTCCCTCGAATTCACAAAATGATCGTGATCGGCTGAACCTTGATATACTCATATACCGATCCTTTTGCCACGCGATACCGATCAAGCTCAAGGCAAGATACGCCATCCTTGTGGTAGCTCGACCCATTCACTCGTCAATGTAATGGATATAATTCGTGATTAACACTTTAATCACTTTGGCATGGCCATGCACTTTTCCTTATCCATCCACACCGAGGGGCCCGAGATATCTCTCCGTTATCAAGGAGGGCAAATTCCATCTTGATCTCTTATATCTCACGCCATGTTTCATAGCATACCCGTAAGCTACCTTTATAGCTTCCTCGTTACGGAGAAGCATTTGATGACCCCAAAGTATACATACACATGCCGAGAATCAATAAGAATCTCAGTCCAAGGATCGATAGGTATACCACTCGAGACTATATCCTGATGGAACTTCTAAGATAACAATCTCATCAGTGTCTCGGAGTGGGTCTATCCAACCCCATGTTCTCTAACATGTGCCCACATTATTGATTTGATATCTCCATATCTATGGTATGTGAAACATTACCATCAATCAATACATGTGCTGATCAGATCACTATTGTCCCACATAATGATATGTGACCAGGGATCATTTAGAATAATATCATATAACCAATATGTTTCACAATTAAGTCATACTCAATGAACAAAGGAATGACATTTATTCATGGAACTGATAAGTACATGAACATAGAATACAATCATCTCACATGATCGCCTCTAGGGCATATCACTAACAATCTCCCACTTGCACTAGAGTGCATCATGCAAGTATCTAATACCCATGGCTCTGTGTGTGCCTCATGCTTCGTGTGGAAGAGGTTTTGTCGGCGGATCTGCGACATTCAAATCCGGTGCACTTTGCAAATCTTCACATCTCCTCTATCGATGATCTCTGGATGAGGTGATAACGCTGAGTATGTGTTTGGATTTTTGGTGAGACCTAGGCTCCTTCGCTTGTGCAATGGCACCACTATTGTCACAATAGAGGTCCATCGACAGATGCACTAGCGACAACCCCCAACTCGAATCAAATTTTTCGATCCAAATGCCTCCTTTGCGGCTTCGTGGTCGCAATATACTCAACCTCGATCGTGGAATCACCCATCGCTCTTGCTTGAACTTTTCCACTCACCGTCCCACCATTGAGATGTAATACAAAACCGGATTGCGATCGTGAATCATCTTTATCGGTTTGGAAGCTTGCGTCGCTGTAACCCTTTACAACTAGCTCTTCCTCTCCTCCAAAGACCAAGAACATGTCCTCGGCCCCACGTAAGTATTTGAGGATGTTCTTCACAATTTACCAAAGGACTTTCACCCGGTTTGATTGATACCGCCAGTAACACTTAGAGCATATGATACATCTGGGCGTGTACATAACATGGCATACATGATGGATCCAATAGCGGAGGCATATGGAATCACACTCATTTTCTTTTGCTCATCGTGTCGGCTAGCAATCGAGTCTTGCTTAGATGAATACCATGCGACATTGGCAAGAAACCATTCTTGGAATCTTGCATATTGAACCGCTTCAATATTTTATCAATGTATGTACTTTGGCTTAATCCAATTAGCCTTCTTGATCTATCTCTATAGATCTTTATGCCCAGTATGTAGGCTGCTTCTCCTAAATCCTTCATCGAGAAACATTTTCTCAAATAAGATTGGACAGCTTCAAGCATTAGAATATCATTTCCAGTCAACAATATGTCATCTACATATAAGATCAGAAACACAAGTGCGCTCCCACTAGCCTTCTTGTAAATACAAGGTTCTTCTTCATTCTTGATGAAGCCAAACTCTTTAACCGCTTCATCAAAACGAAGATTCCAACTCCGAGATGCTTGCTTCATCCATAAATAGACTTCAAGCTTGCATACCTTGCCAAGATCGCTTGGATCGACAAAACCATTAGGTCGTGTCATGTACACATCCTCACTTAGGTTTCCATTTAGGAAAGCCGCTTTTGACATCCATTTGCCACAATTCCCAATCATAGAATGCGCGATTGCTAGCATGATCCGAATAGATTTAAGCATAGCGACGGGTGAAAAAGTTTCATCATAATCAACACCTTGAATTTGCTCAAACCTTTAGCCACCAATCGTGCCTTATAGATGTGAACATTTCCATCCATATCTATCTTTTCTTAAAGACCCATTTGCACTCGATAGGTTTTACCCCATCGCAGATCAACCAAGTTCCAAACCCGATTATCATATATGGACTTTATGTCGATCTCATGGCTTCCAACCATTTCCCGTAGTCTGTCCCACCATTGCTTCCTCATAGTCTTTGGGCTCATCGTTGTCCAACAACAATACGTCATATGTGTCCGTCGTGAGGAACATGTACCTCTCGGTGCACGGCTAGCCCTCGAGAACTGCGTGGGGTGGTGCCTCTACCACGGGTTCTCGCAACATTTTGCATTTCCGCTCAGGGTTAGTAGGAGCTGAAACATTTTCAGATGTTTCCCGAATTTCTTCAAGTTGCACCTTGCTCCCACTAGCTCTTTTGAAAAACTTTTTTCCAAAAGACACCATGACGAGCGACAAACACTTTGCCCTCTTCTCGGTTATAAAAATAATACCCTTTAGTTTCCTAGGGTACCCCACAAAGAAGCACTTATCGACTTGGCGTGAAGCTTATCGACGTCATACGCTTTACATAGGCTTCACAGCCCCAAATCTTTAGAAAAGACAACGAGGACGCTTCCTGTCCATATCTCATATAGCGCCTTCTCTACCGATTTTGATGGAACCCTATTTAGTGTGAACGCAGCTGTTTCTAGAGCAAATCCCCAAAATGACAATGGAAGATCAGTTTGACTCATCATAGACCGAACCATGTCCAACAAAGTTCGATTCCTCCGTTCGGATACCCCATTCCATTGAGGCGTTCGGAGTCAATTGAGGAACTATTCCACAATTCTTAAGATGGTCATTAAACTCATGGCTCAAATACTCACCTCCACGATCAGATCGCAGAAATTTAATTGTCTTGCCCAAATGATTTTGCACTTCATTCTCAAACTCTTTGAACTTTTCAAAAGATTCAGACTTATGCCTCATTAGATAGATATAGCCATACCTACTAAAATCATCGGAAGGTAATGAAGCATCGAAATCCACCTCGGCCCCAGCTCATCGGTCCACATACATCCGTATGTACTAAGGCCAATAAGTCACTCGCCTCTCACTTGAACCAAGGAAATGCGTTTTGGTCATCTTGCCAAGTAAACAAGGCTCGACGTGTCAAATGATTCAAAATCAAATGAATCAAGAAGACCATCTTTATGGAGCTTCTCCACGCTTTCTTATTTATATGGCCTAAGCGACAATGCCACAGATAAGCGAATTCAAATCATTTGTTTTGAGTCTTTTCAGATTAACATTATAGACAAAATTATCTTCAAGATTTAGCACATATAGCCCATTCAATGATGGAGAATGACCATAGAGCATACCATTGAAATAAATTGAACAACATTTGTTCTTTATTACAAAATCAAAACCATCTTCTTCCAAACGAAAGAAGATATAATGTTTCGCCAAGGTCGAACATAATAACAATTATTTAATTCCAAAACTAATCACGAAGGTAACGATAAGGATAAACGCCAACGGCCATTGCAAAGAACCTTTGCGCCATTGCCGACGCGAATGTCCACCTCACCACTTGCACAACTTCTAGTCTTTCTTAGTCCCTCGAACGATTTGCAAACATGAATCATCGATCCGGTATCAAATACCCATGACTCATTAGGACAAGTAGCAAGATTAACTTCTATAACATTAATACCGGTGGAAGCTAGAGTTCCATTCTTCTTATCCTCCAAGTATTTCTTGCGCCTACGCCAATGACCTTTCTTATGGCGAGTGACATGCATCGTAGCGAGGGACCACTTTTGGTCTTAGGTTTAGGGTTGGGGATCGATCCACACCCTTGCCTTTTGCTCCACGCTTCCTTTTCTTACCACCATCCTTTGGACCATCATCACATGATTATTGCTTTTCTTGATGCTTTCCTCTCATTGCCTTAAGCATCCCATGCAATTCAGACATGTTTTTCTCCATGCCATTCATATGAAAATTCATGATGAAAGGCTCAAAGCTTGCAGGAAGCGACTGGAGAATCACATCAGTGGCCAACTCTTGGCTTAAGGGGGAGTTCAGTTTCTCCAAGTTCTCAATGTAACCAATCATCTTGATCACATGAGGACTCACCGAACTACCTTCAGTTAGCTTGCACGCAAACAGAGCTTTTGAGATCGAGTATCTCTCAGCCCTAGCTTGGTTCTCAAACATGCTACGAAGGCCTGTGATCATAGCATAGGCATTCGTGTTCTCATATTGCTTTTGAAGCTCAGAGTTCATTGTAGCAAGCATGAGACAGCCAACATCAACCTCATCATTGACATGCTTCTCATAAGCACGTCGTTCAGCAGCAGTAGCATCTTCAGCTAGTTCCTCAGGATATGGCTCCTCAATGACATATTCCTTTTTCTCTTGCTTGAGAACAATTCTCAAGTTTCGGTACCAATCAATAAAGTTTGTTCCAGAGAGTTTCTCTTTCTCCAGAATCGATCGCAAATTAAAACCAGTGTTTTGAGGATGAAGATTAGGTGCCATCTACAATGTAAATAAATACGCAAAGTCTTAGCACAATGTTCATGTAAATATTCTATTAAACATTTTAATAAAAGATACTCCCACTAAAGTCACTTTCCCTCTGGGCGACTTTCGGTGAGGACAAGATCCATATTCACTAAAGTCCTAGTGAGCTTTGGCATCACCGCTAGAGCCTAGTAACATAGGTAGGCATAACATTGCCAATCACATCATATGTGATTCTTGTTTGTTGGTGGCATCCAATGCCCCGGCCCCAACATCCATGCCCCAAGCCCAAAACCGTTTGATAGCTTCGATAAGTAAACCAATACTATGCATGCGGATGTCCGACATCCACCCTATTGATCAAGGAAGTTGATGGCACCGCTTTGGCGTAAACTACCATTCAACGACAAGATCTCTAGAGGTGCAGCTATTGGAAGGGCATGAAACTCTTAATTTTTCGAGGGAAACCATTCTAACATGACAATCATATCCACCAAACATGATAGAATAGCATGACAAGAATCATCACAGATAATCACATTAACTTGTGAAATAGTATGGCCCAAAGCACTCCAATCTCCATTGTCGCGCTACCCGTCCATCGAGCCATCATGCTTGAAGCCGCCTCCATGATCGAAAGTACCACGCTACTACGCCTAATAGCTAGTAAACAATTTACATGAGGATTTCAAGCATCACAAATCGACACACAGTCAAGATACAATAACATTGCAGCCTGTTGCAATTAACCATAGCATGCAAAGCTATGAAAATTACATTAATACATCACATACACACAAGGGAGCCATACTATTCACATCATTCCTGCAAAAAACAAGTTAAGCGCAGAATCGTATTCTACCTGCGATGGGAATCAAGTTTTATTTAACGGCCGCTACTGTGACATATCATATAACCAATATGTTTCACAATTAAGTCATACTCAATGAACAAAGGAATGACATTTATTCATGGAACCGATAAGTACATGAACATAGACGATGATACAATCATCTCACATGATCGCCTCTAGGGCATATCACTAACATCAAGGCCGCCCCGAAGCGAACCACATGCTCGAGCCGACGCCCATGCCGTCCCTGTGTGAACAAAGATGCCTGGCGAACAGTGTCAAGACTCTGAGCGGGCCAGCCGCTCAGGAGGGAGGCGCGGCATCCTCGGGCGGACCTCATGCCCGGGGGGACGACTTGTCGTCTTCGAACGACCTGCCTTCTTGGAAGGACCCTGAGGAAGTCCCAAGCCCCCTGCCAAAGCTTGATGATCTTCGGGGGGCGGACGTCGCTAAGAATCTTCGGGACAACCTCTGCGTGCGTCTCGCTCGGGTGAGAATGCTTCTCTTCTTGTTGCCGCAGTTTCATTTCTTTGCCTTGGGGGTGGCATATGAGATCTTTCCGCTTGTAGGTTCTTCAAAAGACCATGGTGGACTTTGACGCCACGACGATCGCGCCCGAGGTCTTGGCCCAAGCGCATGCTGAGCAAGAGGCCCGGCTAGCCGAGCTTGAGCAGCGGGTGGATGACCTGAAGGCCAGGGACAAGCTGCTCGTGCATAGATGTCGCCAGGCCGAGAAGGGCATCGTCAAGGGTAGGGAGAGGATTCTTGGGCTCGAGCAAGAGCTCGAGCAGGAAAAACAACGCTCCCGCCAGGCCGAGGGGGACATTGTCGCTAGCAGGGAGAAGATTCTTGCGCTCGAGCAAGACCTTGAGCAAGAAAAGCTAAACTCCCGCCAGGCAGAGAAGGTCGTCGCCGAGGGCAGGGAGAGGATCCTTGGGCTTGAGCAAGAGCTTGAACAAGGAAGGCAACACTCCCGCGTCCTTGAATCGAAGGTGGCGGAGCGAGGCCGAGCTGCACGAGCGGCCGCTGATCTTGCTGATCAAGGCAAGGAGGAGGTCGAGCAACTTCGCCAAGAAGCCCGTGAGGGTCGTGAAGCCCGGCGGAAGGTGATCGACCTTGAAGCCAGGATCGACGACCTGAGGTAGAAGCTCTCTACAGCACTTAGAGGAGCGAAGGCCGGCGCGTAGAGGACTTTTTCTTTGTCTTTTTTCTCCTTTTTGACACTACTACGTAAATGATTTTCACAGTGGTGGTAACTCCATCTTCTCGGCGTTTTGCACCCGCCAGAATCAAGGTCGATGGAAATCGCTAGATTGTACAAAGCGCTTTAAGAACCGCTTTGTAAATACATTTGTACAAGCGGGCAGCTTTAAGAAACCGCTTGTAAATAAGACTTTCTGCAAAGGTTCTTAAGCCACCCTTTTGTACAGATAAATGTTTACAAAGTGACGGCTTAAGAACCCTTTGCACAAATAAGCACTTGTACAAAGTGTTTCTTAAGTCATTCACCTGACTGATCCAGAGAATCTTTTTAATAATGTTATGTTAATTATATTATAATATTAATAAATGCATACATTCTATCAATCACATCACTGTTCAGCACAAATCCATACATAACAATGACATGGTTATATATACAAAGCACATATAAATCATAATTGCATTATGTATATATATATATATACAAGGTTATATACACAAGGATATATATACTCCTATGATATTCTCCTTGTAAAACTCTCCAGTGCGTTTCTCACGCTATGTACTCCTCGATATTCTCTATCTAATATAAATTACAGCCTCATTGTCTTTCAAAAAAAATATACACAAGGTTATTATATATACATCGTTGTTCACGGTCCGCTTATCCTCGTCTCCCAATTACAAAGTATAGGATGCTTCGCCACTTCACCTTCAGAGTAAAAGAAACTACCTCTCTCATGGATGACTTCACAACAAATGAACTGGTACATGTCCTTTTGCACATTGCAAAGGTCATCATCAGTGAGTGCCGAAGTGGTCTTTGCAATCTTCACCTGCGATAATAAAGTAGGCAACAAAGAAGTTAAACAATAGTGAAATCGAGAATCAGACAATTAATAATCTTGAATCACCAATTTGTATAGGCTTACGTCCTAGGGGTTGCTTCTGTACCTCCCGTTGATCCTGAGGAACTCGCAGACGTAGTATCCATAAAGAACACTGCTTGGAGGTTGCTTGTGGCACTTCAAATCAAATAATAATGTATGGAATTAGTACAGTTGGTAATACCCTTCCTTACTAGTGCAATTATGTTGAAGCATTACAAGTGTCTTCTTACCCATAGGTGGACATAGCAAAGCATCTTATTTGACCCCTTCGCAAGATCATGTTGCCCCCCCTTTTTGTTCGCGTAATTCTTGAAAGCCCTACTCAATGTCAACAACAACAAGTAACTATCATATCATAAAACAAATTACGTTATGTTATGTATGTTTGTGTATATATATTTCTTACGATTTAAGACAAGGTGAATTCATTGTAAGATTCCTGGGTAATCGGATGAGTCAAGGACCATATATCCGCTTCCGCTTGCACAAACATGAGACAAATGAAGTGATCGCCGCAACGAAAACTTATGTAAGTTTCACGAGTGATTGTGGTGCAAACTAAACTTTTAGCAACGATTGACGAATGAGAAGATTACTTAAAATTGTAGGGAGCCATTATGACGTCCTTGTCTTGCATTTGGAGCGTTGCTTTTGATATGTATAGCCCCACTTGTACTTGGCGAACTCGGGTTAGGGACTGTCGCTCTTTTTCTATCTCTGCTTCCGCTATCCCTTATCCTTCAACGCCTTTTCATTGAGTACACTTCTTAAGCTCGGTGGTTAATCGGTAGGGGTCAAGGAACCCGACACGCTTTCCCATCTTTTAGCATCGGATATTGCATTCTACACGTAAGACAATGGTCAATGCGCCAATTTATATGATGAATGCTTGGAAACATGCCATTTTGGCAAATATCGATTTTGGCAAAATGCATCTTGTTCGACAATTTGGCGAAGTTAACTTTATTTAAAAGGAAAAACCACTAAAATCGCCACTTATTTATTTAGTGAAAATTATATGGATTCTCGCCAATTTTTGAATGATCTAACAAGCCATTACTATAAAGAGGAACTCAACTTGGCACTCAACCGCTATACATTTGGGGTTTTTTTATTATGCTATCGAGAATGCAATATAATGATATGTTGTGATAATTTGTTATATCGGCACTTGCTATCGCAAGAGCCGATATAATTAACAATGTAGGGTAGGTCAATGGCCAACTTACGTGCACCACACGCCGATCATGTTGATGTCGAGTTTTCCAAAACGGAACATCTGCTGTAAGTCACCAAAATCGATCCGCACGTAGTGAGTATCCTCGTGTTTGTAGATATCTAGAGGGACGGCGACTTGAATGCCCTTCACCCCAAGACGAGATGCCCTCAAGTACCGACCATGGAATCTCTTCAACTCCCATGGTCCTTGTTGATCTGCTCCATGGGGAGAAATGGCTTGCCATGCTCATGAGTCTCTAGTGAAGGCATGGTCTGCATGCGAGTGGAGTTGGCACTCATGTTTGACTTGGTGGTACTCCGCTGATTGCAATCTACTTTTTGTTTTCTTTGCAACCAACAACATCACCAAGATGAGGCACGTGACGGTTGGGGCAACGGAGGTGATGCATGCGGTGCACGAGGCGCCGCGGAGATGCTTGTGGTGGTGAAGGCACCAATGACGGAGATGCTACTGTGGTGAAGGTGTCATTGGCGGAGAAGATGCGTATTTGTGGTGAAGGTGCCGACGGCGGAGAAGATGCGTTGTAGTGAAGGCGCTGCCAGGCGAGAAGATGTGCGTTGTGGTGTAGGCAATTTTGGAAGAGGTAGGACGTCTTGACTTGCTACGGGCGTCTCGCCTTTCTTGTATCAATGCAATATCTTCCTTGGGCCATACAATAAATGACCCAACTGCATCTTGATGGTCTCTACGCCATCGTGGGTGCTGAATGGTAGCTTCCACAAGCCAAGGCACGGAACGAGCACGATGTCCACTTGCACCTTTGCGTGACCAATCGGACAAAGTTGGTTGTGTATCACAGCGTCTTGATATGCCATGCCCTCCACAAGCTCGACGACCAAGCCCCTTGCTCCGTATGTGCATGAGCTTGCACTTGGTTGCCTCGTGATATCATCCACAGGATATCGAGGCGTTAGGATTGGTGCGGACTCGACGCTACTCCGGATGCGGGCGGGCTCGGGTTGTCATCCGGCCGCGCTTTGTAACGCTTTTTCTTCCTCCTTCTTCCCATAGTCTTAAAAACTCTTGTTGGGCCGTTGTCTTATTGTATCGCCTATGGTCCTCTTATATCTTTGACGCGACTTGTATTGGTCTTGATATTCCGGAACCCATGCTTGAAGCCCACTGACTTCCGACGCCACGAAAAGCGACTGGGTGTTCCTTGGTTCCCAACGCCGCCGTTTCTCCCTATCTCGCACGAAAAGATCCCTCCACTTGCTCGCAGGCGAGATCTTCAGCAGCTTGGCCGAAACTTCCAGGACCGCAGGTCCACCGTGCTTTTTACCCTTCTTCTTTGTTGGGTTGGCGAGCTAGGACCCAATTTCGCCTCGCATCGCTTCTGACTCGTCAATGGGTTCTCTATCCCAAAGACGGGCTTCCTCTTCTTCTTTACTCCTCCACTCAACAATCTTAGGGCATACCCACATGTGCCCGGTGATGGGGGTACTTGTTCTTCTTCGCGAGGGCAATGTACACCTCGCCAATGCTTCGGCTTCGCTTGGGTCTTTTGCCGACAAACTCGCCCATTCACCCACGGTGTTTTTTCCATATTTCGGAATGGTGTCCGCTCCGCCTTCACAAAGTACTTGTTCAAATCATACCTCCAGCCTCAAAGCTCTTCCCCATCACGCCCAAGGCATTCTTCTTAGCGATGGCCTCATACTGGGGAACCTTATGATTTTCTGCACTCGGTCCACAGTGCGCCTTTGTCGCGTCGGCCACCTTTGTCCAGATTATCAATCGTGATGGAGACATTGTCCTTGACAAGACAAATGCAGCTATTTCGAACTTGGATAGTGCCTCACGAGGTGCTAGGGGCTCTCCTAAATGACCGACCTCGTGATATACCAAGTCCTGCCGCAGAATTTGTTCCTACTTCGCCCCTGCTGCTTATGCGAGGTCGTGGTTGTTGCAGCGAGAGAATCCACGGGAACATGCCCAGAGGTATCTTCAATTACCTCTTGAATCGCAGCTAGTCGGCGTGATCGCCTTTCCGCCTCTTCATAGAAATAAACACGAGGAATACGCAAACATAAGGAAATGCAATTATGTCCACGCCAAGCTACAAATAAAACAAGCTCACTCTTCTTAATACCTCTTCATTGGGATCGTAGTGAGTCGATTTCCCCACGTCATTGTTACGGTCGTGGGCATGGAATTGGCTAGGGCTCTTGTACGATGACGAGGAACCATCGCTGCCAAGGACAACGATGGGCTCGGTGTTCTTTCCACCGTGGTCGCATCATCCTTCTCGCCAAGTCTTGCGCCCTAAGATCGCCCTCGCTTCTTGCAATAAGCATTATCACCGAGCTCGCAAGGTGCTCCTCTTACGCGCCTTCTTGTCGAAAGCAATTCTTTATCTCCCATCTTACTACAAAATGTAAGGTTTAATCCTCAATGGTTTGATGAGTTTGGGAGTTGGCTTGAGTATAGCGAATCCAAAGATAGAGCATATTGCTTTTGTTGTTTCTTATTTAGGGACCACAACAAGAAGGAAGTCGGGTATGATGCATTTGTTATAAATGGTTGGAATAGCTGGAATAAAAAGCAAAACTAAAAGAGCATGTAGGAGGTGTCAATAGTGTTCACAACAATGCATTGAAATATTGCATCGATTTGTTAAAAAGAGACCAAGACATTGATGTTGCTATCCACACACCGAGTGAAGTCGCTAAGATTGCTTATTTCGCTCAACTAAGGGCATCGCTTGATGTTGCTCGTCATTATTAAAACAAGGATTACCTTTTAGAGGACATGATGAGTCAAAGGAGTCCTATAACAAAGGTAACTTCTTAGAAATTCATGAGTGGAAATATAGCAAAGATAAAAATGTCACTGAATAGTCTTATGATATCTCCTCCTATTCGTATGAAATTGCTCATTGTTTTGCAAAGGAAATATTGCAATCAATTCTACAGAAATTGGACATGATGTATTTTGTTTGCTAGTTGATGAGTCCAGGATGTCTCTGTAAAGAGCAGATGGCGCTTATTCTGCGATATGTTGATAGTTGTGGAATTGTGAAAGAGAGATTTGTTGGTCTAGTTCATGTAAAAGAGACCACTTCATCCTATCTCAAGTCTTCTATTGACTCGCTATTTGCGTAATATAAGTTGCTTGAAGCAAGTTAGGGGCCAAGGTTATGATGGCGCAAGCAATATGCGAGGTGAGTTTAATGGCTTGAAATCATTGATTATGAGAGAAAATAGTACAGCATACTATGTCCATTGTTTTGCTCATCAACTTCAGTTAGTGATTGTGGCTGTTGTAAGAAAGCATAAAGGAATCTGTCCTAGGTGAAGTATATGCCTTTTGTGAGAAATATGACATCCCTAAGTTAGAAATGGAAGAAACCTACATTAATCCAAAGAAGCAATGACAAAGAATTGGAATTACCAATAAGCATCATTATGAAGTGGATTGTTTCAATGATGTTTTTGATTGGCTATGCCAAGAGCTTGACAAATGCTTCAACGAGACCACATCCAATTTGCTTGTTTGGTCAGCTTCTTTAAGTCCAAGAGACTCATTTCATGATTTCAACTTGGAGAATCTGATGAGCTTAGCTAAACTCTATCCAAATGATTTTAATTCTTTGGAATTGAGAGATCTTAACCATAATTTATGTCTCTACATTGCCGATGTGCGAGCAGATGATAGATTCTCCAACATACAAACTATTTGTCAGGTTTCTCAGAAAATGGTGGAGACAAAGAAACATATATGCTATCCTTTGGTTTATCGACTTTTGAAACTAGTATTGGTATTGCTCGTCACCACGACTCATCAAGAGAGATGCTTTTCACCATGAGAATAGTAAAAACATATTTGCGTAATCGCATAGGTGATGAGTTCATGAGTGATAGTCTCATTTGTTATGTGGAGAAAGAAGAACTCAAGAAAGTCACCGATGATGCTGTCGTTAATCGTTTTATGAATTTGAAAGAACGGAAATACTAAAAGGTAATGTATCTATTTTATTTGATTACTCTATCTTTTTGTTCATAACTTTAATTCATATTGCTCCTTTAACTTTTTCCGTGCTATTGAAATTGGATGATATATTTTAGTATTTACCAATGTCCGCCATCTTTTGCTCTAGTTCTCGCATCGTTACAAGATCAATTCGATCGCTCTTGATCGCTTACAACATGCGTTCAAAAACTATCCGTAGAGTATTCATACGTCCATCGAAACCGACTCCACAAACTTTGGTAACTCCAACTTCAACTTCGATTATATTAATAACTACTTATGATATCTCAAAAGAATTGCTTTATGTTCAAGAAGACTATATCGAACTTACGAGCAAGAATTGCTCTATCAATCACCATCTACTTTAGACATATCTTCCAAACTTTTTTCGCAAAGATAACAAGATATAAGGGTGGTCGGATGCACTTGCCTTGCTAGGCCGAGCGAGGCGGCAAGGCGGCGGCCGTACAGGGAATTGGGGCTTCGGCGCTGACTTAACCCGGCCGGAAAGTTCATCGGAGGAGCGAGGCAGCGAGAGGTCGGGGCGGCAGTCTGGCGTGACTTCAGAGTCGAGGCGCGAGCCTCGCGGAGAGGTCACCGAGCGCACGAACGGTTGTCGGAGGCGCGAGCCCGAGGATGTCACCGAGGGCGGCGTGGAGGTGTCGACGGGAAATTTGGCTTTGCCGCTTTGAATGGCGAGCAATTGATCTCCGCCTAGAGATTTTAGGGGTTAGGAATTTCCACAGGCGGTGCACAAGATTTCCTAAGCGGTTCCAACGATTTCTCTGAAAGCGTCAGACATCAAAGCGAGATTTATTGCACGAGCCGGATGGTCCGCCCATAGTTTGGGGGAGAGATTTGGTTATTTGCCACTTTAAACATGTGGTTTATAAAAATTGCCATCGACCTACATTTCATTGACTCATATGGTCCCATATTTCATTGGCTCAAGTGGCATCATATCCAAAGGTCAAATCTTTAAGTGGCAAATGGACAAAAAGCCTTCTCAAAGATGCGGATGATCCTGTCTAGTCAAATTTGACTAGACAGGATCATCCTCTTTGTACTACTGGGAGAGGTCGCATTTCGAAGGCTTTTTTGTCCATTTGCCACTTAAAGATTTGACTAGACAGGATCTTCCGCTTTGTACTACTGGGAGAGGTCGCATTTCGAAGGCTTTTTTGTCCATTTGCCACTTAAAGATTTGACCTTTTGGATATGATGCCACTTGAGCCAATGAAATATGGGACCGTATGAGTCAATGAAATGTAGGTCTAGTGGCAATTTTGTGAAGCCACATGTTTAAAGTGGCAAATAACCAAATCTCTCGTTTGGGGAGACCGCAAATTGAGGGGAGAATTCGAGTGTCATTTTCTGAAATTTCAATTCTATTACCATGGGAACAATGCAATGCACATAACATTAACATAATGTACATCCAAAAGGGGCACCAGTAGTACATCAGAATTATGCGCCAACTAGATACCTACCTAAACTACTCTATCTACATCCAGAAATCGTCATCGTCATCGTCGTCTTCGTCCGACGAGAGCAAGACGTCGCCGGAGGAGGAGCCGGAGGAGAAGGAGGTTTCCAAGCGGTACAAGATGGGGATGTAGTCGCCGGCGTCCTCCTCGCTAACGCCGTCGTCGTCGCTCCCCGCCGCCAACTTCGGCTCCTCCTCCTCCTCCTCCTCGCCCGGCTTCTCCTCGTGGTCGCGACTCTGCCATCGCTGTCGCCATTGCCGCCTCATCCGCTGCTGCTATCGCTACATCTATTGCTATCGCTATCATTGCCGCTATTGCCGCCACGCCGCTGGCCATTGCCCCCGCCATGCGGATGGCCTCCTCCTCCTCCTCTGCCCGCAACTGGGGGACCCAGTTGACGGACGCGGACGATCGGGCCGACGGCGACGGCAGCGATCGAGTCGCGCCGCTTCTGGCGGACTCATCTGCGCTGGACGCATAGCGGTGGAGGATGAGGACGAGGAGGCAGACATTGCCGATGAGGGAGAGAATAGGAATGGCTTGGGGGAAGTTGTGAACACGAACTGCTCCCTAGTGGTTAATATAAGCACCGGAAGGCGAAGGGACGCCTCCGCGTCTAGCATACCAGATCGTCCGTAGGGTAGAAAAGCAAGTCTGTGATCTCCTCTCTATGTAAATATGTGCACATGGGATTGTCCTGTCGGTAGAAAAGCAAGTCACAGATTCTCTGTCTTTTGTAAATATGTCGAGGAGCAAAGCTATGGGTCATGGGCTTGGAGGTCTCCTGGAGTTGTCTCTATCAGACTAGGTGGTCCACCTCGGACCCTAAAAACCCATAGCACCTTTATTCTCTGTGATCGTAGCGTAGTGATTGGTCGGAGACCAAAGCTCTACACATGTTGTCTTGCTAGGTGGTCTCCTCAAGCACGGAGCCGATTCCACATAATCGATGATCCGGCCAAGCTTAGGATAACTCACCGGATCATCCCTATCGCACAACTTTCGCTTGTGGGCTACAACGGAACTACAAATCAGATGATCGGTATGTGTAAATATATGTATACGGACCATCCTACCGCAAAAAAGCCTTGAAGTTATCTTGCGTGCGAACTCCAAGCGAAAGAGTGCAACGTAAAATGGCCATACCGCTTGAGGTCTTGATTTAGTGTTGAAGTAATTAATCACCCGCACGGTCCTAAATGTTCACATCGTTCAGGGGGGCGCTACATTTCACATGGATCGATCGATTACCTTGAAAGGAACAACTACGAGTGGCGCGACATTGGATAACTTCGTCCTTATGAAGATCGGCAATGAGTCTATGACGTTGACTAACAAGACAACTCCCTGAGACCCCAAACCCATGACCCATAGCCCGCTTCCTACGACATCAATGCTAGCCCAGTCGTCCGATGGTGACGTGAGTAGACCATTTCAATATCATGACTTCCACGAGTCTCGCTGCGTCTACCAGGTGAGCGAGGTCGATCCAGCTAAGCCCGATCTTTTGGGCATTCGTACCGAGAACGATGGACGCCAGAGGTCGAGTTGATTTTAGTGGTGTTAGCTCTTGTCGGATCTTCATGTAAGGACGAAGTTTTCTGAATGTTACGCCACTCGTAGTTGTTCCTTTCGGTGTAATCGATCGATAGCAGCCTTAATCTTTGTGATCGTAGCAATCGCAGCAGAAAGTGATTGGCCGGGAGACCAAAGCTCTACACATGTTGTCTTGCTAGGAGCTCTCCTCAAGCACGAGAGCCGATTCCACATACCGGACGATCCGGCCCAGGTTAGATAACTCACCCGATCATCCCTATCGCATAACTTTCGCCAGGCTACAACGAACTACAAATCAGGATGATCCTATGTGTAAATATATGTATACCGGACTATCCTACCGGCAAAAAGCTTTTGGTACAGATTGTCATGAAAGAGTACAAAGTTAAATAAAATTGTCATGAAATGCATCGTTCCAATCTAGGAGAACACAAATAAATCGAAATAAGACATATCAAGCAAGTTAGAGTGCATAACAACCGAAAAGACAAGTGGCGATACAAAGAACTACTCGTCTGCGTGCTTGGACTAGTACCAAAAGATCGGAGCATGAGCTGGAGTCTTCCCTATCGACCTCACGCTCAACACCGTCGGCGTCAGGCTCGTCGAGGTTCTCCTCCTGGGACTTTGTAGCTTTAGTCTCCTCATGAGGGGCTTGTGAACCTGTTGGTGAAGGGGTCGGAGCAATCGCTTGGTCGCCGGCAAGGGGGTCTGATGGGCCTGTCTATGCCGCACTGTCAGGTTCGGAGGTCAGATCCACAACACCCGAATCAACAATATTCTATGTGATTTGAGTAATCACAGCAATGTGTGTTGAGTCCGAGACCGATGTTCTGTACATGTTGGCGCAGATGTTATCCTCATCGAGGGCCTCAGGGCGTAGGTGAACTCACAGAGCACACTCGGAGGCAATGATCGGATCGCTGCCAACTTGAGGAGTCGGCACCGCATCGATAGGTGCGAACTCAACGATACTACACTCGAAATGCGCCATCTCGTCGGTCATGTCAAGATGCATGGACGTATGTTCGGTCTCGATCGAGCACGGGCGTATGGTCGATGTGGGTGCATCCGCTAAAGTAGGTGGAGTAGTGGACAACGGAGCGGATGCCTTATCACCGGCTGGTCCGAGAACATCCTCGCCAAGACCGAGGAGCCGGTGGAACGTGGACACGGAGTGGGAAGGAAGCCCCAATGTAAGCAAGTGGGCAGCAATGCCATGAACGGAGGTGGAATCGAGCCGGCAATGAGGTCAGGTAAGACCAATCGCATTGTACAACCGACCAAAGCAACTGAGAAGAAAGTGAACATCCGAGCCATTTGCATCCGACCGTACCAAAGTCGCTCGGGTCGCTCGCTAATGCAACCTCATCTCCTCTAGTAATTGGGTCTGTGTCTCCCACAAGGCAATTGAAGCCGCCCGAGACTTCGCAACTCAACAATCGAAGCAAGCACGTGAGTAAGCTCGGAGGGCCGAGAAACAAGCCGAGTCACCGGTGTCACGTCAGAGCTACCGACGGTGCAGCTTGAGTCGCCTCGGTCCTCGTGCAGAGCTTGATCCACCTGCCTCGTGGTCGTGGGCTCGATCGCTGAAAGTACTCGGGGTCTTCCTCCTCATCGCCGCCGCCATCCCGCCAATATCAATGATCCGCACCAACCCAAAGATGCTCCTCAGCCTCTGCTAGTGCCCGGTCCTCCCTTGAGCGGTCTCTCTCGCCTCGTATCTGCTCCTGAGCCTCCTCATGGAACGTTGTCCTCTGCGTCTGCCGCCAAGAGATGGAGGCATGTATCGACGAAGACGAACTCGCCCTTCCGTGTACTCCTCACGATGCTCGCTCGAGCGAAGGTACCGTGCATATGTAAGAAATTATATGCGCAAATGGTTGTTGTCCGCCTAACTCATAGCATCTGCAATAGCATCTTCAATCTCACAGATGATAAAGTCGAGAATGTCGAACGGCTCGTGAGATAGGATCGAATAAAGTAGCCATCGCCGCAAACTAGTGATCGCCCTCGGCATTCCCAATCCTCGCAACATGAGGACTTCCTCAAAGCCATGTGGACCGCCTTTGCCTCGTGAGTGAGACGGTCCGATGGCGAAGGGATCCAACGGGAACGGTTGCCGGAATGAAAGCGAAACTGTCATCATCTCGTCGGGAAACACCCTCCGCCTTAGCACGACGAGGCAAGCAGGTCTTTGTCTGCAGACACCACCGATGCAAAGTTCGGGCTCCTCCTCAAAACCAAACAACTCAAGCAAAGTGGACTCAGACACCCTCTAGGGTTCTCCGTCAGGCATGAATTGAATGTATCTGTGCTTCGGGTCGATCCAAATCAGAAGCGTAGAAGTCTCGACCCACTTTTCCACTACCGTGTCGAACTCATCACATGACCGTAAGACCTTCAAATGGTCAAGTGTCTCTCAACGCCCACCCCACCCGCTGCCCTCTGCAGAAGAGGCGGTTGAGCGCCCTGCATGCTCAATCGACCCCGAGCTCTCAGACGTAACAAAGAAGCTCTGTTGAAGAACCGCCTAGAACCTCCTATGAACTCCAAATTCTCGGCTTGCGGAAACCAGACATTGATATCGAGAAAATGAAGGGTCTTTACCTCCGGGATGAGAGGTTCAAGGTCTCTAAGTCTTATCTCGTGGTCGATGTGGCACATGGTACTCCTCGCCCTCTTCCTTTTCATCGCCAGCCCTCCTCATGCGGAACTATGTTGGGACGAGCACGCACTTTGCCTAGCAATTTGCTCGAAGATGTCGAACCACCACGAAAAGACGTGGCTAGAACGACGAGGAGGTGCCGCACCACCTCTCTGTGAATTGAGTGCCCCTCCTCTCGAATTCCTCCGCCGACTCTATGTGTCTCTAATCTGCAATTGGCGGCCACGCCGCATGCTCGAGCCAAGTTCGTGATTTGCAGCCATCTCGGCTCGCTCTGCGCCTACAGAATTTGGACTTCTTAGCCTTCTCACCGCACAACAACTTCTTTTCCTTCCTTTTTCCCCGCCATCTTCAAGTTGCACTGCTGAATGTCAAGAACTTGCATCGTATTCATATGCATTTGAATGGAGTCCAAAGAAACCAGAGGGATGTGGATCTCACCGCTATAAAGTGAAGGAGAGTCGTTGCCACCGCTGGCTCGGATTTGTTTCATGGCGACAAAACGGGTGGCGAAATCGGTGTGTGGCGGCGCCGAGGCGGTGGAGGATTGGAGTACGCGCCGCAAGGCACGAAACGGCTGCGGCGCAAGGCAGGCGGGAGAGAGGAGTAGTTAGGTGCGGTCGATATACGTGGTCCACAGCGGTCCTCTCAATGTACGACGTGTTTTGGATAAGGTTAAGATCAACATACCGGATGATCCGTTATCGAAACATCACCGACCGGATCGATGTCTCGCTCGACTCGGTGGCGGGATGGTCCAACGTCCGAGGAAAAAGAATCGGATCATCTTGTCTAGCGTGTGCAGCACCCAGCGTAGTCACGATAACAAAGGAGCGCGACAATACGAAGACCGGATGATCCGTATAGGAAAAGATAAAGACGCTCTCGAATGCGGACGACGGAGGCCTCGGTTAAGATTCACATACCGACATTCCGTTAAGTCGAGAAACAACCGCATCGATTATTGTCCGGACGAATAGTGCTTGGCTTCCTTGGGCCTTTGTTGGCTTCAATTTACGGATGATCCGCCTAATAGCTTAATTACCTACCGCATCATCCTCGCACTTTCACGCAATGCTTTTACTCAAATCCAATAAAAATATAAGTTCTATTACATATTAAGTTTTTACACAACGTGTTCCTATTTGCCTTTAACAACTTTTTTCGACGCAATCATCACGCATATATGGCATCATTGAAATATCGAGGGTTTCTTCTACAAGTTTGATCCTCTCCGGATCTCTGAAAGGTGGTAGGTCGTTGAACTGATTGTATTCTGCCTCGTCGTGCACATTGTCAACTCCAACGATCCTTTGTTTTCCGGGAACAACTATGTTCCTTTTCTTATTATCGGGTCGACTATGTAGAAAACTTAAGTAGACTTCGTGGCTAGTATCCAGGGTCGGGTTTTGTGTCCAAGATTGTTGAGGTCGATTGCCAGAACCCATAGTTGTCCACCTCCACACCATTAGGATGTTTGACCCGCCAGTAAATAAATACGGGATCTCGCATATCCCTTCCATAGTCGAAGTTCCCAAATTTCTTCAATGATTCCATAGTAGGTGTTCTTCTCCTCTGTCGATCTATGGCTTCTACCCGAACGCCACTCGTTTTGGGCCATCGCCTTCTTGTCCTTTTGAATGGTATAAAACGTGTACCCATTGATGTCATACGCTAGCCATGATGTTACCAGACTTGATGGGCCATGAGACAACATTTTCAATGTTTCGCTTTCTTCGCCCTCACCATCCGGTATGTTTTAGTTCTTGAACCATGTGGTAAACATGCGCTTATTCTCTTCGAGATCCAATCAACTTGGCGCCCCGGATTTTCTCTTTCAAGCTCTTCCGTGTGTTGCTCCACATACGGCTCCACTATCTTTAGTTGCAAAGACGGTGAAATGTGCTTGGTCCACATTCTTGTACTCATGGTCGATGAATCTTTTCTTTCCCTTAGTCCCTTTACTACCAACCTCCCTCATGTCGAGGGACAGCACACCAATCGGCCTTTCCGTGGGCTTGAAGTAATCCGTGCAACACTCAATGACTTCCTCAAGATTGTAGCCCTCAATAATGGAACCCTCACGGGTAAGCACGATTCCGCTGTAAGCTCTAAGCAAGCCCATCCACCTCTCAAATGGAAACATCCAAAGGTAAGAATATTTGTCCCAAAGACCTTTACCTCCTCGACAAGGTGAACCAAGAGGTGCGGATGATATCGAAAAAGGATGGAGGGAAGCACATCTCAAGTTGGTTTATAGTCTCCACTATGTAGTTCTGCAGATAGCTCACTGCTCATCATCGATTACCTTCTTTGAAATCGCATTGCGAAATGACATGTATTGCAGGATGGCCACCTTTACAAATGTTGAGTTGATACCCCGATTGCAATTGGGAGCATTTAGTGTCATCATGACGTGGCGATCGTGAGACTTCATACCACTTATCTTTAAATCTTTCATCGATACTAGGTTTTTGATGTTGGATGAATAACCGTGACGGGACTCGACCCCTAATGAAGCACTTGCACACCGATCTTTTCTCCTCACTTGTCGAGAGTAGCCTCTTTGGGGAAGGTAATACTTTCCATGTGTTCTTTCTTGAGGGTGTAGTTCTTTCCCGATTTTAAGTACTACTAAGTCTTTACGAGCTTTAAGACCATCCTTTGTCTTGTACCAATGTCCAACAAGAGACCTAGCACGCCACGCACATTCTTTATGACATGCATGGCATCGATGCTATGGCGAATTTCCAAGTCCTTCCAAAGAGGGCAAATACTTGTAGAAAATTGACATCTTTTGAACAGACAACAAAGCGGAGGAACCTCCTCATCGGTATTCTTCCTTTTCGACCCTCTTTTGGCCTCGCACCGCTTCTTCCGAAAACCACCTTGATGTTCTCGACCATTTCAAACGCTTTTTTCCGCTATGGCGCTTTGGAGCCACACCTTCTCAACCGTATTGTCAAAATACTTGCCCATCTTGGGTATTTGTGAGCTTTCGAAGAAGAAACGGCGATGCCGCATGTACACTAACTTCGTGAGCATGGAAGAAGCGCCGATACGCTTTCATCCATGCATACTACACAAGTCGTCTTCTCTTTAATCGACCCGATAGGGCTAGCGGTATGGGTAATCACCGATGGTAACAAAAATAAAGGCTTTTAGTGTGAAGTATCGTTGTTGGAACCGATCCCACACCGACCCCATCGTGCCACAACATGGCCATATCTTCCATCGCGGTTCGAGAAACACATCAATATCTACTCCAGTCGTCTCGACCTTGGATAAGAATGGACAACATTAGGTACCTTCTCTTCATACATAGCCATGGAGGAAGGTTGTAGATGGACAGACTATCGCCAAGTGCTATGTGTGGCATTCCATTCACCGAAAGGATTCATACCATCTGTGATTCGGTGCTAACCTTACATTCCTCGGTTCGCTGTCAAATCTGGATACATGCGATCAAAATTTCTCCATTGTCTACCATCGGCCGGGTGTCGAATCTTTCCATCTTTTTCGCTTTGTCGGAATGCCAACCCATTAGTTCGAGTCCCTCTCATTCGAATACAAACGCTTTCAGCGCCAATAACTGCAAGTAACACATTAGTGATATGCCCTAGAGGCGATCATGTGAGAAGATTGTATCATATGTCTATGTTCATGTACTTATCGGCCCATGAATAAATGTCACTCCTTTGTTCATTGAGTATGACTTAATTGTGAAACACATTGGTTATATGATATTATTCTAAATGATCCCCTGCTCACATATCATTATGTGGGACAATAGTGATCTCGACCAAAGACATGTATTGATTGATGGTAATGTTTCACATACCATAGATATGGAGATATCAAATCATTAATGTGGGCCCATGTTAGAGAACATGGGTTGATAGACCCACCCGAGACACCGATGAGATTGTTATCTTAGAAGTGCCATCGTGGTGTAGTCTCGAGTGGTATACCTATAACGATCCTTTGACCTCGAGATTCTTATTGATTCTCAAAGATGTGTAATTGTATACTTTGAGGCTATCAAAACGCTTCTCCGTAATCAGGAGTTATAAAGGTAGCTTACTTTTGGGTATACCATGAAACATGATGTGAGATATAAGAGATCAAGATGGAATTTGCCCTCCTTGATAACGGAGAGATATCTCCGCCTCGGTGTGGATGGATATGAAAAGTGCATGGCCATGCCAAAGTGATTAAAGTGTTAATCATGAATTATATCCATTACATTGACGAGTGAATGGGTCGAGCTACCACAAGGATGGCACATATCTTGCCTTGTGCTTGATCGGTATCGCTGGGCAAAAGGATCGAATATATGAGTATATCAAGGTTCAAATGATACGATCATTCTGCGGTATTCGGGACAACATGTCCTGCTAGGAACCGCCGTTGTCCGATGGTCTCGAAAGGAGGTTTCGAGGGCCTCGCCGCTTATGCATGAACCTAACGGTCACACACTTAACGGTTGATCATGTCTAATGGATTGGATCCATTAGTGGGTTTACACGGATTTGGATCCTCCGGGCGTCTTAATGGATTTCTCAGTAGAAGATCCATTAGCGTGAGTCCTAATGGGCTTCTATCGTGAGAAGGCCCGTTAGTGCACTCTATATAAAGGGGCGTGGGGTGCCTTGCCATGAGGCTCTCCCCTCCACCCACGAAACCCTAGCCGTCCGCTTCTGCCAAAACTCCTAGCCATCGCCACAAGATGCGTGGTGCTAACACACCGTGACGGGCGTTTTCTACCTCGGACGTGGATATCACGAGTAGCGCCAGCATCCGCCTGGCCGATTGGCGAGAACATCTTCTTCCCACGAGGCGCTGATTATCTGGACGTGCGCGATCACGAGGAGGAGACGATCAACTTCGGCATCTACTACTGTGCTTCGGAGCACGCGGGGAGGCTTCACCCACTCTACTTCCGCTGCTAACGTGCTCCAAGGGTAATGCTCCATGATCCACTACTCGCATGATTCCTGGGTGTTCGCGGCAGAAAATTTTGTTTTTCGGCTAGAGTAGCATCGCGTTCTCCTTCAAGTACCACATCACCAATGCAGGGATTCTTTTCTTCTTGTCCGTGCCTGAAGACCTGTCATCTTCATTATTACCAGTAGTACTATTCTTGTTCTTCTTATTCTTCGTAGTGCTAGGTGAAGAATCATCATCGTCGTGGGAGTCATCATTCTTCTTATACCGACTTGCCTTGCACACCGCATTGATCCAAGTCCGTGTAATCTTTACTGGGAAGAGGATACAAGTGGTTCGGACATGCATGTATCTTTTGCACATCCAATGACATCGGAGTGATAAGCTTCTTTCTTGCGAAATAAGTGCTGCATTCGGCAAGGTGGGCAATTCATTAGCCTTTCGAAGTATTTCGCCAAGAGCCTCAACAGACGGGTGAAACTCTTGTCCGACCATCTATTGCTAGCCTTCAACCGTAGAAGCATCAAGCTGTATGCAACACCGTAGAACTCGAGGACAACCCTTGGATTCCTCATATAACAGATCATTCGGCTTTGTGTAACGATCGACATTATCTAAACTCAATATCTCCTTTAAAACCTCGTGGTTCGGCATGGCGCAACATTTCCTCTACATCGGCGATGCGACCATCATCTAGCAAATGAGCATGCACGTGAGCTTCATCTCCCAAACCATCGCAGCCAGCTTCCTCCGCGACTTCGATCATCCACGAGATCGATCAACATCATCGGTTGTTTTGCGATGTACGTTGCTCGCCATGGTTGGACCAACATGTGTAATCCTCTATAAAACCTCTCATGATCGGTGTGTTGTGATTACACTTAAATCTCCCCACCCTACATTGTTCTTACGCCTTTGCATGGACAAAGTATTTCCGCTTCTTCTTAGTCCAAAGGCCCTTCGAGCGGCTTTAATAAAAGTTTCGAGCCCTTTGAGGAATACACCCTTATTTCTTGGGGCATTGTACATCCATGCCCTTTCCATCTTGAACCTGAAACAGAAAATCAGATTGAAATGTCAATTATTTACATAGAACTTTAACAAGAGAACCCTAAGTTAAATACTATAAAATGATTTTATTAAAATCACGAAAGAATGTAAGGTCCTCTCCTATAGATCTAGAGAGGGGATCGCTCTCCCTCTAGAGAGAGGGAGGGATACAAGATCTGCTCTGATCTAGAAGGTGAGGGCTTCAACAGTAAAATTAAATTAGTCCAAAGGACACTCAATTCGCTGGTTTTAGTGATGTGTCTATGACATGTGGGTCCATCTCGAGTCTATGACAAGGACCGTGGTGTCAAAAAGTGAATCACAAATTTTAAAGAGTGTCATGGCGCCAATCTCACAGGCTTCAACCCTCTCCCATGCACATTCTATCTACACTACATCTTCCTCTCCACAAGATATATAAACCTCTACAAATGTCAAGAATGAGATGCTCTTACCTTAGAGAGTTAACTATTCCAAGGATTTCAAGTTCAAAACCTAGCTCCCCCTTGTTTTCACAATTTTGGGGCCGCCGAATCGCCAGAGAGAACGATCTGCTCGAGACTTTAAAGCTTAAGTTTCCACAGCGGCTCCCTAAGACAACGGCTGCAGAAAAATAATAACGATCAAGTAAAATAGCATTACGGATGATCCACAAATGCCAAAAGAACCATAACGAGTATTTTCCGGGCGTTGGATTTCTCGTAGTGGCGCGTTGTTGCAACGTATGTGATGATCCGATCGTCAATAAAAACTCATACCGAGTATTGCACGGATGTTGGATTTACGTGTTTTGCGGTATTGTAGAACAAAGGATGATCCTATGTACATAAGAACGCATACCAAAGATCTCCTTCACACAAGATATGCGGATAAGCATTTACAAAATTTGACAGCGGTTTGTTTAAGAACTACGCCTTTAAAGACTTGAACATCACCACAGGGGTTCCTTAATTAATTAGGCCATCAATATATTAACTATATGCTTGCTTAACGCATCGCCGCGGAAATCTGCGATTTCGCATGCGGCCAGAAGAAAGCCGGCTGTGTAAAGATCGCAATTTCCCCAGGCGGTTCCTTAAGAGAGCCGCCTGGGAAGAGCATAGTTTCCACAGGCGGCATCTAAAGGGCGCCGCCTGTGAAAAGATCAATATTTTCGCAGTCGGTTTCTTACGTGAGCCGCCTGTGAAGATACCTTTACATAGGCGGTTCTTAACCCCAAGGACCGCCCTCAGTCATTTGAGGTGGCTCTCCTTTTAATCCGCCTGTGGAAAGAAATCCTTGGTGTCTAGAAAAATCATTTTTGTAGTAGTGTGATGACTTTGGATGACTTTTGATGATGCCAACAGAGTATATATTTTTCTCCCACCTAAGGGCTTTGTCTACTGCAATGCTTCTTTTGGGTCCTTCTAGTTATTTCTTGCACAGCTGGTCGATGTTCCACGAGCTCGCGAACACGCGACCGTCCTCCATTGCCAGGCGGACAGCCCCCGGGCGTGCTACCGAGATGACCATGAACGGACCTTCCCACTTGGGGGATAGCTTGTTAGCCTTCGATGTATCCTGGATTCGGCGTAGGACGAGGTCGCCAACCTGCAAGGTCCGAGGCCGAATCGACATAGTCGTGTGCCTGCGAAGGGCCTGCAGGTAGACAACGGATCGGAGCAGCGCCCTTTCGTGTGCCTCCTCAGCGAGTCGAGGTCGAGGCGACGCTCGAGCCCTTGGTCGACACTATCAACTAGGTGTACTCTTTGGGATCCCAGCACGATCTCGGCGGGCAGGATGGCCTCAGCACCATAGACTAGCTGGAAAGGCGTCTCGCCCATAGCCCGGCTTGTTGTGGTGTGAACAGACCAGAGGACGGAAGGAAGCTCATCCACCCACGATCCGCCATGCCGGGTGAGGTCGCGCAGTAGGCCTGGAACAACTCACTAGTGAACTGAGTGCCGTTGTCCATGATGAGGCGATTGGGGACCCCAAAATGCGTCACCACATTGTTGCGGAAAAATTTCTTGGCTGATTGAGCCGAAATGGTTGATACAGGCTCGGCTTCGATCCACTTGGAGAAAGTGTCGACGACCACGAGCAAGAATTTACAACCCCTTCGACCATGGGGGAAAGGTCCGAGGATGTCGGCCCCCCAGGTCGAGAACGACCTTGAGAGCGGGATGGTTTGAAGCGCGTACACTGGCTGGTGTGCATTGCGGGCATGGAATCGGCATGCCCGCAAGTCGCCACGAAGGCGGCGAAGGCATAAGGCCGAGAGGCCAATAATATCGGTACCGGAAGGCTTTGCTCACGGCGTCCGGGAAGGGCAGTGAGCTCCGTGACATCCTCATGGATATCTCGAGAAGGAAATTGCCCTTTCGAGATATGCACTTGGAGAGGACTCCAAGTGCCCTTTATGATATAAGGCGCCCTCGACCAGCTTGTACGGAGAGGAACGCCTTGTAAGACGGGAATGCTCGGCTTCTTCCTCGGGCAATGTCCCATGGGCGAGATATCGACGTAATGGCGCTATCCGAGCCAGCACCATGCTCGAGGAGGAGACGCACGCCTGTCTCACTGCCTCCTCTACAGAGGAACGGAGGGCTTATACAGATGCTCGACGAGCGCCCCCAGTGGGGCGAGCATCTGGGGGGTTCCCTCCTCTACAGAGGAAATGGAGGGCTTGTGCAGATGCTCGACGAGCGCCCCTGGTGGGGTGGGCGTCTGCGACGAACCGACCTTGGAAAGATGGTCGGCCAGGGAATTGTCCCTCCTGGGGACGTAGAGTACTTCGAAATTTCTGAAGTACCACTCCATCTTCCTCACTTCAACCAAGTAAAGCGCCATTGAGTGATCAGAACACTGATACTCCTTGTTGACTTGGTTGATGACCAACTGAGAATCGCCCTTCACAGTCAGTCGCTGGACTCCGAGAGCCTTGCACGCCCATAGCCCGGCTAAGAGGCCTTCATACTCCGCCGCGTTATTGGTTTCGGCGAAGTGTTATTGAATGACGTACTGGAGCCGATCTCCTTGAGGGGACACTAGCACGACACCAGCCCCCGAGCGTACATCGTCCAGCGACCATCTTCGGGACCCGTCGAAGCACATCGTCCAGCGACTATCTTCGGACCTGGCAGGCTCGGCGGTGGGTGGCACCGGATTTGTCCATTCTGCTATGAAGGCCACCAGGATCTGGGATTTGATCGCTGTGCGAGTCAAGAAGTGGATATCGAACTCGGCGAGCTCCATAGCCCACTTTGCTATACGGCCACCCGCGTCTTGATTTCTTAGGATCTCCCTAAGGGGAAAGTTGGTCGGCACGATGATCTTGTGAGCTTGAAAGTAGTGGCGCAGCTTCCTTGAGGCCACGAGCAGCGAGTACAAGAGCTTCTGGACCTCAGGGTACCGCTCCTTCGGTCCGTGCAAGACCTCGCTGACATAGTATATTGGTCGCTGCACCCCATCTCGCTCGACCGCCAACATCGCGCTTACGGCCTGGGGGGTTGCCGCGAGTTACAAAGAGCGCCTCCCAGACCTCGGTGGCTGGCGGGCAGGCGGGGCAGTATTGCCAGCTCCTCGAAGGAGCGGTTAACTTCTTTCGTCCATGCAAAGCCCTCGTGCCTATGGAGCGCCTTGAAAAATGGCAGCCCACGCTCGCCCGACCGGGAGATGAAGCGGCTGAGAGCCGCCATATGCGATCCAGGCTTAAGTTCGACCTCTTCAAGACAACTGAGGTCGATCCTTTCGATGGCTTGATTTTTTTGGGTTTGCACCGATGCTCAGGCCCGGATGAGATAGCCGAGTACCTTGCCGCGCCACCCTAAAGACACATTTCTCCTGATTAAGCTTTATTCGTGCGCTCGCTGAGATTACAAATGGTTTCCTCGAGGTCGGATATATGAACCGAGGCAGTGCTTTTTTTTACCACAATATCATCTACATACACCTCCGTGTTCCGCCTATCCGTCCTCGAAGGTCTTCGCATCAAGACCGAAGGTCGCCTGGCATTTCAGCTGCATCAAAGACATGGTTGTGTAGCGTAACGTGCCAAGCTGGCAGATGAAGGAGGTCTTCTTCGCCCCTAAGGGACAAGCTGATTTGGTGATAGCCCAAATAGGCATCCAAAAAGCTCATCACATGGGACTCTGCCGTCGCGTCGACTAGCTGGTCTATCTTGTGATGAGGAAAGTTGTCTTTCGGTAGGTAGCGTTACGCCGGTGTGGTTTATACACATGTGCCACTTGCCACCCTTCTTTTGACAATGACCGGATTGCTACCACTCAATGCTCGACTTCTCTAACGAAGGCGGCCTTAAGGAGCTTGTCGAGTTCATCCCAGATGATTGCTTGTTTCTTCGGGGAAAAACGCCTCAGCTTTTGGCACACAGGTTTCTTATCGGGTTGTAACAGCTAGTTCGCGTGCTCGACATTTCCCTTGGGACTCGGGCATGCTCTGACGGTTCCTAGGCGAACACGTCCGCACTCTTCTGGAGGAAAGTAATGAGCTCGACTTCCTATTTGGGATCTGTCGACGATCGGGATCGCCTGACCGCAAGAGTGAAAAGGGATCGGTGTGAATGGGGGACCCAGAAAGCGCTTCACTCAACAATGGCGTAGACGTAGGTCGGTGTGTGGAGTCAGCGAGCAGAGAACAGCGAATTATACTGGTTCGAACCCCCACGAGGGTAACAGCTTTACGTCCAGTCTTCTCCGGAGGTGGAGGAGTTCACTAACTGTGCGTACAATGAGATGATTACAACTCAAGCCTGAGTGCTCTGTTTGTGTATCCTGGTCTATGGCTAGTGTTGTTCTGCCCTATACCTATGCCTTGCGAGGCCTTATATCTTCCTTGACATTGCCTGTAACGGTTGGGAGAGATTCCCAGGGGAGTGGCCTCGTGTGCATTGAAAGTGGGTTGTAACTGGTCCGGAAATGCCGCACACGTCCGCCTTAATGACATCGTGTAGGTCTTGGTAACTGCCGAGTAAATGCACTTCCCCGAGCCAAGGTCGAGGTCGAGCGGGAATAGAGCCCTATTGCCTGAGTTCGAGGTCGTGCGGGGATGAGCGTCGTTGGGCCGTGGTCGTGGGCCTTCGCTGCAATGTCTCGAGCCGGGAGCCCCTTTGACCACGCGTTGACTTGTCAGAGATTTCCCAGTCCTCGTCAGCTAGCCCCCGAGGCTCAAGGTCGTGGAAGGGACCTGGATCGACCTCGAGCCTGAAGCCGCTAGGACCAGACCTTCGAATCTCCCAACCCTTTGGTCGAGGTCGGGCGGAGATTACCAGGACAAGACTTCATCCTTGAGACACCTGGTGCCCTTTGGACTTCACGATGTTGGTACGAATTCGATCGGTTGGAGTGCACACCTGCGATGCCTCGAAACCGCCGCCCAAAACCTTAATTGCGCCTGTCAAATAACCTCCAGCACACCTTTTGAGGGGCCCCAACCGACGACAACCCAGGCCTATAAACCAAAACCTTCTGCGACCTTCGAAGAACTTCTTGACTTCCTTGCGCTCCTCCACTTCCAATCTTCTACTCGCGTGACTCTTCGTCCCTTGTCCAAGCTTGAGGGTGAGCGCCATGGCGAAGCTCGAAAGAAGCACTATGTCGCATGCGAGGATGAAGGAGCTCGAGAGCCTGGGGCTGCTCGACCCGGCAATGTGGCGGCTACCTGACGGCGAGACCGAACCACACCCCAGGGACGACGAGCATGTCTGCACCGAGCACTACACACTTTTTGGCCTACGGACGCCAGAGAGCGACTTCATGGCGGCCATGCTTGCTCACTGCGGATTGAGCTCATCAATCTGGTGCCCAATTCCATCCTCCTCCTCTCCATCTTCTCACATCTGTGCGAGGGGTTCCTCGGAATCCTTCCCACCCCCTCGCTCTTCTTTCGATTCTTTTCTTTATTCCGCTCTGGAAAAGACCCCGTGGTCGGATGCCTCTACTTCCGGCTGCGGACGGGAATTCCATGGGCTTTCCCCAAGATCCAACCTCGGGACTCCCTCGGTCCGTGGACCGAGCGGTGGTTCTATCTGAAGAAGGGCCGGACCGGAGCGTTGTCGTTCGACGGGACCCCGATCACGGGGAAGAAGGAAACTCCGGAGTCAGATGACCTGGAGGTCGATGAGGAGGCCATTGCCGCCATACACATCTGCGCCCGGTAGCGGCCTCACCGGCAGCGATCGCTGCGACTTCTGCAGAGCCGGGTTTTCCCCGAAGCAGAGGAACACCCGTTCTACGAGATCACAGGTCGTGACGATATGACCCACGAGGGTACATCTGGTGCGTCTTCTTGCCCTTGAGACTTGCTCGCATTCGCTCTTCAGGTCCTTTTGATAGTTCGCTTCCTTGCAGCGCCGAAGGAGTCCTGGGTCGCAGCCAGGATGAACGAGATGTTCGGGAAGGGGGCGCACAACTACACGCTCGATCCCCCGGTCCCGAAAAACGTACTGCGCTGAAAGGCCGAGGTAGGCACCCCTAGCCATTCTTTAGCTTGCACTCTATTAGCACCTTTACCTGATCGCTCATTGTGCTTGCAGGATTACCAGGAGCTGATCGACACGACCAAGAGGTTGCTCCCGCTTCCCGACGGGGGAAAGAGCAAGAAGGGGAAGAAGAGACTGCCCCCGAGCAAGGCGGACGATCGTGAGGCTAAGAAGCCCCACTCTGAATCTGCCGACCGTGCAACGGTATGGACTTCCACGGTCGAAGCCCCCGAGCCCGTGCTTTTTCACCTCTTGACATGTCTTTCTTGCAGCAACTGAGCGCGACGGCCGCCGCCAGGCCCTCGGGACCTCAGATGGTCCAAAGGTCCCCTGGGACTTTGGCCGCGGGGGACTTAGATCCACCGCGGGCCTTAAGGTCCTGCATCGAGAGGGCTTCAGAAGCGCCCCTCGACCCGGGAGGCAGGGCCTTCGCTTGACCTCTGCAAGACGGAGACTCCCGACCCGGGTAGGTTTCATGCATTTCATTTGCTTAGTCCTCCTTGTAACTTTTTAGCTTAGTGGTGGCTCTTAATCGCAGACCTTGAGCGCCCGAGCTCAACACCTGTCCGAATTGACAATGACTATTGTCCAGGGCGAGTCCGAGTTTGTAGAGGAGGAGGAGGGCGATTATATGCTGGCACCCCACCGACCTTCGGTCCGGGGACTCAGGTCTTCGAGTCCCCAGGGCCAGGATCCGGTCGTCGAGTTCGATCAAGGGCTCGACGACCCAGATGATGAAGAGCTCCTCCCCGCGGCCAGCGAGGACTACGGCACCGGCGAGGTAGAGCTGACGACGACATCAACCCACGCGGAGCCACTGACGATGATAGCGCCGGAGGCGTCCTCGCCACGACCATCATGGACGCCCCGACCGAGACGGTCATGATCCCCCAAGTCCTTGATCCTCAGACCCTCTGCGCATGGGCACACAGAGGCAAGCCGCGGGCGAGTGCCATGAACGCCCGGGGAGGAGGCCGGAACCCTCCACCATGGGACGGCGCGGCCAAAGAGATCGGGCGTGATGGCGAGTTGAGCCCCCTCGAGGAGGAAGCTCGAGGCGCGGCCGCTCACGACGAAGCGGCTGGAGATCTTACCCCCGATGTCCCAGCGGCAGTGGTGGGCGACACCGCCCCAGGAATGTTGGGAAGTAATTCCACTGCATACTCCCGTGCGGCCTTCGAAGGCCGTCTCACCCGGGTACATGAATTTTTCTCGAATTCTTAGCTCGAGTTTTGTCGTTTTCCTTCCCTGTCGCTCTTCTGACGTGTACCACATTGATCCCCTAACCCCCGCAGGCCATCGACTCCATCTCCCAAGGGCTGCAAGGCCTCCAGATGCACTCCGACACGCTGAGGGCCTTGCTTGATGTGTTGGAGAGCGCGTTGACGGAGTGTTCTAAACTCGTGGAGGACCTGCAGGTCGAGCGGGAGGAGGCCACGCAAAAGGCGGCTAAAGATTCCCAAGAAATCGCCGGCCTCCGCGAGGTGGTGAAGACGCCTGTGCCACCCACGGGCCGAGTGGGCGGCCGTCGGCTCGGCGAAGGACCATGAGTACAAAGCCCGCCGAGGACGAAAGCCGCAAGGTCACGCAAGGCGCTTGAAGCCGAAAGGGCTAAAACGAAGAATGAAACAAGACACGCCATGACCGAGGCAGCTATCTCGTCGAAGGCCTCCCCCGAGCTTGAGGCCAAGATGAAAGAGCTCGAGGAGAAGCTAGGTCGGGTAAGCAAGGCGGCCAAGAGTGCTATGGCCCAACTTCAGGAGGAACGCCCAAGTGCCAAGCCTTCACCAAGCCATCCGACTCAAGGGGAGCTCGTCCCCATGACCAAGGTAGCCGAGCTCGAGCAGGAGAATCTCACGCGCGAGATGGCCGACTTGTAGATAAGGTCTTCCTGCAAGATTTTTGTAAGAAAATGGTTTAATGGAACAACTGTTTTGGCTAAAACAATTTAACGCCTAAGTTTGCTTCCTCATTTCTCGACCAAGAAACTTTCCCAAGTGCACTTAGCCTTTTCTGATCGTAGCGTATCTCGTGCAGCCCCCGTTGGGCTCAAGGTCAAGCAACGCCGACCTTGGGTGCAAGTTAGAAATCCTGCAAAGACCAAGACCTGCGAGATCGAAAAAGGCCCACAGGGAGCATAACATGTCGTACGAGAATAAACTTAGAATCTAGGGTAAGGCTCGAGTGATGACAACGATTTATGCGCCGCTCGTTGGACCCGGTCACGGGCTTAATTCGAACCCTGGAGTAGGGGGAGTACTGATGCGAAGAAGTTCGGCTTACACGTAACTCGACCACCGGGGGTGAAAGGTAAGCTCCTGACACCTGTGCCAAGAACAAGCGCACTTACTCGTAGGTCGGGCTTAGAGAGAATTGAGCTCGAGCCAACAAAAATCATATAAACTTTTAGAGAATTGGGCGCAAAGACAAACAATGACAATTGAACAAAAGCTTTATTGAAACTTTGGGGTAAAAAGATTACACATAGAATTTGCGAAGCTGGTCAATATTCCACGAGCTAGAGAGCTCTCTGCCATCGAGCATCGCTAGCAGCAGTAAGCCCCTCGGTATGCGATCTGCTGAAACAACTCTATAGGGCCTCCCACCGTGGGGATAACTTGTTAGTGTTGGATGGTGCCCGAATCTGGTCTCGTATAATAATGTGGGACCCGGATATGCAAATCCGAAACCCTCAGTGTATACAAAGACTAGTCCAGGATCACGCTTAGTGCACACAGTGGAAACATAGATGACATATCATTCCATACATCGAAATACTAAGAAGAAGCAAATTATTATTGAATAAAGCAAACGACCTTATAGTCAAGGTTCATACATCAATGCCTCTTGGCTTAAGAAACAAATAAACTGTTGCGGCGGAAATAAAATAACTTGGGCCATTCGACATGCCACGAGGCAATCGTCTGCAGGAAGCGCCTTCCTAGTCGGCGTAGTCTTCATAGTACTCCTCCTCTTGATACTCATTACGGTCCTTCCTCGAAAGAATCAAGAACATGGGCATAAAGCCGTGAGTACAAAAGCGTACTCAACAAGCCGAGGGAAATGATGCAATATATTCATGCACGGCTTGACAAAGGATAGTCATATGGTTCATTTGCGTAAAGCAATAACTTGAATTTAAATACAATAAATAGATTGAAGGCGATTGATAAAAACCATAATAAATAACTCGGTAAATCAATGGTAGACAACATGAATGTAATGACGAGGCATCACCCTACATCATTCAAAGCGTATCAACCACACAATTCAACAAAGATAGCTTGAGACAACAAAACAACATTGAACTTCCTGCTCACATCCCCACCATTCCACATTTCAAGAAAAATACTCTATACCCCGTGTGAAATCCCTGGCTTGTCCATGACCGCGACACGGCTATTCAATAGTTTACACTCTGCGAGAGGTTGTACAGCCTTTACCCACAAGACATGATCATCCCTTAATGCTAAGCGCTAAGAACACACTTCCTTTGGTGTGTCGGCAGAGAGATCACTACAAAGCCTTTACATTGCATGTCTAAACCCAAGATCGCCCTCTAAGGTTTAGCCCTCGGGCCCCTCTTGAGCCATGTGAGTCTACTGTCCATCCCGGACCCCACACCAACAATGGCAATACTCAAGTCTCGACATTGCAAATTAATCAGCTAGGTCCGCCCCATACCGGACTTGTGGTTGCACGGTTAGGCCCAGTTCAATGGCGCACAAAATTAAGTCCTTAAATTGTCTCGAGCAAGACGACCACATCCCAATGTGCCAAACAAAGACTTCTTTATCGCACGATCAATTGCCCGAGGGAAACATTTTGTTCAACCCAAAACCAATGGCATCCCTGCCATGGTACAACAAGTTTTACAACAAGTGGTCAATGACCACAATTCAATATCTCATTAAGTCAAGATTAACATTAGCTTACGGTGATATGAATCCCATCGGACAACTAAGCATGGCTAAGCATAGCTACGATAACCCAATCTTTGGTACTATGATTATGTCCAACTAATAATGTCCCAACTTAAGGGTAACAATGGATACATGGCATTCCAATAATCAAAGGCATACTCAAACAGGTAAATAGCTACTCCCATAAACTAGCATTGTTACACAAATAGCATGCAATTGTATAAGACAAAGTACTTTTGCAAACATGGGTTCAATATGATCAAAGGTCTACGACTTGCCTTGTTGTTCAAGTGCTGATTCTTGGTCCTCGAAGTCTCCGTTCACTCCTTCGGGGTTCACGTCTATCGGAAAATAAAGCAACAAAGCCAAATAAATACAAAACAGAGAAACAAACAAGCTCAAAATTGAAAATAAATAGCTCTGGAATATAGAGCTTGATTTTACAAAAATTTAGAAATTTGAATCGGCTCAATCGGAGTTCTGATTTAAGGAGAACGGCCTTGGAAGATTTAATTCAGGGAAAAGCAAAAGAATTTCATCAGAGTGACACGTGTGCCGACTTGTGATTGGCTGGGATTTTCGGTTTTGGAAAATCAGAAAAGAAAAATGAAATACCGACCGACATGTGGGACCCACGAGTCGAGACTTACCCACTGTGAACCAAGCGCCCGAGGTGACGTTAGGGTGATGTGGCAGATCGCGACGACGCGGCATACCACGTGGCGCTTAGGGCCGAGTGGAGGTCGACGCTGGCGGTCTTGGGTACCGACGCAAAGACGGGCGCAGATCGCCACGCTGGCGAGATCTCGACCGTCTGTTGCGCGTCGGGTGGTTGAGGGAATAAGGCAACGGCGGCTCGATCCGCATCCATCAAGATCGACGGCCGAAAGTGCTTCGGCGAGGATCGACGGCGAGGGCGGCGGCAAGACTTACCGAGCGAGGAAGACGACACACTGAACGGCGGAGGACGGCCGGATCAGCGAAAGAATCATGCGATCGGGAAAGATGACGCGGCCGACTCGGCGTGTCAATCGGCGACGCGGAGACGCCCGACGGCAGAGAAACACTACGGGAAGAACTTCGGACCGGGCAAGCAAGAAAACTTCGGCGACGGCTCTAGGCGGCGATATCTCGGAAACGGAAGAGAGGAGCGGGCGGGGGCTTTAAGTAGGCACGACGACGAGGAGACCAGCTCGACATTTGGCGCGATAATATGGAATCGCGGCAGCAGCGGTATGCGATTCAGACGACGGCGGTTAGGGTTCCGGTCTTGCGGCAACAGCCGAGGCGGCGTGGAGGATCGGTAGGACGCGTGTCGCGGTCGACGATGGAAGCCTTGTAATTTGGCTTGCACGAACAGCGAGATTTGGGCCGAGATGAACAGGAGATGGGCTGGCGAAGGATTCGCCCGAAAAGGTTTCTTATTTAGAAAATCATTTTTGATTTAAATAATTCCGAGTGAATCCAAATGAATCTAAATAAATTCAAATAAATAGCAAATAAATTCGAAAAATCTCCAAAATACTGAAAAAATTCCTTGAAGCATAAGGAACCCAACAAAAATCTGTAGAATCTTTAGTTTGATGCATAGATTAATCAAATTAAATCTTTTCATTATTGGAAAATTCATATTAAGCTTCAATTAATTCCAATAAAATGCAAATGGTTCAATTTTGAATTTAAACATTCAAACTTCAAATTTTGGGATGTTACAGCGTAAGTCCCCAATAAGGAGCTCCCTAGGTCAGTCTGATCTAGACGCATGTCTCGCAAAGAGCTTGAAGGTGCTCACACCGATCAGAAAGCAGCACGGCATCTTACTTCTTCCGCCAGGGTAAGGTCAAGAGACCTCTCTTGCTCGAAGTTGATCTGATCGACCAGTCGACCCTAGCAGCAGCCAAATAAGGACCTCAAGAGGCGGATTCGCCGGTCTTCAACACGAGCCGAAGGGTGTGGACCTGCTGCTCGGTACCGACAAAGGGTACGAATAGACCATAAGACGGTGGGAAGTTCATCCACCCAGGTCGAGCCGTGTCATTCGAGCTCTTCTGACACTTGCTTTTTGACGCCTTGAACGATTTGTCCGTTGGCACGCTCCACTGCTCCATTACTCTGCGGGTGGGCCACCGAGGCATAGCATACCTTGGTGCCGATGTCTTCGCAGTACTGCTGGAACAGCTCACTTGTAAATTGAGTTCCATTGTCAGTAATGATTACTCGCGGAACCCGTGCACGGTGTCCACGAGCAATGCGGAAGGAATTTGATCGCTTGTAAGCGTGATGGTTGAGACGGGTTCGGCTTAGATCCACTTGGTGAAGGTATCGATGGCCACGAACAAAAACTTCTTCCCCGGCCGCTATGGAAGGGGCCAAGGATGTCCAAATTTCAGTCGAGAAAGGCCACGCTAATGGGATGGTGCGGAAGCGCCAGAGGCGAGTGATGTGACTTCCGAGCATGGAACTGGCAGGTTCGACAGGTGCGAACAATGTTGTGTGCGTCCTGGAGTGCCGTTGGCCAATAGTACCCCATGCAGAAAGCTTTCCCGACCATAGTCCTGATAGAAGAGTGTGCCCCACAGAGACCCGAATGAATGTCATGTAGCAGGTACTTACCCTCCTCCGTGGTAACGCACTTTGTCAGGATGCCGGAGACATTCCGATGATAAAGCTTGCCGTCCACGAGCTTATATGAGCTCGCCCGACGCTTGATCCTGCTTCTTTCGTGCTCTCGGGGAGCTCACCGTCGCCAGAAACGATGAATCGACTTCGGCCAGAGGGAGTACTGGCGATGAAAGCGATCGAGGCCCTTGGCTCGGAGATGGAGGAGACGCCAGGGGTTTCTGTGATCATGTCGGGAGGGACTTCATCGTTGGACGACCTGAGCTTGGAGAGAAAATCTGTGTCGGAGTTATCCTTCCGAGCCACATGCGTGATCTCCAGGTTCTGGAACCACTTCTCCATCTTGCGCGCCTCGGCGAGGTACTTGGCCATGGAGTCCTCAGAGCACTGGTAGCCCTTGTTGAACTGGTTGATGATGAGTTGTGAATCGCCCTTGACGACTAGCAAGTAACACCAGCCGCTACCAGCAAGCTCGGAGCTCCCCGAAGAGCCTCGTATTCTGCTGCATTGTTTGTCGCTGGGAACCCAAAACGAACCACGTACCTTAGCCTATCGCCCTGCAGGGTGAGGATGAGGATTCTAGCCCCCGAGCGTTTGAAGGACCGCGAGCCGTCGAAGTACATGACCCAGGGCTTCTCCTCTTCGACCTCGAGCACAGGAGCCGGCTGCGAGATCTGTTCGACCACGGTCACCAAGACCTGTGACTTAATGGCGTCATGCGCCACTTAACTGGAGGTCGAAAACGGCCAGCTCCATGGCCCATTTGGCAATGCACCCTCCAGCCTCTGGATTCCTCAAGATCTCCCCGAGCGGGAAGCTGCTTGGGATGACCACGGAATGAGCCTGGAAGTAGTGTCGAAGCTTGCACGAAGCCATAAGGAGGGCATAGAGGAGCTTCTGAACTTGAGGGTAGCGCTCTTTAGGCCCGTGAAGGACCTCGCGACGTAGTAGATCGGATCTTTGCAGATCGCTCCGCCGCCACCAGGGTGTGAAGGCACGGGCGGTGGCAGCGAGGTAGAGCAAAGAACTTCTCACTGCCAAGGCGGTCGTAAGCAAGGGCGGTGTCGACAGGTATACCTTCAACTCGTCGAAGGACCGCTGAGCCTCGGGCGTCCACTCGAAGCCCCCGTGCTTGCGTAAGGCCTTGAAAAAGGGCAGCCCGCGCTCGTCGAGCCTCGATATGAACTGGCTAAGGGCGGCCATACGGCCTGTGAGGCACTGTACTGTTAGTGATATGCCCTAGAGGCGATCATGTGAGATGATTGTATCATGCGTCTATGTTCATGTACTTATCAGTTCCATGAATAAATATCACTCCTTTGTTCATTGAGTATGACTTAATTATGAAACACATTGGTTATATGATATTATTCTAAAAGCGATCCTCGGTTACATATCATTATGTGGGACAATAGTGATTTGATCAAAGACATGTATTGATTGATGGTAATGTTTCATATACCATAGATATGGAGATATCAAATCAATAATGTGGGCACATGTTAGAGAACATGGGGTTGGATAGACCCACTCAGAGGCAATCGATGAGATTGTTATCTTAGAAGTGCCATCAGGGTATAGTCTCGAGTGGTATACCTATACGATCCTTTGACCTGAGATCCTTATTGATTCTCAGCATGTGTAATTGCATACTTTGAGGCTATCAAACGCTTCTCCGTAACAGGAGTTATAAAGTTAGCTTACGGGTATGCCATGAAACATGACGTGAGATATAAGAGATCAAGATGGAATTTGCCCCTCCTTGATAACGGGAGAGATATCTCTGGGCCCCTCGGTGTGGATGGATAAGGAAAAGTGCATGGCCATGCCAAAGTGATTAAAGTGTTAATCACGAATTATATCCATTACATTGACGAGTGAATGGGTCGAGCTACCACAAGGATGGCACGTATCTTGCCTTGAGCTTGACTGGTATCGCGTGGCAAAAGGATCGGTATATGAGTATATCAAGGTTCAGCCGATACGATCATTTCGTGCATTCGGGGGACGACATGTCCTGCTAGGAACCGCTGTTGTCTGATGGTCTGGAAAAGAGATTTCCAGGGCCATGGCCGTTTGCGCAAGAACCTAACGGGTCACACACTTAACGGGTTGGATCATGTCTGATGGATTGGATCCATTAGTGGGTTTACACGGATTTGGATCCTCTGGCGCCTTAATGGATTTCTCTTTGTAGAAAGATCCATTAGCGTGAGTCCTAATGGGCTTCTATCGTAGAAAGGCCGTTAGTGCACTCTATATATAAAGGGGCGTGGGTGCCTTGCAAGGTAGTTCACCTCACCTCGAACCCTAGCCGAATCGCTCTGCCGAAACCCTAGCCGTCGCCTGCGTGGTGCTAGCACCGCCAGCGCCTGGCGTTCCACCCCCGAGGCGACTGTGGATACCGTCTGAGGCGCATTGCTCGCCCCTCGGCGCTTATCGGCGATCGGTTTCACCCTCTCCAACCTGCTTGGCGTGCACATCTACATCCGCTGCGTCGTGCACCCTGCGCGAGGAGGCGTCGAGGACTCCGCAACCACTCGGCGTGCACTCGGGCGGTCCGCAACCACTTTCGAAAGCACTGGCGGTCCGGCGACCACTCGGCGAGCACTCCGGCGATCCGGCGACCACTCGGGCGAACACTCGGGCAATCTCGCGATCACTTGGCGGCGGTCGGGGACGTTCGACTACGTCACGATGCTTGAACGCGGGGAGGCTTCACCCACTCTACTTCATTGCTAACGTGCTCCAAGGGTAATGCTCCATGATCCACTACTCGCATGATTCACGGGTGTTCGCGGTAGAAAAATTTTGTTTTTAAATAGCGTAGCTGGCGTTCGCCAACATGTACCGCTTCACGAACTCGGGAGCCATCTTCTCTATCGCTTCGATCTTCTCCGGGTTTGGGCCGACTCCTGAGCCCCCGATCATGTAGCCGAGCACCTTCCCAGAGGTGGCGCCGAACACGCACTTCTCTCGATTGAGCTTGATCTTGTGCCTATTCGGGTTGGCAAAGGTCTCCTCAAGATCTTGAGCGTGGTCGGCCGGTGGAGCTCATGACGATGATGTCATCCACGTAGACCTCGAGGTTGCGGCCAATCTGAGGCTCGAACGTCTTGGTCATCGGTATTGGAAGGTCGCTACAGACGTTGCGGAGACCAAACGACATGGTCGTGTAGCGATGGAGTCCCTTAATGGCGTGATGAGCGGCGTCTTGCTTTCGTCGTCGACTACCAGCTTAATCTGGTGATACCGAATAAAGCGTCTTGGAAGCTCAACGACTTGGCATTTCTTTGTGGAGTCGGCGATCACAGTCAATGCGCGGAGAGAGGAAATTATCCTTTGGGCATGCGAGAGTTCAACCACAGTGTGATCCGCACATTCTCCACTTCCGCCTTTCTTCTGCACAATGACGGGGTTGGCTAGCCATTCGGAGTAATTGATCTCACGAATGAAACCGGCTTTCAACAGCTTATCAAGGTTCTCCTTAATTATGGCGACCTTCTCGGGAGAAAAGCGCCACAACTTCAAGCGCGACGTCTGGCGATCGGAGCCGCACACCAAGCGATGCTCGACCACCTCCCTCGGGACACATGGCATGTCTGCCGGCTCCCAAGCAAATATACCTCTGTTGTCACGGAGGAAGGTGACGAGCTCGAGTTCCTATTTGGAACTCAGCTCGGCCGAGATGTGGGCGCTTTGAAGGGTCCTCCTCGAGCTCGGCCTTACGTTTTGTGGCCTTTGTTGGCTGGATGACCGCCTGTACGCGGCGCGACCTTCCGTGGTCGCGGGACCTTCTTGAGGCTGAGATCTTGCGGCATGCGGCGAGGGCTTGAGTCTTGCATCCATGCGCCGCTTTGAGGTCGCCGCGTACAATGATAACGCCACTAGGTCCCGGGATCTTCATGCATCGGTGACCGTAGTGGTTGGTCGCCATGAACTTGACCAGGGCGAGACGCCCGAGGATGGCGTTGTAGGGAAGGTCACCCTCGACCACCTCGAAGGTGATTAGCTCGGTGCGGAAGTTATCCAAGGCGCCGAAGGTGACGGGCAGAACCACCTGTCCCAGAGGAGTGGTCGAGCTCCCAGGAACGATCCCGAAGAACGGAATCACGATGCTCTTGACCTTCGACTGGGGGATTTGCATCCGGTTGAGCGCACGAGCCAGTAGATTGTTGAGGGAGCTGCCACCATCGACCATGACCCTCCAGAGCCATAGTGTTGCCGATGGTCGGGTCCTGCACAAGGCGATCTTGAGGTCCTGGACATACCTTGGGGGGCATCCTCCGGCGTGAAGGTGATCGTAGCCCCGGCCCACTTGCAGGGCTGGTCCGTGGGCGTCCCGGTGGTGGCCTGGTAAACCATACGTGCGGCATCCTTGATCTCGCCAAGATCGGGTACCGACGAGAAGCGAAGATGACGTCGATCCGTGATCGCCCTCTTTGGAAGTCCAGGTCGAGATCGGCCTGGTCTTCTCTAGTGTTTACCCTTTCGGGCTGGTCTCCTTCCTTCGGGAGCGTAGGCATGTCTCCACGCCCGTCGTAGAAGGCCTCGAGCTTGGCTTGCCAGGCCCTGCAGCTTCGTAGGTCGTGGCCCGAGGTCCTGTGGAGCAGGCAAAATTTACCTTCGTCGAACCGAGGCCGCCCCTCGAAACTTTATGCAGCCATCGACTGCCACGACCGGACCATCTGGTCGCCCCTGCCGAGGTCGGCGTTGCGCTTGCTGGGGCCGTGGTCGATTTAGCCGAGAACGGGGTTTCTCCTGAGCTGAATCCCGCACCTCCATGACCTCCCGGTGACCTTCCGCCGAAACGGTCACTCGTGGTCGGCCTCCGTCGCGCTTGCGGTCTCTCTTCGCTTTTTGGCGGCGAGCCTTGGTTGGTTCCTTCGCGCTGAAGGGCCTACCTGCATAGAGAGTTGGCGCCAAGCTTGCCTTAGTCGTGTCAGCGCTTCAGCATCTGCGTCGTCGCGTCCCACGTGGCGCCTCGCCATGCGAAAAGCTGGCGATGGTGAGCTTCCGTCGAAATTTGTGTTCGTGATGGCGTTTGGCATGACGCCGAACTTGAAGGCCTTGATCACGGCTTCACCGCACAATACTAGGGATCAAATTCCCTAGTGTGAATGAACCGCCCGCCGCAAGTCGCCGAGAGGTTCATTCTTTCCCCGGATCACTCGATCCGGTCCTTCTCCTAGGGTTCGCCAGAGTGGCTCTGAAAATTTGAGCGGAGGGCACTGCGGATTTAGCGCCACGAAAGGAAAGTACTTGGTTTACGGTTGAAGAGCTAGAGTGCGGGCCGCCTTGTCCAAGACAGCAGCGAGGAGGTAGTTTGCCATCACGCGTGCTAAATGGCCGCTGCATAAGAGATGCGATGTAAGTAGATCGGGAGGAATTTATTAGGGTTCTTAGTCGGTCAGATCGCTCGATCAGCAGCGGGCTTGAAGCGAAGCCGACCACTGCTTCACGTAGTCGGTCGTCGGTCTGTGCGCAGCATCAGAGTCTTGACAGGGCGTGCTGGGAAGGTTCTCGCCATCGCCGAGTTGGATTCTCGATCGCCTTTGGTGTCCCTTAGCTGCGACCTCGGCAGCCATATGCGATGGCGCGGCCCGCATCACCGAGAGAAATGCTATGGCGCTCATGGACGCGCACGCCTTGGTGGCACCGCTTGGGAAAGGCGGCGGATCTGCTCGCTGCCAGAGCGAAAGTCCTCAGCCGGTCGCCGCCAGTACTTCGCTCGGAGTCACGCTCGGGGAAGCGACACGAATAGGCGGTGTCACAGCATAAGGTCTCAAGGCTGCCGTGGCGTGGGGTCCGGCGGGGATGTTAAGCGCTGTCACGCGGAGCTGCCGTCGCTCCTCAGCGGCACCGACCTAGCAGGGAGGTCTCCGGCGCCGCGATAGCACAACTGTCGCTACTGCCTTTATCGAGCTCGTCTGCGAGAGCTTCTAGAAAAAAGACCCGACGCTCGGACGTCTGCGGGATCGCATCATGACTCATGCGATCGACGGAGGCGCTTTGCTGAAAAGCAGAGTCCGGAGCGTCCACGCAGACGCCCAATCTTCTCAACCTCCTCTCGCTCGGGAGGGCGCGTACTTACAGTTGATGGTAATCTGGCCATCCCATGAAAGTATCTTCAGTGTCTTAAGTGCGCGCCTCCTCATCGTCCACGCTATGGCTGGTAACTATGAGAACGAACCGATTTTGGAGTGGCGGAGAGGAGAATAGAGACGGAACTTCCATGCTCGGGGGCTATGCTCGACCCCGAAGCTCATGGAATATCATTGCAGAGGACGCCATACCTTGGAACTGGGATTTCTTCCGGCCGAAGCCAAGCTCTGCCCCACAGGGCGCCAACAGTTGACGACTTTTGCGCTCGACTGGGGGACCCTTGCCCTTACCGCTTCTCGCTTTTTCTCGGGAGCGTGGGCATGGGACCATGACCGCTAGAACTTCTCCAGCGGAATGCCCAGGTTCGCAATGGGAAGGTCTTGCCCAGCCGCCGATGGAAGCTGGCAATAGCGGTCGTCCGAAGAAGCACTCTTCCTTCGCAGGACCTTGGTCGTCTGCGACCGATTGCGTTGCTAGACCTTGGTCAAGTTGCTGAGGTGGCCGACCAGCACCGCCCTCCATGCCGCGGTCAAGCGGAGCCCGCTGTGGATGATGCTTTGACGCGGCCACCATGCCCGGTATGCGACCTTTTTCTTCTTCTTGATCTTCTCCACCTGAGCCCGAGTGCTTTTTTGTCGAGGAGCCTTCAGAGCCGCTGGAGGCGGCAATTTGCCTTCATCCAAAGATCTTTCCATTGACCGCTTGTCGGCATTCACAGAAGCGGTCGGCGCCATCTGAGATGTACCATTGGCCGAAAGGTCGAAGGATCTCTGTGTCTTGCATGAAGCGAACGGACCCCGACTTCAACTTGAGGCCCGACGACGGCCTTCATCCGAGATGCTCGAATGGAGTTCTCACCTTGATGAACCTTTGGACAAAATGTCGTAAAGATTCTTTTTCTCGCCGGATCAATCGCCGAGGTCGCGCTTGTTGCCCGGTAAGTAGTGTAGTTGCTTTGAATTCGCCGAGCGCCGCATAGCTGCCCACACGAGCGGATCGACCCTTCCTTTTGATTAAAGAGCCACGTCCTGGCGGAGCCGTCGAGGACCGTGGGGAGGTAGTTGGCCATGACCCTCGTCTCCGAAAGCCATGAATGGCGGAGATTGACAGAACTCGCCCGTTTCGAAGTTCCATTGAACCGCTCGATGTGGCCGGGCTTGAACTTGCTTGGCCACGAGACGTTGCGGAGGGACGCCGAAAAGGCTCGGCATCCGAACGTCGGGCTATCGCGGTGACCCCTCCGGGCACGGCGACCGTGATGGTCGGCGTCTCGATGGTCCTTTATGTGCAGGGTGAGACGAGAGAATTCGTCTCCACACTAGCGCGACGAAGGCAGCCCCAAGGTGGAACACTCGGTAGGCTCTGGCGGAGGGGATGTAAGCCCGAGCCCACGAGGCCGTCAGGAACCGCTCCTGGCGTCCTCACGCGGTATGCAGATCTTGTATCCCGCGGCCCTCCCGAGCAGGACTTTGGGAGGGGCCACGACGGGAGCGAATAGGGGAATGGCGCTTATGGTCCCGGGAAGCGCTCCGGGTCTCTCCCCACCGGGGGGCCTTAGGAGCCCCATGTCGGCAGCGAGCTTTTCCAGATATTCAGCCACGACCGCCCCCATGGCTGCGGAGTCGCTTGGCGGAGAAATTCGGAGCTGCGCATGGCCCGTCGCCATAGCACCACGGCCGCTTTCGGCGCTTGAGTAAGCGGCGAAGCGACTTGGGCGATGGTCACGCACATGCTCCGGGGAGTGATGCTCGCTGGGTTCATCGCAGGCCGGGTCTCCAGTCCTGGCGTCCGCCCTCTCGCTGGCTTGGCGACGGACGGTCGTCAGGGTCTTGCCTGAGGACAACTCCGGACGGTTCTCGTCAGCATCGCGCTGGCGACGATGAGAAGTCTCTGGAGACTGGACCTCGTGAATCTCTTCCCATCCCGCCATATTGACGTTGCGGGAGCACCAGGACCGCGAGGGCAACATCGTGGCGTCACCATGCGCCCGTCGGCTCCATGCCGCAGAGCGGTCGAGGGCGTCCGGACGATCGCGGGGCGCCGGTTCCTCCTCATCAACGAGGTATCACGCCGCAGGCGAAAAGCGCTCTCGCCGCTGCGGCTTCTGAGAAAAACTCGGTTTGGTGTGGCCAGCTGGATCAGCCAGCCATTCTTTGGCGTAGTACCGCGTCATCGTCCTCCGTCGTCGAAGCCGGAAGGTCATAATTGTCTTGAAAATTCGGCATCACGCCGAATTCTCCTGAAAGGACTTCGGTCGATCCCCGCTTGACGGCGCCAACTGCCATCAACGATTCGAGAAACCGGTCCCCAGCCAAAGCTTACTTGTTGAATGAGGATCAACCTAGGGCCCTTTTCCACGGAGGGTATAAGCGTCCGAGGGCTCGCTGAAGCAATGGTCGGGATGACACAACAAACAAAGGGTCTTTTTAATTGCAGTTAAGACCTCGCGGGAGAGATAACAACCCTACATCGATGGATGCACTAGCCGAAGATAGATTACAGAAGTGCTTGCTCGGGTGCCCTAGGAGGTTCTAAGAACAATCCTCCTCGACCTGACCCTGCTATTGTGTGTGTGAGGAAAAAATAAAGAGAGTCCCACCCTAAACTCTCGTGCGATGGGGTATTTATAAGCGATTACGTTACAACATTTATTCACGGAGTGGCGTGCCCACTTGTTTTTTGGACGTGGGTGAAAGCTGTTTCCTTGCTTTTCGCCATATCGCGGCGTGGGCACATGAGGGCTCGGATCGTGGCCGTCACGGTCTTCCAAGCGCCCGAGTGATTAATGCCACGTCGCTTTAAGTGGTCCGTGCAACTTTTAGCAATGCAAGGTCCCTTTCTTGCACGGTCATTTGAATGCGCAAGACCGAGCAAAAACATGCTCAGGCGAGCTGATTGAGGATGGGGTAGCTCAGAAGGTCACCCTACTCGAGGCCTTTCCTTGGGGACACCAGTCAAATGGGGAACATGGTTGGCAATGGATCAGGTAATCGATGGTCGTCTTGAGAATATCAATCCAAACACTATTGTATGTTGTCTTGCTCACCTCTACATAGCTCAAACATTATTTTCAAGAACATTCGATTTCGGTGGTTACTTCCTTTCCGGTTGGAGATATACTCCACAACTGGGAGGCTACCGGGAGAATCACAAAGTGGGCAGTTGAGCTCGAAGCTTTCGAGATTTATTTCAAACCACGAACCTCCATCAAATCCCAAGTACTCGCCGACTTCGCCGCCGAGTGGGTAGAGTTACAGAATTCCTCAACCATCGAGGAGCTCGAGTATTGGACAATGTACTTTGATGGTTCCCTCATGCTCAGCGGCGTGGGGGCTAGCGTGGTGCTCATCTCCCTGATAGGGGATCGGCTGAAATACGTCCTCTAGATCCACTTTCCGGCTTCAAACAACGCCGCTATGTATGAGGCACTCATCCACGGACTCTGTCGCCATATCGCTCGGTATCCGACGATTGTGTGATTGTTCGAGACTCGGTAGTAATTAATCAAGTGCGGAAGGGCGGTCATGCGTTGAAGACAATATGGTGGCATTCTTGCTAGGAAATCGCATAAAGCTGGAGAAACCTTTGGGTGGAGCTCATCCATGTGCTCCGTCGGGACAATGAGGAAGCGCGACGAGCTGCAGATTAGGCTCTGTCGCGGCGGCAGTTCAATCGGGCGTATTGTTGAGAACTTCACAATCCACGATAAGCCATCGGCAAGAATCGAGCAAAGCGAGCGAAGAAAAAGCCGGTAGGCGAAGTTTTGGTCATCAACCCGGTGGATAGCTCGTTTTTAAATTATCTGTTGAAAGACGAGCTCCCTAAAAGATCATGTGCAAGCAAGCGCATCATACGCGACAAAAACGCTACATGGTGGTGGCGAGAACTCTTTTTCGGAAGAGTGCCTCCGAGTCTTAGTAGCGCATATCGAGCAAGAGGAAAAAATCTTCTGAGAGAAATCCACTCAGGAATCTACGGACATCACGTAGCGGCAAGCACCTTGGTAGGCAAGGCTTATCGTCAAAACTTCTTACGGCCTGCCTCGTATCGAGCGAAGACATCATTTACTGCTTGGTCGTCAGTTCTTCGCTCGGCAGATACACGTACCGGTGCAAGAGTTGCAGACCATCCGATCACCTAGCCATTTGCAGTCTGGGGGCTCGACATGGTTGGACCCCTAAAAAAGGCTCAAGGTGGTTTCATTCATCTCTTCGTTGCCGTCGACAAATTCACAAAATGGATCGAGGCCAAACCAGTTGCCACAATCACAGCAGCGAAGGCCAAGGAGTTCTTCTAGGAGATTGTGGTAAGATTTGGTGTACCAAATAGGATTATCACTGATAATGGCACTCAATTTAGAGGCGAAGAATTTCAAGACTGGTGCGATGAGCTTGGCATCAAAATCTGCTTTGCTTCGGTGGCTCATCCCCGGAGTAATGGGCGGGTTGAGCGAGCTAACAACATGGTGTTGCAAGGGCTAAAAGCAAGGATCTTCGATCGTCTCAAGCCATACGCCATGCGATAGGTAAAAGAATTGCCTTCAGTTCTCTGGGGGCTGAGAACCACCCTCAGTAGGGCAACAGGATAGTCACCTTTTTTCCTGGTATATGGCTCGAAAGCGGTCCTACTGACCGAGTTGGCGTTCGGATCCCCACGGGTTCAGAACTATAAGGAAGCCGAGTCGGAGGAAAACCAGACGGAGGATCTTGACCGACTGGAGGAGGCCAGGGACATCGCTACAATCCAGTCGGCTAGGTACCTCCAGGGCCTCGTCGTTATCATGATCGGAGCGTTGACGCGCTTTCTCCAAAGATTTGGTCTTGAGGAGGAGCCAAAAAGCGAGCATAAGCTTTCCTAAATTTGGGAAGGTCCTTACATCGTCGATGAAATACTTGGCGCGGGGCTTCTGGACTCAGCGGCGAAGATGTACGATTATCGCGAATACATGGAACATAGAAGCGACTCGTCGTTTCTACTCTTGAATTTTGTACATTGATTACGATTGTTATGAACAAAGTTTTTCTTGGGTTGCTACTCAATTGTTGCTCAATTAAGCAGTAAGTCGGGGGCTACACCTAATCGGTGTTCTGCATGCGCAACTCTTCTCCTGAAGTCCTTTTGCCTCTCTTCCTAACGATTGCGACTAAGCTTTGAAAAGCGCTAACTCCAAGTAGTGAAACTCTGACCCCATGAACGACGAACTCTAGTCGCTCAAAAACGCGTGCTTGGGAGAAAGAGAGCCGTGAGCCGACTCCCAACGCCCGGGGGCTAGACTAGTCGGGTAGAGTGCTTAAACAAAAAAGGATAAAACCACTCGGGCAGACTCAAAAATCAGTGGAGAAGAAAGTGAAAATGACATTAAAACTTGATAAAACCAAAATAGTTCTGAGCATATCATTACGCTATATAAATATCACAGGTAAATAAACCTAAGTGCGGCGCGTGCGGCCTACTGCTTCGATAAGGGCGTCCCTCACTTTGGCAAGTTGTGGGACGGCCTCTATCAACGCATCGACATCGGCGGCATCGTGGGTAGTGGCTTCTTCTTCCGCAAGCTTGGCCAATGCAAGATCGTAGTCAGCCCAGAGCTCAGCAAGAAAAGCCTCCTTGTCGTTTGGTGCTGACGGCCCCTCGTCTTCAAAATCAAAAACCAACTCCTCCAACAACGGGGGAGACGGTGGGACCTCGTTGGCCGGTGAAGATGAATGCGACGAAGAGGCCATTGAGGTGTCGTGGAGGCGGTCGAAATTGCAAGCGGATGAAGATGGAAAAGGATGATCGCTCTCCACCGCGATGACATCATATGTACGAAATATAGAAGGCGAATAGCCGAATAAATGCTAGCGTGGGTAGCGAGGCATTTTAAGTGTTACGCTGAAAGGTTGAACCAAACCGAACTTATTAATGACACGAGCATTAACTCGAAGATCTCTTGGAAAGCAACCAAAGCCGCCACGGTTAGGAGTTAATCGAGAAGACAAAAGTTAATAAGGCGGAACAATTACAATCGAAATCTCACGTGCGTGTCATGCAAGACTCAAGTCCAGATTCTCTACTAAGGAGGCGTATGTGTCCCTGACTTCCTCGAAAAGGGTGGCGACCTGATCATCGTCGACAGTGCCAGCAAAGCACTCCTTCACAGCCTCAAGATCTACCCGAGGATACAAGAACTTCACATTGGCCAGGGCCTGGCTTGCACTCATGGTTGCCGTCTCCGAAGATCGTCACGGAGCTTGTTGGTCCCTCTCTGCGGTCGGAGGATGGTGTCATTTGCATTACTCGGACCGGCCTCTTCTTGGTTCAGAAACTCCACCGTTGCCCTGGAAGCTTCTTGATATCTGGCACATAATGCCTCTGCCGACTGGACCCTCTCGTCAAAAGCGCGGAATTGGGCATGCGCCACTTTTCGATATTCTGTGGGTGGACAGGATTGTCACCATAGATACTACAAACGTGAAGAAAGATGAAGACAAGTCGGGGCATACCCTCCAGCTCCTTTGCCAGCTTCTCCAAGTGGCTCCGAGCCCGGAGCTCAGACTCCTCCAGCGCCTTGAGCTGCCCCTGCGATGCCTCAAGTTCTTCCTGGAGACTCGTGAGGGTTAAGTCTCGGGTTGGGGCAAGGGAGTAAGGGTCAGGAAATAGGCGGTTGAAAACGACAGTAAGATTACTGAAGGGGTGCTTACCTCGAAGGGAGCTCTCCATACTCGACTTCTCCTCTTCTAAAACCTAGACTCGGGCCAAGAGCTCTCGCCGTTCAGATGCACCCTCGCTCCTGGCTCGATCGAGATCAGCCTTGCCTTCGGCGCCGACCCGCTCGAGCTCAGCCTCATACACCTTCCGTAGCTCAATCCTCGGGAGCAACTCCCGAAGAAGGGTGTCCCGTTTTTCAGAGCAATCTCCCAGGACATGCATATTACAAGAAGAAGATCAACGGGGATGCGCAGCTTGCTGAAAATGAAAAAGAGTGGGCCCATGGCTCACTCGGACTAGTCGAGCGCATTCGATGGCGTGCTCGTAGAGTTCCTTCTGCACTTTCTTCTAGTCTTTGTCGCCGAAAGCCTTCCATTCGCCATCATCACTGTGAAAAACAAGGCGTAGCAGAATTTGAGGACGGGAAGGACCGGGACGTGGCTCTCGGGCCTTCTCTTCTGCCAGAAGGGAATCATCAACAGCGGGCTCCTGGGCCAATGGCCCCGAAGTCGCTTCTGGCAAAGCACTAGGCGAGGCCAAGGGGGGCTCGGACCCTGAAGCTTTTGTGGCGGTACCAGGGCCAGTAGCAGTCGGTGAGGACGCCTCGACCTAGTCTGCCACCGTTCCAGCGTCCCCTGGCATGGTGAAAACCTACGGGACCGTTTCTTCTGAGTCTACGGCACCGCTGGCATCATCTCCCAGAACCGTCTCAGATGGAATGACCACAGGAATGTTGGTCGACGGCACCCTATGGAAACAAGATGTCAAAATATGATTCGGCAAGAACAAAAGAAAAGAGCCAATATGGAGGCGAACCTGTCGGGCTTCCTATTTTGACTTTGGATACTCTCCGAGTGGCAGGACCACTCGGGGGAACATCCGGCTTCGTGCCAGACCTGGGACAACGATGAGTCGATCGCGCCGAAGGTTGGGCTGCGGGGTCCTTAGCTGTCGAGCCCTCGGGTGTGCGGGGTAGTTCTTGAACTCCCTCGGCTGCCTGCTGTTTTCCTCTCCCGACGTCCGACTCTGCGCCGGGTCTTGGAGGCATGGCATGGGATGCTGGGTTCAGCCCATTATTCTTGGGCAGGGGGCTCCCTAATGGTAATTCCCCGGGCGGTATGAAGCACATGGACCGCCTCGACCTCAACTTTTTCCCCTCTCGACGCCCGATCCTCCAGTTGAAGGATTGGCGGGCTGCTTGCACTTAGCACCCTTGTGCCGGGGAGCGGGAGGGATCGGAGCATCGGAGAAGAAGGAAATTCGATCTTAAAAAAGGCGGCGAAGCACAAGAACCAGTCAGCATTCCATCAAAGGTCAGCAATAAGAAACTAACCAAAAGAGAAAATGCTCACCGCAGGAGGTGGACATTTCGCAAAGAAAGGCAGCGGACGACCTTGAAGCGGGAGATCGTTGCCTGTAGCAAAGAAATCGTTCCTCCGATCAACTAGTACCTTTGGGGGAACGGCTTTAGGAGCCTCACAGGTGGCATCATCTAACCTGGAGTACTCATACCCCAGATGGACCCTCTCCTTGAGGGGTTGCACGCGGCGCCCGGTGAAGTTAGTAGCAATGTCAACCCCGGTTAAACCTGTCTCTTTCAGGCCGTGGATCAGCTTTAGAAGGTCCTCCACCTGGTCCATGTCGTAGCTCGGAGGAGTCATAACCCAGGAAGCCGAGAATGTGGGCGTGAGCCCAGTGCAAGGAGGAAGGAAGGGACTGGGATTGGAACAGTAAAACCAGTCCTGATGCCAACCCTTGTTGGAGGTCTTGAAGGGAATGGAGAAGTAAGCCTTCTTCATCCCATCACGCAGCTGGAAGCTGGCACCCCAACCACTTTAGGGGTATTCTTGCTGTGGAAAGGCTTAAGAAGAAATAGGTGGCGAAAAAGGCTAAAATGAAGGCGAATTCTAAGATACGCCTCGCACAAATGCACAAAGATGGAAATTTGTAGAATGGAATTGGGATTCAGGTTGATCAGCTCAATCTTATAGAAATGAAGGAAGCCATGAAAGAAAGCAATGCTGGGGAGGCCAAACCCGCACTGGAGAAATGATTCAAAGACAACAATTTCATCGGATTGAGGAGTGGGGATGAATTCACCTGCGGCTGGCCGCACACAGATCAACGCCAACAGAGGAAGAACACCAGAAGTGACTAACTCCTCCAAGCGCTCTTCCGTTGTTATTGAAACGACCCAATCTCCAAGTGAGGGCTTTGTGGGAGTGCTCTGGGAGGAAGAAGAAGAAGACATCTTCGCAAAGGTTTAGCAACAGCGCGGAATAGGGAAATGCGGTGGCGGCTAACCCTAGAGGAGGAAGTTGATGAAGAAATGTCTAAACTCAGAAGATGAAGGGTCAGGTGAGAGCAGTGTGTAGAAAGCCTCTTTGTTTGGATCAAGTCTCTTATTTATAGGGAGCGATGCCGAATTCCGTCCTGAGGAAGTCGAGGACCTGTTCAAGCAGGAACTGCACCACAATCAACGGTGCGAGGAAGAGTCAACCACATTATGGCGGATGAAGTTTAGAACGCCACATATGTCGTACTGGGTAAGTTTCTAGTCAACTCAGTACCAGGTACAATTTTGTTTGATTCGGGAGCTTCTCATTCATTCTTTTCTCGAGTTTTTGTCATGCAAAATGATTTGGATGTGGTTAAACTTAGGAGCACACTAATAGTCCAGACCCCTGGATCAGAACTCCGAGCTAAAGTAGGATGTTCCAGGGTGAAATTATTAATAAATGGAATAGAGTTCCTAGCGAACTTGATCATATTGGATACCCAGACCCTAGATGTTATTTTGGGAATGGATTGGTTATCCAAGCACAAGGCAGTGCTAGATTGTGGGCCGGAGGTGGTAACAATTGAGAGCCGGATGGTAGGAAGGTGGAGATTCAAGCAATTGCTACTCAAGGGTGGTCAGCGATGATCAATAGTGTGAAGGCGGTTAATATGGAAGATGTTCCGTAGTCAATGTAGTATTCGGATGTATTCACGAAGATTTACGGAATGCCACCGACGAGGATATAGAATTTGTAATTGAGTTAGTACGAGAACAGCTCCAATAGCCAAGACCCTATAGGATGTCTCTGAGGAATTGGTAGAAATGAAGAAGCAAATCGAGGAATTATTGGAGAAAGGATTTATAAGACCTAGTTAGTCACCGTGGGGAATGCGGTGTTGTTTGTAAAGAAGAAAGATGGAAGTTTTAGAATGTGTATAGACTATCGGGCACTTAATTAGGTGACGATGAAGAACAAGTATCCATTGCCCAGAATAGATGATCTTTTCGATCAGTTGAGAGGACCAGGAGTTTTCTCTAAGATAGATCTTCGATCTGGATATCACCAATTAAAAATTCGGACTGAGGATATACCAAAGACAGCTTTTTCATCAAGGTATGGGCATTATGAATTCACGGTCATGTCCTTTGGATTGACCAATGCCCCAGCATATTTTATGAATATGATGAATAAAGTATTCATGGAATATTTGGATAAATTTGTTGTCGTGTTCATTGATGACATCTTAGTTTACTCCAAGTCGAAGGAAGAGCACATCTTTGGACATCTAAGGATGGTCTTGGAAAAATGAGAGAACGGCTTATATCACGAAATTCGATAAATGCGACTTTGGAAAAAGAAGGTCGAATTCTTGGGTCATGTGATATTTCTTTGAAGTAATGCTTATTGACCCAAAAAAGTAAGCGGTGTTATATTAGGAACAACCAAAGCCGATTACGGTCAAGTTTCCTTGGAATGGCGAGGATATTACCGCTTGATTCATTGAAGGTTTCTCATCTATTGCGAGACCTCTCACATATTTGCTAAAAAAGGAAAAAAAGTTTATGTGGACGCCTGAGTGCGAAAAGAGTTTCCAAGAGCTGAAAAAGCATTTAACTTCGGCACCTGTCTTGGTGTTGCCAAATACTAAGGACAATTTTGATATCTATTGTGATGCTTCCGTCGGGGACTTGGTTGTGTCTTGATCACGAGCGGAAAGTAGTGGCTTATCGTCAAAGGCGATTAGGGCCACATGAGCAGAATTACCCAACTCATGACCTAGAGTTAGCTGCTGTAGTGCACGCTCTTAAAATATGGTGCCACTACCTCATTGGAAACCGATGTGAAATATATACGGACCACAAAAGTTTAAAGTATATATTCACTCAATCGGATCTTAACATGAAACAAAGGAGGTGGTTAGAATTAATCAAGGATTACAATATCGGAATTCACTACCATCCAGGAAAAGCAAATGTGGTGGCTGATGCTTTGAGTCAGAAAAGCCATAGCTTAAATTCGGTAGTTGTAGAAAGTCATTTGACTGTGCAAAAGAGCTTGAAGTTAAGATTGGAAGTTGTCTTAGGGAAGGATTCTTAGCTACTTTAGAGTAAAAAGTGACCCTTGAAGAAGCGGATCGAGGGAGGTCAAAAGGATGATGAAAAGATTCAGAGAATGAAATCCAAAATGGACGAAGACCTAGCCAAGGACTTCAGAGTAGATGAGCAGTGTACTTTGTGGATGAAGAATAGAATCTGCGTGCCCCATAAACCTGAATTGAAGCAGTTGATACTTGAGGAAGCACATGATTCCAAGTACTCAATTCATCCAGGAAGTAAGGGTGGGCATTCGGTTTTTTCGGTTTAATCGGTTCGGTTTTTTCGGTTTTAACGGTTTTTGAAAACTGGGAACCGAATTTCTCGGACAAAAATAAAAAACCGAACCGAATTAATCGAAATATTTCGGTTCGGTTAATTCGGTTTTTCAGTTAACCAAAATATGAATAACACTTGATAGATTAGATTTAGTTCTTCACATATTGCAACACAGAGTATGTATAAACTCACACAATATTCATATGTCATTACAATATAAGCATAATAGAACATATGAATATACTAAACATATGTGCATAAATATATTATAACATGAGAATTGTTTAGTGGCTTTAGGAAGAATATTATAAAAGTGGTATTGTATATGGGCTATTCGGTTATTCGGTTATTTCGTTTTTTGAAAGCGAAAAACCGAGCCAATTCTAAAAACGAATTATATCAAAACAAAAACCGAATTGAAAACGCTTCGAATAAACCGAAATAATCGGTTAATTTGGTTTAGTTCGATTAGGATCGGTAATTCGGTTTCGGTTTAAAAATGCCCACCCCTACCAGGAAGTGCAAAGATGTATCAGGATTTGAAGTAAAGATTTTGGTGGCTGAATATGAAGAAAGAAGTAGCTAAGCACGTAGCGTTGTGTGATGTGTGCCAAAGAGTCAAAGCAATGCATCAGAGACCAGCAGGACTGTTACAACTATTAAAGATACCGGAATGGAAGTGGGAGGAAATCGGGATGGATTTCATCACCGGTTTGCCAAGGACTCAAGGTGGATACGACTCCATATGGGTCATAGTGGATCGGTTAACAAAGGTTGCACATTTCATACCAGTAAAGTCCCCCTACTTAGGAGATAAGTTAGCAGAACTATACATGGCGATAATTGTTTGTTTGCACAGCGTGCCTAAGAAGATAGTATCGGATAGAGGTACTCAATTTACCTCAAGATTTTGGGATAAGCTGCATACAACAATGGGCACCTATTTAAATTTCAAGATCTGACATACCATCCGAGGCGGATGGCGGGCGAGAGGGTAAATCAGATACTTGAGGATATGTTAAGAGCTTGTGCACTGTCATATGCAACCTCATGGGACAAATGCTTGCCATACGTAGAATTTAGTTATAACAATAGCTATCAAGCTAGCTTGAAGATGTCGCCTTTTGAAGCTTTATATGGTCGACCGTGTCGAACACCTTTGAATTGGAATGAGACGGGAGAACATCATGTTTTTGAACCAGACATACTCACAGATGCAAAGGAGAAGATTGCTCTGATTAGAGAAAGGTTGAAAACTGCACAATCAAGGCAAAAGAGTTACGCTGACAACCGACGACGTGATTTGAGCTTTCAGCCAGAGGATTATGTCTATCTCAAGGTCACGTCACTCAAAGGAGTGAAAAGGTTTCATGCAAAAGGAAAACTTGCCCCAAGATACGTGGGTCCATTCAAGATTTTGAGTCGCAAAGGTGAAGTTGCCTACCAATTAGAATTGCCTCAGTCTTTGGCAGGGGTACATGATGTATTCCATGTGTCACAATTGAAGAAATGTCTTCGAGTACCGGAGGAACAAACCCCTATAGAAGGTATTCAATTGCAAGAGGATTTAACTTACAAGGAGCATCCAGAGAAGATTTTGGACAGCATGGATCGTGAAACAAGGAACAAGTCAACCCACTTCTGCAGAGTTCAGTGGAGCAATCACTCGGAGAGCGAGGCCGCATGGGAGCGAGAGGAAGATCTGAAGAAGGAATTTCCCAACCTCTTCTCTAGTCAGCCCTGAATCTCGGGGTCGAGATTCTGTTAAGGGGGAGGTTTGTAACATCCCAAAATTTGGCTCATTTTAAATTTCATAAGTTATTTTGAATTTTTGAGAATTTCAGAATTTATTTGGAATTAATTGGATTTTTGGAAATAAACTCTTCTTTGGAAATTAATTTAATAATCAAAAGTTTTAACAAAATATAATTGGAAATATTTTATTTGAGTTCAAAATGTTCTAAAATATTTTCTAGAATTTTTCTAGAATTTTTCTGATATTTTTAATGCCTCAAATGAATTAATTTAATTTCGAGAATTATTTTTATTCGGAAAAGCGAGAAAAATCTTATAAGTAGTAACGGGCCGAGCCCATTACTGTGCCGCCACGCCAGCCCGCTCGGCCTAAACCCTAAACTCCTTCGCACCCACACCGTCCGATCAGAATCGTGCCGCTGAGGATTGCCCGTACCGATTCGCCGCCCTGCGCCGTTGGATCGTCGCCACGTGTACGCCCTGGATGGAGCCACGGCGTCCGTCGGTAATAAGCTTACATAACGCCACACCGAATATTACTGCTTGTAGAAACAAATGCACCATTAACGCCGGCGAGTAACTCAACCGCTTCATTAGCCGGCGCACGGTATAAAGCACACTCTTCCGCACCTTTCGAGACCTTTCACGCCTCCCGAGAACCACTGTCGAGCACGCACACCCTCGCCGTAGTTCTGAAGTCGCTCCGCCGCTGTTTGCGCCCTCTCCGGTAAGTCTCTGCCGCCGTTGAAGCCACCGGAGCATTCCTCGCACGGAGCCGCATCGGAAGAGTCGTTTTGTGTCATCAGAGAAGCCCCGGAGTGCCATCGACGCCGTCGTCTTCTTCATCTCCGACGAGACCGAGTCGCCGCGACTTCGCCGGAACATGGAGTCTTGATCGCCGTTCGATCACCGCTGAACAACTACGATTGCGCCACGTCTTGATCTCAACAGTAAGCGCCATCTTTGTAACACCCCAAAATTCGGGTTTTCAAAAATCTTTTGTGAAGATTAGCTTTCCAAAAATTCCCGCCGTTTTTCTCGCTTCAATAAAACTAAACCGAATTTTCTAAAGTCAAAACAATTTAATGTGATTAATATAAACTTCAATTAAAATAAATTCAGTTTTATTTGGGTTCCTTGTGCTTCTAGGATTTTTTTATTTTGTTTTAGAATTTTTGGAATTTATTTGAAATTATTCTAATTAATTTAAACTAAGCCTTTTACTTAAAGTAATTAAATATTTCAAAAATATAAAATAAATTTCTGCAGAAAACATTTTATTTGAGTTCCAAAATGTCCCAAAATATTTTCTAGAATTTTTCTAGATTTTTTCTGATATTTTATTGCCTCAAAAGAATTAATTTGAATTAAGTCCTTTATGGAATTAATTAAAACTTTGGAAAAACTTATATAAAGTTTTATTGAAAATATTTTATTTGAGTTCAAAATGTATTAAAATATTATATATAATTTTTCTGGAATTTTCCTGATAATGTTTCTATTTTTCTTGAATTAAATGAATTTCTAGAACTAATTCAATTCGGATTCTGTTTTCCACGTGTCTCCTTCTCGCGCTGCAACATGTCGCCTTTTCGTTCAGCCACGTCGCCGAGCCGCCACAGCCCTCCGATTCCGATCCGACGCACCAGAATGCGCCACGTCACCCCGAATTGCGCAGCGCACGCCAACTGCTCGTATAAATGCCTGTGAAGCCGGTTTTTCCGTTTTTCTTGGTTCTTCTTGACCTAGCCGTCACCCCAAACCCTAGTAGACCTCCCATGACCTCTCCCACACGTCCTCACCTCAGATCAACTCACCCAAACCCTAGAAATCCATCCTCATCCTCCAAACGCCACAAGACATTGGCTAAATTTTGAGGCGCTGGCCTGTCAACTCGTCAACTCTTTTCAAGATCTGTCTTCTCCACGGCGTGCTCTATGGTACCGCTGTCTCCCATCCAAATTTGGTGCAATTTCATCCACGGAATCAAAAGTTACGGCCACCCAAAATCAAATCTTGCCGAGTCTGCTTCTCCCTCGCTTTTATGAAGTTTGACCGTGAAATTTTATGGTAGACTCTCTTGATGTCCCTAGACGGTGCTCACCCAAACTCATGGTTTTTCCAGCAGGATTTGCGCAGAAAAATCAATCATCCCTGATCGATCACCGCTTGCGATGGCTGAAACTTCGTCGCTGCGTTCTCCGTTGATCCGAAGGTAAAACTCAGATCTGTTTACGTCATATTGTGCCAAATGATCCCAGATAGCTCTCTGTAAAATTTGGTTTGGTTTCATGCAGTACTTTAATAGTTATGACCGCTTGATCTATTAGCTCCGAGAGCCGCTCATCGGCGCTTTGTGATCAATCCGTGGGTCGCCGCCAAATCCGCCAATATTGTTGAGTTCGTCTCGTCGCGTTCTATGTGATGGACACTTCCCCTTTGTTGTTGCATCCTCCAAAAAGTTTTTTATTCGTTCGGCCGCCTTTTCGTGCGCCGCCTGGCCGCCTTTTTTGCCCCAACCATCTTGGATTGTCGTGACCATGTCACCCTGTCCAAGAGGTCCATACCCTACTGTTTTGGCCATCCTTGGAGTCCATTTGATCTCCGATTGCCGTCAAAGCCATAAACTAGTATCTCCCGTCGTCTTTCGGTCTAGTCCGTTGTACCGGTTCGCGTTCGGTTTGCCATCCTTGGTAATCTCTAATCGCAGAGCCAACCCTACCATCCTACCCTATGCCAAGTGTATCCATCCTTGAATCGTTTTGCTCAAACCCGGACTTAACCTTTGGTCCAATTTGTCGTTGCGTCACGACATGTGTACCCCCGATCGCAAATCAAACATGAGCCATGTCATGACCCCGTTGCCCTATCATTGTACCGAGGGTCGCCATCCTGTAATCTCAAAAGTGTTTTGTTAACGCTTCGTATTCATCATTAACATTCCACCGTTAACGCTTTGCTCTCATCGTATCGCTGTCATCGCATGGGGGCATGCAAGTGAAAGCCCTAATGTGATGTCCATACCTTTTCTATCGCCTTATTGTGATCTAGCCATCACGTTGAGTTCAGCCTCGTATTCCTGTCATAACCGCCTCATCGTTGTCGAGTTCCGTCCCCGATGTAAGACTAACCTCCGGATCGAACCATAGTGGATGTCGATTCCATCCGTCCTTGTCTTATCCTTGAAATCTAATCTGCCATTAACCTAGAATTCATTCGTGGTCTTGGTCGATAGACCATTAGCCATATGACATATTCTTGTGCCAGACCTAGTCTATCAGTCTATCTTCCTCTTGGTTGACTGTGCCGTTCGGTCAACGAAAGTCAACCTTGAGCATCTGCTTAGTTCATGGCGAACTAACGTAACTTCGTGGACCCGGTCTATAGATCGAGAGTCCATATGACATCGGCTATCCAATCAAGATAATAACTTCGGAAGAAATATTCTTCGGGATATTATTCCTTCTTTCCCAGTTATTAATCTTTCTCTTCGGTGTATTTTCCGAAAGCCGTTCTCTTTTGTCTAATCATCGACCTAATCCATTCAAGTTCCTAATTTCATCTAAGCCGTTGTGGCCAATGCTATTCGTTCTTAATTTGAAGTTTACTTGATTTGCCTTTTGAGTTTTGTTGTATTTGTGTTGGTTTATCGTTAGACGCGGTTTTAAGTCGCTCAAGGAGCCGAGAATCAAGCAAGTGGAGATTGAAGATCGAGGATCAAGGATCAAGATAAAAGAGTAAAGAATAATAAAATTGCAAGGGCTGTGCAAGTTGTGCTTTGACCATATTGATCCCATGTTTTAAAATTATTTCGTTTGAAATTATTGCATGCTAGTTTGAAATAAAGCTGATTTCAATTAATCTGGATTAGATAATCAACCTACTTGTTATTGCCACCTTGTCTCTATTATTTGTATGCCATGATTCATTTGTCACCCTAGATTGTGGGTTAATAGTTGGACATTAATAATTTGCCAACATGGGTTAATTAGACCGTATGTAGTGTGCTTAGCCCTGCCATGTAGATTTGTCATGATTTTGGAAAAAATTAAAGTTAATATTGATTTAATGAGATATGGAACGTGTTTTTGAGAATGTGACATGTGTTATTGAGTTGATGATGGCACGTGGTGCATGGTAAAGAAATGGGGTGGGAAAATGATTTAGACTGGGGCAAGTGGCAAGATTATTTCCGGTGGGCCAAGAGTGGCAATTGGGCGATGCATTTGGTTTTAGTTTGTTTCGTGGGCCAAGAGTGGCAATTGGGCGGTGATTTGGTATTATGACATGTTGATGTGATGAACTTTTGGTTAGTCTTGCCTCGGTCAACTAAGGACTTAACCTTGCGAGCCTTTGACCCGAGTCTTTCATACAACCACAAGTTTCGAATGGGATGGACCTAGCCGAGTAAACTCAGAAATCTATTCTTTGGTATTGTTGTGGTGGTGTGGGGCCGGAGGAGCGGTGAGAACTCACATGGCGCAAGAGGGGGCCCTGGTGTGGTAACCATCCTCTAGTGTTGAAACCTTAGCGGCAAAAGATCTTGGGTTTAGACGGATCTTTGGAAAGGCTTTGTTATGATTGCTCATTCGCATACTCTTGTATGGCGATTCACGGCTGACGTGGTGAGTTGATTATATCTTGTGGGTAAAATGTATAACCTCTGCAGAGTGTACAACCTATTCGAATAGCTGTGCTCACGGTATTGAGCATTGCTCGGGGATTACAGTTAAGGGTTAGATTTTGATAAAAATGAGGTTGGGAATGTGGATAACGTGATATGGAACTTGGTTAAGGATGAGAAATGCTTCACTTGAGAATGATTGCAAAATTTATTATTGGTATTACTTGTTTTATCGCTTATCTATTTATGATTAATTGTGAATGCCGCTTATTGCAAAAGAACCATTCACCATTCCTTTGGAATAAGCCATGCATGTAGTAATAGAACTGCATTACATGCATGACTTGTTGAGTACGGTTGTGTACTCACCCTTGCTTTAACAAAACATCACCAGCTTGAGGAGAAGTCTTTGTCTTCAAGAAGGAGAAGTTCTACAAGAAGGCGATTATCTAGGAGTCGAACCTGTCGCCGATGCCTCGTGGTATATTGAAGGGTTCACCGACGTTCTTCGCTCATTACATTGCTTACTTATTTGGAGTTGAAGCCGCCAAGGCCTCACATGTGTAAGGTTGACCTTAAGGTCGCTCAATAGTTTATATTTTATAATTGTGTTACTTTTTATTATTCATTGTGTATGATTGTGATATTCATCTATGTTGAGACTGTGTGCACTAGCATGATCCTGGACTAGTGCAGAATACACAGAGGGTCCGGATTTGCACATTCGGGTCCCGACAATCTTTCAACCTTAGCCGTCGAATTAGACGAACGGTCTAGATCATTAGTGTAAGGTTTAGATTGAGCCACGTAGCCATGGTATTAGTAAACCCCATCTTCATTTATCCGCCGTTAGATCTTGATCATGCGATTCGGGTGTAGCCACGTAATCTAATTAATTGTAGCCGTCGGATCTGTGTTGATAGCGTAGGATTGAATTAGTTTGGGCCGTAGATCAGTAGATGTATGGACTAGATGCCGCCACGTGCCCGTAGAGGGATCGCCCACGTGTGCTCAAAACTGTGTTAGATCTTAGCCGTCGGATTCGTTAATGAATAGCTTAGATGCAACCACGTGTCGCGCATCGAGACTAGCCACGTATCGGATCATAATGTGTATGGTGGATTTAATCTGGGCCATTGAAATTTGAATGAACGGATCGGATTTAGCGCCACGCCGCCTCTCGGTCGATGCGTCGCTACAGAAACCGAGGGGTCAGCGTCGCTGCCACAATAGACAGTAAAAACAAATAATAGCAATATGTAGAATCAGTGATTCAAGTAAACAAGTTTCCACCTAAATCAAGTTCCATTATCCACATGGCATCCTGCCATTCCATCCAGTTGTCCACTTTAATTAACTAACCCTTGACTGTAATTCCCGAGCTTTGCTCAATACCGTGAGCACGACTATCTAAATAGTTTGTACACTCTGCAGAGGTTATGCACTTTACCCACACGATACAACCATGCACCACACAGGCGAATGATTATAACAAAGCCTTTACAATGCATCACCTTAACCCAGTACTACCCGCTGAGGTTTCAACACAGATGGGCTACACCACCACAACAGGGCCCCCCTCTTGCGCCATGTGAGTTTCCTCCGTACACCCGGACTCACACCACCACGATAGTACTCAAGCTAAGGCTTTGCAAATTAGTCAGCTAGGTTGCCCTATAACAGACATGCGGTTGCATGATTGACTCAGGTCAAAGGCTCGCAAGGTTAAGTCCTTAGGATTGATTAAAGCAAGACTTGCACATACCCTCAGCCCCCACTGGGCCCACCTTGGCACACTTGCCCCTACCACTTGCTTCAATCTAAAATGATTACCACCCGGTTGGTTACCAAGCACCACGTGCTACTCACAAATCAACATCGTTGTGTGACCTCCCCGCCACGACAACTCAATCTCTTTGTGTGACCACACATGACACACAAGTTAACATCACTGTTTCATATTCCATTAGTCAAGATTAATAATCGATATTTCATGAACATGTGATGACGTGGCATGGCTAAGCAATCTAATCCGATCTAACCATCCATGTTGATTTCATTATTAACCGACTATAGTGAACCAACCTAAGGTGACAAGTGGAGTATGGCATACAATTAACAAGGCAGGGTGTAATTCAATGGGTACGTTAGCTAATCCCAAATTTAGGTTGAAATCATTTATACTCATAAAATAACATGCATTAAAGTAAATCGAAATAGCAATTTTGCAAATATGGGTGCAACATGATCAAAGCATAACTCTCCTTGGTTAAGCTCCTGGTCTTGATTTGGAAATTGTTCTTGAGTTGCCAATTCCTCCTCCGAACCCTCGCACAATTCAACGTCTACGCGAATCGAGAAGAAATAGCAAATAAACACCAAAACTAGAGAACAAACAAACTCTAAAAATCCAACAAAAATCACCATTAGATAGATCTCAATTTTACAAATTTTTAGGAATTTGAATCACCTCAATCGGAGTTCGTATGAAGGAGAACGAGCCATCGGAAGATTCAAAAATCCAAAAATTCATAAAATTGGAAAATCCGAAATATCCGAATTATTTTTGTAAAGACAAATATGATTTATTGCATCAGCTGATGTCAGCCCTACGCTGATCAGGCGCGGCCGACACGTGGCACAATCCACGCCGTCTAAAACCGATCTAACGACTCACGTTTAACCTACCACGTGGCGATGTGACAACCACCCGATCTAGATCGGACGGTGCATCTTTACCCGAGCTAAACACTATTCCTCTGACTACGTGGCTCAATCTAGATCGTTCATCTACGATCGGACGATCAATGCTTACTCAAGCGATGCACTGTTGACCTAATCGACGCGGCGCACTCCTGACCACACGATCTTAATCTAACAATGGAAACCTTACCCGAGCGGTACACTGTTCAATCCCGCAACGTGGCTTATCTCCGGCGGTCCGATGATGATCCAACGGCTGATGTTCTTCGACTCCGGCGATGGCGATGTGGCGGCGGCTTCACCAGACTTGAAGAAGACGACCACTCCAACGGCGCTCCGACGTTCTCCGGCGAGGAAGAAGTCGCGGATCAGATGCGGAGCAAGTCGACGAATTCGGATCCGGTCTTGGTTTGGTGGAAGAGTCACCGGCGGCGGCGGAAACACGGCGCAACTCTCCTCGAACTTCGGCGAGCTCTCGCGACTCCTTCGGCACTCCTCCGGCGTTGATGCAGCAGGGAAAATACGGCGCAGGCTCTGGCGAACCTCTGGAGGGGCGCATGGTCCTTAAATACCCCGCACTCAAGGCGTACGGGCGCGGGAATCCGTGACGGCAGCGGCGGCGGTGGACTCCTAGTCCTGGTCGGAGACAACAACCCACAGCCACTCGATCATGATCGGACGGCCATCACCGAGTCCTATCGCGGCACGATCTTGTCCGCTTACCTAAATCGACGGCCCGGATAGATTAGTTTTCGAATCGGTATGGCTTGATGAAGACCGTGGGATGAAGATCCGACGGCTCGCATGCGTTAGGGTTTTGCACAATGCGCGGCTTGATAATGGCCCTTGGATGACGATCCGATGGTCCACACGGATGCCTCTAAAGGCAGACCGAACGGCCGATTGGTTGGGCGCACGAAGCGGTCATTTAGCAGCGACAAAGAATGGGCTTCCGTCGTTCTCGTCAAGGAAATTCCAGGTTTTATCTTTTAAAATAATTAGAGAAAATAATTTGATTTATTTAGGGCAATAAAAATACCAGAAAAATTCCAAGAAAAATCTCAAAAATATTTTGAGACATTCTGGACTTAAATAAAATATTTTTGACAAAACTTTATTTTAAATGTTTCTATTTATAATTAATTCTTGACGAAAGACAATATACTTTAATTTGAAATATTTCCAATAAATCTCAGAAAATCCAAATAAATTCAGAAAATTCAGAAAAAGCATAAATTGCAATAAAACACTATTAACTAATTGAAAAGTCAAAAATTTGGGATGTTATAAACCTCCACCCTTAACAGAATCTCGACCCCGATATTCAGGGCTAACTAGAGAACAGGTTTGGAAATTCTGCCTTTAGGTCCTCTTCATGCTCCTAGGTTGCTTCATTTTCCGAGTGGTTACTCCATTGAACTCTACAAAAGCGAGTAGACTTGTTCCTGGTCCTGCGCTGCATTACATCCAAAATCTTGATCGGCTGCGCTTTGTAAGTCAGATCCTCTTACAACTCGATTGCTTCTAATGGCGTCTGCTCCGCTGGCACTCTGAGACATTTCTTGAGCTGTGACACATGGAACACATCATGAACTCCTGCCAATGACTGGGGCAATTCCAACTGATAGGCAACCTCTCCTCGACGGCTCAATATCTTAAATGGCCCAACGAACCTGGGTGCAAGCTTTCCTTTGACCTGGAACCTCTTAACACCCTTAAGGGGAGTAACCCTAAGATAGTTCAAAACTCAAATCACGACGGCGATTGTCAGCATAACTCTTCTGCCTTGACTGCGCTGTTTTCAGCCTTTCCCTGATCATGGCAACTTGCTCTTCGGCCTCCCTGAGAATTTCAGGTCCAAATACTGAACGCTCCCCCGTTTCATTCCAATTTAATGGGGTACGACAAGCTCGACCATATAAAGCTTCATATGGTGACATTTGCAAACTAGCCTGGTAACTATTGTTATAACTGAACTCTGCATATGGCAAGCATTTATCCCAAGATGTACTGTATGATATCGCACAGGCTCTCAACATATCCTCCAAAATTTGATTAACTCTCTCTGTCTGGCCATCTGTCTACGAATGATAAGCGATGCTGAAATTCAAACGAGTTCGCATCGCTTCATGCAGTTTATCCCAAAATCTTGAGGTAAATTGGGTACCTCGATCCGACACAATTTTCTTAGGCACACCATGTAAACATACAATTCTTGACATATATAATTCTGCCAGTCGATCACCTGAATAGGTGTCTTCACTGGGATGAAGTGAGCAACTTTAGTCAACCGATCAATGATGACCCATATGGAATCATAACCTCTCTGAGTTTTGGCAACCCAGTGATAAAATCCATTCCAATTTCCTCCCATTTCCATTCTGGAATCTTTAATGGTTGCAAAAGTCCCGCGGGCTTTTGGTGCATTGCTTTTACCCTTTGGCACACATCACATAATGCAACATGCTCTGCTACTTCACGCTTCAAACTCGGCCACCAAAATCTCTTTTTAAGGTCTTGATACATCTTGGCACTTCCTGGATGGATGGAATACTTAGAATCGTGTGCTTCCTTAAGAATCAATTGCTTAAGTTCCTTCTCGTTCGGCACACAAATTCGACCTTTAAACCACAGAGTTCCTTGCTCATCCATGGTGAAATCTTCTGCTAAACCTTCCTCTTTCTTGGACTTGATCTTGCTGATCTTCTCATCTTTATTCTGCCTCTCTCTGATCTGATCCTTTAAAGTTGGCTTTACTTCTAAGGTAGCTACAAATCCTTGCGGCACAACCTCTAATTTCAACCTCTGAAACTCTTCACACACTTCGGTTGGTCGCTTGCTAACATCACACTTACACTGTGACTTTTACGACTCAAGGCGTCGGCTACCACATTGGCTTTTCCAGGATGGTAATGAATTCCAACATTATAATCCTTAATCAATTCTAGCCACCTTCTCTGCCTCATATTAAGATCTGACTGGGTGAATATGTACTTCAAACTCTTATGATCTGTATATATCTCACAACTATTTCCAATGAGATAATGACGCCATATCTTTAAAGCATGCACTACAGCAGCTAACTCCAGATCATGCGTCGGGTAATTCCCCTCATGCGGCCTCAACTACCTTGACGCGTAGGCCACTACCTTGCCATTCTGCATTAACACACAACCAAGGCCCTGACTTGAGGCATCACAATAAATGTCAAAGCCACACCGCACATCCGCAATACTAATACAAAAGCGGATGTTAACCGCTTTTAGCTCCTCAAAACTTTTCTCGCACTCAAGCGCCCACGCAAACTTCTTCTCTTTCTTCAACAATTGCGTAAGGGGTCTTGCAATCGTTGAAAATCCTTCTATAAATCGACGGTAATATCCCGCCATTCCCAGAAAACTACGGATTTGGGTAACTATCTTTGGCTGCTCCCAATGCAACACAGCTTCCACTTTACTTGGATCCACGACGACTCCTTTAGTGGTCATTACATGACCAAGGAATTCTACCTTCTCTTTCCAAAAGTCACACTTACTGAATTTGGCATACAACTGTTGTTCTCGCAACTTCTCCAATACCAACCTCAAATGTTCTGCATGCTCTTCTTCTGACTTGGAGTATACAAGGATATCGTCTATAAAGACAACCACAAATTTATCCAAATATTCCATGAACACCTTATTCATCATGTTCATGAAGTATGCCGGGGCATTTATCAGTCCAAAAGACACGACTGTGAACTCATAATGTCCATAACGAGTAGAAAATGCAGTCTTCGGTATATCCTCCTCCCGAATCCTTAGTTGATGATACCCTGACCAGAGATCTATCTTGGAGAATACTCCTGCTCCTCTCAACTGATCGAACAAATCGTCAATCCTTAGCAAAGGGTACTTATTCTTGACCATCACTTCATTAAGTGCACGATAATCAATGCACATTCTTAAACTTCCATCTTTCTTCCGGACAAACAAAACTGGCGCTCCCCACGGGGAAGAACTTGGTCGAATGAACCCTTTCTCAAGTAATTCTTCAATCTGCTTCTTCATTTCCACTAACTCATCTGTCGGCATCCTATACGGCCTCTTTGCTAGTGGTGCTGTTCCAGGTACTAACTCAATAACAAACTCAATATCCCGATCTGGCGGCATGCCTGGTAAATCCTCAGGGAATACTGCTAGAAAATCTCTAACCACTGGGACATCCTCTAGATTAGCAACCTTTGCACTATTGACCATTAATCGACCATCGAATTGCGGTTGCATGCACTTCCACTTTCTTGCCACTAGGGCTTTCTAGGGTTACCATCCTTTGGCCACAATCCAAAAAACCTTATGCTTGAGCACCAATCCATTCCTAGGATAACATCCAAGGTTTGGGTCTCTAACAAGATAAGATTCGCTAGAACTCTATCCCATTCATAAGCAACTTAACTCCCAAACACCCAAGGCTAGACCGAAGTTCCGATCCTGGGGCATGGACTAAAAGCACACACTTAAGATTATTAACAGCAAAACCATTCTTCATTGCAAAACTCCGATAAACAAATGAATGCGAAGCACCAGAATCAAATAAAATCAGAGTGGTAATCTTGAGTTAACCAAGAACTTACCAAAGACGACGCTCTGTTGCTCCTTGGGCTTCATCTGCAGTGATATGATTAATCCTTCCACGCATTGTTGTGCAGGGCAACGCTCTTGATCAAGACTGCACTTGATTACCTCATCCATCGGAGCTTTGGCTAGGGTAGTGCCCAGGTTGAAATGAACTGGAGTAATATTTCCCTTCTTTGGACACTTGTTGGCAAAATGTCTTGGCTCGTTGCAAGAGAAACATTTCTTGACAACAGACTGCTGACTCCCAGCGGATGCATTGCCTCCTGGCGCTGGTGTTTGAAAATTCTGGTTAGCGGGGCGAGATGATGAAGCTGATGTCTTGCACGGCAATCAAGGGTGAATCTGGCGACTTCTTTGGGTGACATCCTTAATCTGAACTGTGTAGGCCGTCCAGCTTGACTAGCCATCCTGCGCTTACGATCCTCACCTAATTCCTTGCGCTTGTCCTCAAGAATCAAAGCCTTATTGACCAACTCCTGAAAATTGGGGAAGTTGTGGGTGATCAGTCCCACCTGCAATCCAGAGTTTAAACCTTTCAAGAAATGGGACTGTCTGGCCTTATCTGTAGCCACATCTTCTGGTGCATAACGTGCCAACTAGGAAAACTTGTTCAGGTATTCTGCCACTGACTGGCCTCCTTACTTCAAAGCCTTGAACTCTTCCTTCTTAAGGTCAATCATTCCTTCTGGCACATGGTACTGACGAAAAGCAACTGAAAACTCTTCCCAAGAAATCTCCTGTGGGGCTTCATGTGTGACGCAGTAGTTCTCCCACCACTCTGCGGCGGTTCCTTCGAGCTGATGTGAAGCATACAACACCTTCTCGTTGCCTTCACACTGCGTGATGTGTAACTTTCTCTCAATGGTCCTTAACCATTCATCGGCCTCCAAAGAATTAGCATTGCCTGAAAAGGTTGGTGGGCGGGTTCTCATGAAGTCTGACAGCTTAGAGTGAGAACGCGGCCCATTGTTGCCTTGTTGCACATTGTTGCCGCCTGCAGCTTGACTTGTCATACTCTGCATTTGTTGCATCATTGTTTGCATAAGCTGAGTCTGTGCTGCTAAGAAAGCTCCCAAGTTCTGTATATCCACTGGCGGTGCTGACTGTGGTGGCGTTCCATCATTGAAACCATCATTCCGGCGAAGGTCACTTCCTGACGCTCCGTTGTTGCCACGAGTGTTCACCATCTGCTGATTGCCTCATAGGTTAGGGAAGGTAGAAGTAGCATAGATAAGATGAAAGAATTTCTAAGTGAGGGGATAGGTTAAACCCAAACTCTTAATATTTTTATTGATTAACTTGGTATGGTTGCTTACATAAGCCTAAGGGCTATGCAACACATACTGCACACTCAGCAAACATTAAGAACCAAACTAAACACACAACCTTAACGTCTATTACATTTGGGTAAGACTACTCTATTGGCGCGACTCGACACTTGAGCCTCAACTTAACCCTAAGTCTCTCACTCCTCGAGCCATCCCCCACGGGAACTTCCTGGTGGGTATACTAGCGGGTGAGCTGGTGCTGGCGCAAACCGATTCTTTTCCGGTTCTTCCTCTTCCGATGATGTTGATGCAGCGTGGCCTCCTTCCTGTAATGTCTCCTCGAGCTCCAAGACCTTCTCAGCGTAAGCTACGCGGGTCTCGTGTAGTTCTTCTTCTGCAACTCTGAGCGCTTCATAGACCATTCTTAATTCTGCGTCGGTGTCTCTGGCATGAGCTTCTTGAGCGGCTGCAAATCGTGCTAAGTGCACCGTAGTAGCCTCCTCCTTCAGAGTGACATGTGGGCGCCAAGCATCTCGCATCGTGGGGTGGAGTCGAAACACGGTGTCGTTCAGCTCGCGGTAGTAGTTGTGGCAAACCCTATGCAGGGCGAGTCGTGAAGCCTTCTGGATACCGATCTCCCAAGTAGTCCTTCTCACTGTGATGCTGATAGGTTGACTTGACTTCTCATTATTCCTGGCATAGATTAGAAGTTTGCACACCACTCCTCTTGTGATTCCGTTGACGATCCAAGTCTGGCCTTGATACATTGGTTTGGTGAAATCTCCCAAAACTTGAAGCACTCTCCATAGCTCTGCTGCGTAACCACCCTCACGCTCTCCGTACGACTGCGTCCTCCTCATCTATTCAAAAGAGAAATAGATAAGTCCTCAACTCTCAAACGGCCACTCAAAAACATGAAGAAAATTTCAGCAAAGGTAAGGAGCGGAGAATAAGATGAGTTGAGAGTGTTGTCTTAATCAAATTGAGGTTTTTCCTTTAGAAAATAGTTTTGGACTCCCTAAGATACCTCCATGCTAACTAGGGCCAAGACCTACAGTCAGTATGCTCTGATACCACCTCTGTAAGGACCCGAATTCACCAATTCGAATCCACTGTGTTTTACCGCACTAGTCCCAGGATCAACGCTAGTGCACATAGCTTAACATCGGTAAGCATCACATCATACACAACGATAATAATAATACGACTTCATTTATTAACATAACTAGTGTATGATCTTATGATCACTTACAATTATTCAGCCGTGCAGGGCAATGCTAAGATAAAATAAGACGAATGCAGCGGAAAATAGTAGAAGATGTAGTGACTCATCAGTACACCACAGGCGACTGACAAGGTTTGGCCGAGTGACTCGTATCCTCCTGGAAAACCTCCTCCAACATAGGCGACGACTCCTCCACTACTGTTGTTGTTGATGGCAAAGGTGAGTACAAAAGCACTCAACAAGTTGTGCACAAAATGCATTTCTATCATAGCTATATGCAAGGCTTATTCCAAAGAATGGCTTGTGGTTTATTTGCGATAAAGCAGCATTTAGGGCCTGTTTGGTAGAGCTCCCTCTGATTCTGATTCTCTGTTGAAGTGATTCTCCGAGAGAAGTGATTCGTCATTTGAAAGTGATTCTCAACTAATCCATAGGATAAACTCTATGGAGAAACCGACTCTTTGTTGGGAGTGAATCAGAGAAGCAATTTTTTTCAGCTCCCAGCTCCTAGTTCATTTCGAGAATCACTTCACTGAATCACCCCAGGAGCGATTCTCGAAATCATTGCTTTAGCAGAGCTTCACAGATTCACTCACAGGCCGGGAGCAGAGCTCTGCCAAACAGGGCCTTATGAACACATACATTACATAGATTGAAAAAGACAGTAAAAACAAATAATAGCAATATGTAGATTCAGTGATTCAAGTAAACAAGTTTCCACCTAAATCAAGTTCCATTATCCACATGGCATCCTGCCATTCCATCCAGTTGTCCACTTTAATTAACTAACCCTTGACTGTAATTCCCGAGCTTTGCTCAATACCGTGAGCACGGCTATCCGAATAGTTTGTACACTCTACAGAGGTTATGCACTTTACCCACACGATACAACCATGCACCACACAGGCGAATGATTATAACAAAGCTTTTACAATGTTTCAACACTGATGGGCTACACCACCACAATAGGGCCCCCCTCTTGCGCCATGTGAGTTTCCTCCGTACACCCGGACTCACACCACCACGATAGTACTCAAGCTAAGGCTTTGCAAATTAGTCAGCTAGGCTACCCCATAACAGACATGTGGTTGCACGATTGACTCAGGTCAAAGGCTCGCAAGGTTAAGTCCTTAAGATTGATTAAAGCAAGACTTGCACATACCCTTAGCCCCCACTGGGCCCACCTTGGCACACTTGCCCCTACCACTTGCTTTAATCTAAAATGATTACCACCCAGTTGGTTACCAAGCACCGCGTGCTACTCACAAATCAACATCGTTGTGTGACCTCCCCGCCACGACAACTCAATCTCTTTGTGTGACCACACATGACTCACAAGTTAACATCATTGTTTCATATTCCATTAGTCAAGATTAATAATCGATATTTCATGAACATGTGATGACGTGGCATGGCTAAGCAATCTAATCCGATCTAACCATCCATGTTGACTTCATTATTAACCAACTATAGTGAACCAACCTAAGGTGACAAGTGAAGTATGGCATACAATTAACAAGGTAGGGTGTAATTCAATGGGTACGTTAGCTAATCCCAAATTTAGGTTGAAATCATTTATACTCACAAAATAACATGCATTAAAGTAAATCAAAATAGCAATTTTACAAACATGGGTGCAACATGATCAAAGCACAACTTGCCTTGGTTAAGCTCCTGGTCTTGATCTGGAAATTGTTCTTAAGTTGCCAATTCCCCCTCCGAAGCCTCGCACAATTCAACGTCTTGCGAATCGAGAAGAAATAGCAAATAAACACCAAAACTAAAGAACAAACAAACTCTAAAAATCCAACAAAAATCACCATTAGATAGATCTTAATTTTACAAATTTTTAGGAATTTGATTCACCTCAATCGGAGTTTGTATGAAGGAGAACGAGCCCTCGGAAGATTCAAAAATCCAAAAATTCATAAAATTGGAAAATCCGAAATATCCGAATTATTTTTGTAAAGAAAAATCCAATTTATTATACACCGACGTCGACCTTATACGATCCAACAGGCGTTATTACACGTGGCACAATCCACACCGTCTAAAAACGATCTAACGACTCACGTTTAACCTACCACGTGGCGATATGACAACCACCCGATCTAGATCGGACGGTGCATCTTTACCCAAGCTAAACACTATTCCTCTGACTACGTGGCTCAATCTAGATCGTTCATCTACGATCGGATGATCCATGCTTACTCAAGCGACGCACTGTTGACCTAATTGACGCGGCGCACTCCTGACCACACGATCTTAATCTAACGGCGGAAACCTTACCCGAGCGGTACGCTGTTCAATCCCGCAACGTGGCTTATCTCCGGCGGTCTGATGACGATCCAACGGCTGATGTTCTTCGACTCTGGCGATGGCGATGCGGCGGCTTCACCGGACTTGAAGAAGACGACCACTCCAACAGCGCTCCGACGTTCTCCGGTGAGGAAGAAGTGGCGGATTAGATGCGGCGCAAGTCGACGAGTTCGGATCCGGTCATGGATCGGTGGAAGAGTCACCGGCGGTGGTGGAAACACGGCGCAACTCTCCCCGAACTTCGGTGAGCTCTCGCGGCTCCTTCGGCGCTCCTCCGGCGATGATGCAGTAGGGAAAATGCGGCGCAGGCTCTGGCGAACCTCGGGAGGGGTGCACGGTCCTTAAATACCCCGCACTCAAGGTGTACGAGCGTGGGAATCCATGACGGCGGCGGTGGTGGACTCCGAGTCCTGGTCGGAGACGACAACCCACGGCCACACGAACACGATCGGACGGCCATCACCGAGTCCTATCGCAGCACGATCTCGTCCGCTTACCTAAATCAACGGCCCGGATAGATTCGTTTCCGAACCGGTGTGGCTTGATGAAGACCGTGCGATGAAGATCCGACGGCTCGCATGCGTTAGGGTTTTGCGCAGTGGCGGCTTGATAATGGCCCTTGGATGACGATCCGACGGTCCACGCAGATGCCTCTAAAGGCTGATCGAACGGCCGATTGGTTGGGCCGCACGAGCGGGCCGCCTAGCGCGCACAGTAAGGGGCTTCGGCCCGTTACTGTTCGAAGGAAATTCCAGGTTTTATCTTTTAAAATAATTAGAGAAAATAATTTGATTTATTTAGGGCAATAAAAATAACAAAAAAATTTCAAGAAAAATCTCAAAAATATTTTGAGACATTCTGGACTTAAATAAAATATTTTTGACAAAACTTTATTTTAAATGTTTCTATTTATAATTAATTCTTGACGAAAGGCAATATACTTTAATTTGAAATATTTCCAATAAATCACCAAAAATCCAAATAAATCCAGAAAATTCACAAAAAGCATAAATTGCAATAAAACACTATTAACTAAATGAAAAGTCAAAAATTTGGGATGTTTTTTGATAAAAGTGGAATGCTTTTTTATAAAAGTGGAATAAAGCAACTTTGACTAAAGAATAGTGAATGCTTTTTGATAAAAGTGGAATGCTGTTGGTAATGTTATTGGAATGTAGAGACCTAATCAAGCCGATCGGGTCCCACCAGGCGTGCCAAAAATGTGTTGACGCCAAAAACGTGAAGAGGATTTCTAGCCTACAACAAACCGGACGAACGCCGAGTTCAAGTGCGAGGCGTGGCAATCGATTTGACCCTGCAATCGACAAGGATAATGTGAGACCTAATCAAGCCGATCTCGGAAGCGAATCGGCTAAGAGCAGATATCGGCCAAAAAGCCGATAGAAGGGTAACTAGATCAGTCGGTTAAGACTAATCCGAGGGTAAAAGTCAGATCGATTCTGAAAAGGCGATGCGCAATAAGACAGAACAAATCAAACCTGAAGAAGTCAATGACGATCAAACAATCGGCGATACGCAACTTTATTCGATCGATGTCGACTTACAGAGGGAAGATTACAATGCTAAAAAACTAAGAACTATAGAAAGCAAAAACTAGTAGATGTGTTGATTGTGGATGATGTCCCCTCAAGTAGCCTTGGTGCGCCTTATATACCCGTTTAGCCGATCCGAGTCCTGTTCGGTTACGTCAACCTTCTCCGAGTCGGCTATAGTTTCCTAACCAGACTCCTGTTCCCAAAAGCTTGTCGTATGTTATTCAAACTTTCCAAAGATGTTTCGTGCGCTATCTAAACTCAATCTTTTCTGCCGATTCTTCTCGTAGTTTCCAAAAACTGGTGCAAACATATGCCCCCCATTTTTGGAAGATAACTTGTTATCTTTCAAAAATCCATCGGCTTCCTCACCCATCGGCTTCTTCATCTAATTCAAAGAAGTGTTCTTGTAATTTCTGTCTTAATTGCGCCGTAAAAATCTCGGTGCGGTTTAATGGCAGGTGTCACCTCTTGATGCGGTTTAATGACTCGTGTCGCCTCGGATCCATTTCCCGCCACTTTTCACTTTTTACTGCGCTATATATATGCGGGTCCCCCACGGTCACTTTCACGCTTTCCGGCTCTCGCATTCCCTGCCATCGGCTTACATCCTTCAATCGACTCTCTTGCACCTGTGCTTCAAGTTCCGACGAATCAGCAGTCGGCTGAATGGATCCCTCACAGGTATTAATTCCGATTCCCGAAAGTGAAGATCAATTTTACCTAGGGCCAATAGGGAATCTAACTGCCGATGTAGTAATTAATAAGGAAATTCCAAGACTTCCCTTATCGGCAAAAGGCTACAACATAACCGAATGGGGGAAAAGTTTTAGAGCTTGGCTGACGGCGCTTAAAGGCTGGAGAAGTTGGTTCATCCGAGTATCGGCCCAAAAGCGGTCCGAATGGGAAAACATGGGCATAGCTGAGTGCCTCCCGCTGAGTCTTGCAAACCCCGAAGCCAATGAGCCCTTAGTGGCCACGGCTTGCTATTTTTGGTCAGACACCCTTAATGCTTTCCTTTTCCAGGCTGGTCCCATCGGCCCAACCCTTCTAGACGTGGCTGAACTTTGTTGCCTTAGGCCGGATGGAGATCAGATATCGGCTTTTAGCGGCAAGCCGAGATTCAGGCTGATCCGATCAAAAGGTGAAGGATGGTCCAAGTATATTCAACATAATAACAAAGTCAATGGACTGCATCGGATGAGGAACATGTAGCTTTTACCGAACTTGTGGCTAGATCGGTTTCTTTTACGTGGTGCATCTCTTGGGCCCACACAAGTTTATCAATTCGAGCAGAAAGCAAAGTGGTAGAAGGCCGCTCGCTTGCGCTTGGAAAAATGTTTCTGAGCTGTATCGATGATGCATGTTATTCAAGTCGGCTTTTTTCGGTTTTGCTCAATTTGTTGTAGGCAACGAGGTGGTCCGTGTGGTTTATCCAACTATGGCTTTACAAAGATATTCAAATAGATCACTTATCTCTGAACCCTTGAAGATTCAGCCTCCCGTGAGGATTACCCCAAGGCACCACTTCGCAGTACAGAGCCAGTCGGTCATATGGAGAGAGATTGGTGATGTGCTCTAGTGGTGATATCAAAATTACCCAAGCCGACTTCAAGAAGTACTTGTCATTTTTTCTCAATTTGAACAACACAGTTTTTGGTCAACAGGACTTCTTCTCTTACTCCGATGAAGCTGACTTTCAGTGGCCTTAGTTTCTTCGTTTAGAAGCCGACAGCTCTTTGATGTCTGAACAAACTCTAGAATTGTATCGAATTTTTATCTCCCCTTGCATCCTTTACGTCGGCTTGAACTCCCGTGAATGAGACCTTTCACCATCATACGAAGTTTTACCACCTTCGTATGCCCGCCAACTGGGTTTTGGCCAAGTTACACCTAGTCTCCCTCTCCTTGATCGGCTCCAGCCAAGATCAAAAGTGAAAAATATTGTCCAAGCTAAACTACTTTCAACATTATCCGATGAACTTCAAATCCTCCACTTGCCACATTTCAATCAACTCGCCGAGCCGGCCGGGCCACCGGTGGTCACCGATAGCAGAGGCCCTTTATTTGGACCGCTCACCGCCGGCCATCATAGATAAATTCTTCCAGATTACCATGAACCGACAGTAGTTTCTTCCAGCAGTAGCAGCTCAAGCGAAGATAGCTTTCGATCCGCCAAGACGGGTTATACTAACTCGCTCAGAGTCAGAGAGTATCGGCTTGTTTCACAAAATTTTTATGCCTGCAAATTTGATTTTCGCTTATCTTTTAATCACCTAAACACTTCGCTTTCTATAGAATGCTGCTGCGGGAAACAAGGCCATTATTGACCCATCGGCTGGTGGGTCCAAAGGGAAATGTCCCCACCAGATGACGGGCTTGACTGGATATACATCCGGTAATCTTGGAGTGCAAAGCCCGTCTTTATCGGAGATTGAGAAGGAAAGAAAGCCCAGTAAGTTCCATATTATAGCCGATAAATGTTTCCCGCTTATATCCTTGTTCATCCTGTGGTTTGTTTTTCAGAAAAATCCAAATCTACCAAGGTCCCAGCCAAGAAACACCCAAAGCGCAAGGAACAAAGTGCCGAAAGTTCTCCTCGTCCGTCGGCTTTTAGCGAAGTAAGTACCATACTACTTCTATGCTTTCAGGAGTGATCATCCTTAAGTTACTGACCTTGTAATACTTCTTTTTCAGCCGACAGCGTCAGCTCAAGTGGCCGGTATTTTGGCCGAGCTTCAAGGCACTTCCGCTAGTCTCCCTGTGACTTCGAAGCCTCTTCCATCACCTGCTCAGTCGGCTCTTCCTACGCCTGATGTTGCACCGGACGATTTGTCCAACCTTCTTGGGTTCTCTTTGGACGAGCTAGTCGACCCGGAAGTGATGGCGACGGATGACTACCAGCGGACATCCGAAAAATCTCGATGTGTCTATGAAGGCGCGGCCAGTGGTCAAATCGGCGCCAATATGCAAGAGAAGCTGAATCGTTATTTTCCGAGATAACTCAACCGAAGCTTTATATTGGCCATTGCCACTTATCCGGATGCGATGGTCGCTTTATTAAGCCGATCCGCCAACACGGTCATGAGCGCATCAACGCTGGCTATTTGATGAGAAGAAGGCGGTTGATGCTACTAATGCTAGAATCGCCAGCGCCGAGCCCAGAAGCCGACCAACATCTTCGATAAGTTGTTTGTCGAGGCCAAACCGAGAAGAAAAAATATGATGAAGCTCGCGATAACCTTCATGGCCGCCAAATCTTCCGCCAAAAGCTAGAGTTAGCCAAAAGCAGCTTGAAGAGGAATTGGCAAAAGTAAACCAGCGAGCTAGCCGACGCCTTGCCACTTCCACGCGACGCTTCTACTCAAGGAGCAGAAAAGAATATCGCCAAGCCGTTGCTAAAGTTAAAGAGCAATCGGTTAAGGTCGCCCCAAAGGCTCGGAGATGCCAAAGTCGACGAAGACCTCGTATGGTATCACCGAGACCTTGGGCAAGGTCATTTAGCAGCATTTGCCGGGTCTAGGTGCTAGACTCTCCGATCCGGATCAGAAAATTTTGTTGTTGTTGTGTTGAAACAAAGGTTCTTTGCTTGTTATACTTTTGTAATCTACCGCTTAACCGACATTTATCTTATTTAATCGGCTGTTTAACCGATTTGTCTCTGAATTCTGTGTCGCACTTTGATTATGCACCGATCCAAACGCTAGGATAGTACCGCTTTAGATACCTTCCGTTAATTGCTTTCGGTAACACCAATCCCTCAAGTGTTTCGAGCATATACGCATTTCCGCCAACAAGACGATTTACTTTATACGGTCCTTCCCATGTAGGTGACCATTTGCCGAATCGATTATCCTTAGAACCGATCGGCAGTATTGTTTTCCAAACTAAATCGGCTTCGCTGAAAGACTTTGGCACGACTTTTCTATTATAGGCTCTCGCGACTTTTTCTTTATTCTTTTTGAGCCGACTTTAGTAACCAAATTTTAGCTCGCTAAGTCGCCTAGATTGTGTAGCATCAATTTTGTATTCGCTTACCGATAGATTATTCTCGCCGCTACTCAGATCGACTCAATATTTATTTCTACAGTAACACTACCTCTCGCCATATACCAACTGAAACGGTGATAATTTAGTCGATCCATGAAACGCTAGCCGATAAGCCCACAAAGACTCCGATAGTGTAGAGTGCCAAGTTCGAGGCTTTTCGTCAATTTTTCTTTTAATTAGCTTGATCAAAGTTTTGTTAGATGACTCGGCTTTTTCATTAGCCTGAGCGTAATATGGTGATGAGTTAAGTAGTTTGATACCCAGGTTTTCTGCAAAGCTCTTGAACTCGTTAGACATAAATACAGTCCCTTGATCAGTTGTGATAGTCTGAGGAATACCGAATCGGTAAATAATGTGTTCATTGACAAAGCCGATAGCTTCTACGCTGGTGACCTTTTTAAGCGGAACGGCTTCCACCCACTTTGAAAAATAATCTGTGGCTGCAAGGATGAATTTATGGCCTTTGCTTGATGCTGGGAATATTTGGCCGATTACGTCTATCCCCCATCCTCTGAACGGCCATGGCTTAATAATTGGGTATAAAGCCGATGCTGGTGCAAGTTGCACATTCCCAAATTTTTGACAAGTCTGACACCCTTTGTAATACTTAAAACAATCTTCCAGCATTGTCGGCCAAAAATAACCGGTTCGTCTCAGGATCCATTTCATTTTGTGAGCCGATTGATGCGCTCCGCAAATTCCTTCATGAACTTCACCCATGGCCACTTTTGCTTCTTCCTCACCTAAACATCGTAGAAGCAACCCTTCCAATGTCCGATAGTATAATTCTCCTTCCAGCATAACATACTTTAGTGCTTTTTGACGAACTTTTCGTGCGATAGGTCTGGATGGATCCATTAGGTAAGCTTTTATTTCTGTCCTCCAGTCGATATTATCGACACATAGCACTGTTTTGTCGATTAATTCAAAGGCTTCGTATTGGCTGTATTCCTTATAGCCTGAAGCTGCCTGAGCCAAAGTGTTGGCTTTGCTATTCATTTCCCTGGGCACATGGCCGATACAGAATGTCATGAAAGTATTGATAATCTCAAGACAATGCTCCAGATACTTTGATAGCACCCCATCATTGCATTTAAACTCTCCTTTAATTTGTTGTACCACCAGCAATGAGTCACCATATGCTTCCACATTACTTGCCCCGATACTATCTACCAACTACAATCCTTTGGGCAATGCTTCATACTCGGCTTGGTTATTAGAGCATCGGCTTTTAAGCCGATATGCAAACTCGATGTCATGTCCTTTTGGTGAAATCAACACGATACCTATTCCACTCCCTTCTTGACAAACCGACCCATCAAAATACAGTTGCCATGGGGCTACATCGACTACTCCTGCCATGGTATCATATCCAGTTATGAAATCGGCTACTGCTTGACCCTTAATGGCCTTGGCCGATTCGTACTGTAGATCGAACTCGGTTAGAACATAAGCCCACTTTCCAAGTCGTCCTCTCAAAATTGGTGCAGACAACATATACTTGATGATATCGTTTCTGCATACTACTATGCAAGTCGATGCTAATATATAATGCCTCAATTTCATACAAGCAAAATATAAGGATAGGCACAACTTCTCTATCGGTGGGTACCTGGTTTCAGCTTGCAGGAGTCGTCGGCTTAAGTAAAATATTACTCGCTCTTTGCCATCGACTTCTTGCGCTAATACAGCCCGATGGTCTCTGTTTTACCGATATATATAACTTGAAGGGAATTCCCTTTTGTGGTGCGGCTAAGACTGGTGGTGATGCTAGGTACTGTTTTATATCATCGAAGGCTTTTTGCTGATCGGTTCCCCATATAAAATCCTGACCATCCTTTAATTTTAGCAATGGTGTAAAAGCTTGAATTCTACCAGATAGATTCGAAATGAATCGTCTTAAGTAATTGATTTTGCCAATCAGTTTCTGCAACTCATTTTTACATGTTGGTGGTTTTGTATCGGCTATGGCTTTAACTCTTGCTTGGTTAACTTCAATTCCTCTTTGGTGAACCATAAACCCTAGGAATTGGCCAGCCGATACACCAAACGCGCACTTGAAAGGGTTCATTTTTAACCCATGTGCTCTTGTATTTTGGAATACCCTTTCTAAATCGGCCAAATGCTGCCAGTCTTCCTTAGACTTGACCACCACATCGTCAATGTAAATTTCAACAATATGGCCGATTAGGTCGTAAAAAATCAAATTCATGGCGCTACTGATTGGTGGCACTGCGCTTTTAAGCCGAATGTCATTACCGCCATTCATACAACCCTATCGCGCCAGGCATCTCAAGGCGCTTTAGGACAACGGCCTCGCCATAAATATCTGGTTATATCCAGATTCCCGCCAAGAAAATCGATATCTTGTTACCGATGCAAGATCGATAAGCATATCGACTACAGCATCGGATATTCATCTTTTGGCGTGGCTTTATTCAAATATCTAAAATCTACACACAACTCAAGTTTACCATTCTTTTTCATGACGGGAACAATGTTGGACACCCACTCGGCGTATCGACAAGGTCTGATGAACTTGGCCTCCAACAGCCTCTCAATTTCTTCTTTTATTACATTGTACAGTTCTGGGTTACAACGCTGCGGAGGTTGTTTGTATGGCCGATACCCCGGCTTAATAGGTAGCCGATGTTCCACTAACTGTCGGCTTAACCCAGGCATCTCATAGTACTCCCAGGCGAAACAATCTTTGTATTCTCTAAGTATTTTGACCAACTTATTTTTGTATTCTAGGCCTAAATTTGCACTTACGAAAGTTGGCCTTTTTCTATCACCTTCTCCTATATCGACTTCTTCAAGCATATCGGCAGAAGTGAAACCTTGACCCAATTTTTCGCTTTGGAAATCTTCAATGGCTTCGCAGGAGTTTATCCCATGCCGATAGCTCCTCACCCTGTCCTGTAATGCTTGGATCATTTTTGACCCCATCTCCTTAGAACTTCACTTGCCCGATCAAATGTACCTGGCTTCACACTGATCGGCATCAACCCTGTCTTACCAATACATATGAAATCATAATTGTCTAATGTTTTACCTGATATACACTCCGCTTCTTCGTGTGGCCAATTCGCATCAGAACTAGCCATAGCGATATGGGCCGATGTATCGGCTGAGACGACCTCTACCTCGTCTCCGTTCCATTGAACCAGTAGTTGATGCATGGTTGATGGTATGCAACAATCGGCATGTATCTAATCGCGTCCAAGGAGTACACTGTAATTTCCTTTTGCTTCAATCACAAAGAATGCGGTCGGCAAAGTTTTGCTGCCGACGGTTAATTCTGTAACCATCACCCCTTTTGCCTCAGTGGGGTCACCCGTGAAGTCATTTAACACCATGTTCGTTTTGATCAGGTCTTCATCGGTTTTGCCAAGCTTTTTACAGGTGGCTAGTGGCATCAAGTTCACAGTAGGCCCTCCATCCACAAGCATCCTAGATATCGGCTTTCCATTGATATAGCCTTTCAAGTATAATGGCTTTAGATGCCGATGAGGATCTTGTGGCTTTTCAAACACAAAGATCCTCGTGCACCTGCCACGCTTGAGCAATGTATCTTTAGCCGATTCAGTTTTAATTTTGAATTCAGCTGGTAAAGTGAACACCATATTGATATCCATGGGAGAAGTATCACTTCGAATCATTGGTGATAGCAGATCATCTGAGGAATCTGACTCCTCATCGGCTTGCTCTTTTTTCCTCCACTCCTGTTTAATTGGTTTCATTGGCCACAACTCATTGAATGCATCGTCTCTCTGCTTCTCCTCTTCGGCCTCTCTTATCTCCTGCGTCCTCAGGCGTTGAAGTCGTCTTCGTTGCGATCGGCTGAGTCCCGTCGGGCACCACCTTGGTTTTGGTTCAATTGGCTTGCGGATTTTACCAACCAAATTCTTTGCAAATTCTTCTTTCTTGTTTTGGTTTGGTGTACCTAGCCTCTCTTTTACTGGCCTTTTGTGCAATAACTCATTTTGATCAGGTGTTGGCCTGGGTAGACGTTCTTTTACCGATTGTCCTGGCCAATCCCTTTGCGGGTAATGCTCCATGGGGCACGATCTAGCAGACGGTAACGCCATCCCCTTTTCCCAACAAAATTGCCAGAAAGGACATCTTTGATGAGCTCTTTCTGCGTTGTTTGGCCGATACTCTTCATCCGATCGGCGAGACTGCTGCCCCTGCCATTGGCTTATCTTTTCATATTTCTCAAGCAACTGTGAAAAAGTTGGCTTGGGTTTGAATGCTGGCTTCCTGGGCGGAGATCTTTCGGCTTTGTACCATCGTCCAACTTGTAATTCCCCTCTTGGCTTCACAGTTCTTGAATTTCTCCCATCCTGATCGGCTTCAATTTGAAGTGAGCCGATCGTTATCTTTAGTGTTTCTCCTTGTGAGCTTGATTCTATGTCGACTTGCCGTGTTGTTCTAGGACTTTCGTCGACAATCTGCTTTCCCTTGCCGGAACACTGAACCATGTTAATTGGGAAAGGATTGACATCAACTTCCTTGGTCGGTTCTTCCGCAAACTTGAGCCGACCATCTTCGAGTAGCCGATCGTGATTCAAGTGATTTAAAGATATTGCGGTCATTAGTGTTATCAAGAAGGAATGATGCCACTTACAAGATCGCCGCTTGATCTCGCTTACCAAGGTATGGTATGCCCTTCGTAGTCGACGCTTTTTCTTGTAGTAACATGTCTAATATGCGGTCACACTTGGACACGCCAAAAGCGATTTAACCTCCGACTTACTCCTAGTCGGCTTAAGCCACGAAATGCACAAGTGGTTTTTTAGAACCTTTTATCCATTCGGCTATATTCACGTCTGCTTCATCTTCAGAAGTTTCACTTGAACTATACTCGACCATGTTCACTTTAGCCTTATCTTTTCCAATACCATTTAATCTAACTTTGTCCTTGAATTCTTTATTTAAATATCGGCTTTCTTGTGCCGATACACGATGAAGCAGGTGACTTAAGTCAAGAAATTCTGTCCAAAGAAGTCTTTCCTTAAGTGGGGAATCAAATTTTGAACGCTAAATCGGCTAGCTGATTATCTGTAATACTACATCGAAACAAATGATTTCAGATTCTCTAAATCTTCTAATATAATCAGAAGCTGACTCACTAAACTTTTCCCGGATAGCACTTAGGTCTGAAATTCTCAACTCTAAGCTACCAGAGAAAAAGTATTCATGAAATCGACTTTCTAAATTGTTCCAAAAGTGGACCGAATTTGGAGGCAGATTGGTGAACCAAGTGAAGGCAGTCCCTGATAAAGACAATGGAAAAAGCCTAATCTTTAGCCCATCGGACTGGGCCGCTTCACCGCACTGAACGATAAATCTTCCAACATGCTCTAAAGTGGTAACTGAATCATCCCCTGAAAACTTCGCAAAGTCGGGAATCCTAAAGTTATGGGGATATGGTATGCGGTCAATATAATCTGGGTACGGCTTTCTATAGCCGATCGTTTTTCCTTTGGGCTGTAAGCCAAATTGATCCCTCAAGACTACAGAAATCTGATCAGCCCAATTGATGTTGTTAACCGATGGAATACTAGGATTTGGCCAATTATTTTGGGCGGTATCCTGCCCCCCGAGTGTAAACTCGGCTGGTCGGCTTACTCTAGCCGATGGATACTGCTGTTGCCATGATTTGTATCCATCGGCTCTGGCAGCCGTAACCTCAGGCAATGGGACAAATGGCTCTGTGTATGCAACTACTTTATATGGAGCCGGATTTCTTCCCTAGGTTGGTCCTTTAGGAGGTTTATAATTTCTATCTAATTCAATCGGCTGAGGAGCCGACTGGACATAGTGAGTTCCTGACGATGATGGATTTAACTTTGCGGCGTCAGTGTATGCATGAATGTGAGTAACTGGATTTGGGCGAGGATTTGTTGGAGTTAACACGGTGGGCTGGGTCGGCATTAATGAAGGTGCTCGTGCCGACGCTTTGATCGTGTTGGTGTTTGAAGCCACAGAATATACAGGATACGTCGGGAGTGGCTGCAATGGGTCCATCAATCCCCCAGATGTAGCCAACTCTTGGGCAATCGTTTTTACGCTATTTTCTATCATCGGCTTCAAGGTCATAACCAAAGCCGATGACTGATTAATTAATACATGACGCACTGATTATTCAATCATAGCAGATAACTCAGCTTGAGCTGGCATATATCGGCTTATCGGAGTTGATGTGACGCCGGCTTCACCAAGCGGATTTAGTGTCGGAAGTGCCATCTTCTGTGTGACTCCTCATCGGGTTTTCTGATAGCAGCCCAACATCAACTCCTCCAAGGCAGCTTTCCGATCTTCGATTTCCTTGCGCTGCTCTGGAGTTAAATCGTCCAAAGTGGGGACGATTATGGCTTCGGTGTTCACGTCAGATGGTGCGACAGATTTACCTGCAGTCATCTTATCGATCGGGTCCCACCGGGCGTGCCAAAAATGTGTTGACGCCAAAAACGTGAAGAGGATTTCTAGCCTACAACACACCGGACGAACGCCGGGTTCAAGTGCGAGGCGTGCCAATCGATTTGACCCTGCAATCGATAAGGATAATGTGAGACCTAATCAACCGATCTCGGAAGCGAATCGGCTAAGAGCAGATATCGGCCAAAAAGCCGATAGAAGGGTAACTAGATCAGTGGGTTAAGACTAATCCGAGGGTAAAAGGCAGATCGATTCTGAAAAGGCGATGCGCAACAAGACAGAACAAATCAAACCTGAAGAAGTCAATGACGATCAAACAATCGGCGATACGCAACTTTATTCGATCGATGTCGACTTACAGAGGGAAGATTACAATGCTAAAAAACTAAGAACTATAGAAAGCAAAAACTAGTAGATGTGTTGATTGTGGATGATGTCCCCTCAAGCAGCCTTGGTGCGCCTTATATACCCGTTTAGCCGATCCGAGTCTTGTTCGGTTACGTCAACCTTCTCCGAGTTGGCTATAGTTTCCTAACCAGACTCCTGATCCCAAAAGCTTGTCGTATGTTATCCAAACTTTCCAAAGATGTTTCGTGCGCTATCTAAACTCAATCTTTTCTGCCGATTCTTCTCGTAGTTTCCAAAAACTGGTGCAAACAGAAGGTAATAGCTCTACTCCAGTTGCGTTGCGGCGGTGATGTTTTCTATTCCTGAGTACAGTGGTGTGTTACAGCTCAAGCTTAACAATGGCGATGTCTAGCGCTCGAGCTCTGATGTCCTACCCCTTCGGGCCGCGCATTCGTAGCCTTATATCTTCCCTGCCTACAACGGACGGGAGATATTCCCGGGTGGTGGTCTTCATGCGCGTTGAGGGCTGTCAGCAACCGCTCCGGACATGCCGCGCACGCCTGCTTCATCCCCACGATCCCACGTCCTGGTAACCGCCGGGTAAACGCACGTTCCGGAATCCAAGGGGACGCCGGCACGAACGAGAGCCAACCCGAGCTCAAGGTCGTGCGGATGCCGCCCGGGGCACACGCGCTCTAGGTCGTGCGCCTCGGCATGCGCCCAGGTCGTGGTCTCGGTCTCCCGAGCTTGGGAGCCCGCTGACTGTGCGCTGACCGGCCAGGAGTTGCCCAGCCCTCGTCAGCTAGCCCCCGAGGCTCTAGGTCGGAGAGGGCACCTGAAACGACCTCAAGCCTGAAGGATCGAGATGGCGAACAGAGGGGGGGGGGGTGAATGGTCGCAATTAAATTTTCCCCCAAAATACTCCAACTAAAACCGTGAAAAGATCGCGCAAAGGAAATCGTGAAAAACCCGCAAAAACCGGAACGACTAGACAACTATGTGCAACCCTAGCTTACATGGATGTGATCCATAAAATATGTGAGGGATTTTCAATCACAATCCTGGTTGTCAAGTGTCCAAAAAAGGAGAGGAATCAATTCAAATACTTTTTTTCTAAAAGAGATCAAGCCAAGACACAAAAGTCTCTTTTAGAAAAGCAAAAGCAGATATTTCCAGAATCTGTGTTTAATTTGAACAGGAGGTTGGTGGGTTTCTGCTGCTCACAAAATTATGAGAAATTTTATCCCTATGAGAAGATGAGTCTTTAATCTCTCCACCAAATTTCAGATCAAAAAGCAATGTATAAAAATCATCATAAATCTATGAACACAGACAGTCAGGAACTTCGACCAGAAAATTTGGCGCTCGGTTTTCACCTCATGGAACTCAAACTATGAAACCAGTGAACTCTAAAGTTTTTCTGCAGATGTATATAGGAGTATCGCACAATCTCCAGTAAGAACCATGCAAAAAGGATTTTTCTAGATTTTTCCAAAAATCAAAGACTAACTGCTGCGCGAAGAACAAGTTCTGGACAGAACTGGAACTTGAAAGAAAAGATGATCTCTACTCAATCAAAGAGTGCAAAAGAGATGTAAAACCATATGAACACACTCAAAACATCCAAGATCAGCATTTAGAAGGAGGAGGCAAATCCAAATTGCATGAATGTAGATTATGGAAAGTAAATGCGAATGTAAATGCTGAATTTAAATTATGAAAGTAAAGACATAATGTAAATGCAGAATTTAAATTCACAATGATGCAAAGAAATTTCTTTGTTTTTCTGGTGGAAGGTTTACAAAGCCTCACTTCATGTGGGCAAAGCTCAAAGGAGCAACTCAAACCTTCAAGGAGAGGAGGCCACCCTCCACCCCTATTTATACTACTCTTGGGCCACCTACCACCCTTGGATGAGTCCCTCAACCCTAGGACACTCATCTAAGGGCTAGGATTGACCCACTCACACAGCCATGCAAGGGCTAACCCAAAACCCACACACATACCGGGTTTTCTTGCACGTTTTCAAAGCATACTACCTAGACCCGCTAACCTATCAACTAGACCGCAATCCAACGGCCCTCATTGATCCACGCGCATCTAGCTAGCATCATCTCCTTTCCTTATCTTCTTGGCTTGCTCGACTCCGCCTCCGGTCATCTTCCGGCGATCTCCCGACCATCTGGACCTCCGACGCCTCGCCTAGTCCCGGCCATCCTCCGCCTCACCATGACCTAGCACCGCGCCAGAACCATCAAAGACAAGGAAAACCTTTCACATAGCAATACCCACAAATATTTTCAATGATTATCCAAATCATTAATCAATCATTAATTTCGCTCAATGGTCCAATGCTACCGCCCCAAGCGGGTAGCCCTAGGAAAAGCAACCAACACTCAAATTGCTTCACATCGAAAATCCAATTCAAATCAAACTCAATTTCAAATCAAACCAAGCTCAACACTTGTCAATTACTCATCACACACAAGGATAGACCTCCACATAATCTTTCAATCTCCCCCTTGATGAGTATATTGACAAACACCCGAAAAGGCATAAATTTGAGTTTGAAGGAGAAGAAGAGAGCAATTTGAATGCAAAGCCAAACTCGGTCTAGAGAGAAGGAAATAATATCATGACCAAGTTGGCTAGAAAGATTTTTAGAGCAATATAAAAGATAGAGCAAGTTTTCCACAAAAGCTCTAAAATATCCAATAAAACTCACAAGGAACACTCGAATATGCTTATGATCATAAAGGTTTGCAATTGTCACAAAGATCATAAGAACCAATGTGGATTAGAATTTTTCCTTTGAAGATGCCTTTTCTACATTTTCTCCCCCTTTTGGCAATATAGGCATCAAGAAGACATTTTCTTTTCTCCCCTTTTTTTTGTTGTTTTTATGCAAGTAATGCAGCCTAAGGGAGCTTTGAAGATTATCCATGTGACCAACAAGACAAGTTATGACACCAAGCTACGTTATGGCAAAAATAGACAAAGCTAAGGCATGTCCAAGTGCAAATAAAACAGTTTGCTAGCAAGATTTAATTAAAACCATGTCATTTTTAGCAAGATCAAACATGAGCAAAATTTGTCATGAGTTTCAAAACTAGAAGCAAAGCCATTCAGAGGATCAAATGGAAAACCTAGAGTTCAACCTACTCAACACTTTGGAGAATCTAGAAGTGCACACAAGGTCCTTCGAGCTTATTTTTTTGTTTCTTGTATGCAAATTTTTCTTTGAATCTTTTGAAAGACATAGCGGGTGCAAATGTTTGACATTATTTGCATTCTTTACCCACGATGTTTTTTGGCATTGTTTAAAGCAATTGCTCAAGCCATAATCGATCATCTCAAGAGGGACTCTTAAGAGAATGATCTTGGTCATACACAACACATTCCAAGTTCATCTCAAGTGCAATGAGAAGCTGTCTTGTGAATGTGAGGTGTTGAGTCTAATGTGCACAAAAAGAGTCAATTTTGCTTCACTTTCATTTTAGCATTTTCATTGTTAAGCTAGTGAAGGACTCAAGTATGGATCAAACAAGATTCATCCAAGTTGCTATAGGGACTCTAGAGAATTCCAGAATTTCACAAATCATGGCAAATACAACTAGAGAAGAAACTTAGCAAGTAAACGCAACATGTTTTATCAAGTTTTTCTTTTAACGCTCATTTTTTTTCAATTTTTTTTGTAAGCTTAGCAAGATAAATGGACTTGGACATATCTAAGCAAGTAATTTTCTTCATAATATAGCATGGTGTATAAAATGAAACATGGATCATTTGCATAATAGACAAAGCTCATAAAATGAAAAAACAAGTCTATATGCAATGCATGAGACAGATTCTTAAACTCCCCCTCAACATGTGAATCAATTTTAAGCCCAAATTTGGTTCAAATTGAGTTATTAGCAGAATTAGGCAAATGAGAAACTCAAGAACTCAATCGAAGCCAAAAATACAGAAATGAGGAGAGAAAGATTGAGAAACTGCAAACTGGGTGACTATAGAGTATAGAAAAGATAGCAGAGAACACTAGACTCAAACTCTCTCTCATCTTCCCCAATGATCGACAAAGGAAAGCTAGCTCTCAAACTCCAAACCAGAGCAAACATGCACTGCCTACCTGGGGCCCAACACCGCTAGACCTACAAGACTGTGAGTGAGCTCAACCGAGAAGAAGAAGAGAATAGCATCCTAAAGCATAAGATGAGAGGTCCATGCCGAGGCATGCCAAGTCTAGGTGAAGTGAACTCGTAACTCTAGAAAATAAAACCCATAGCACTCTTAACAAGGCAAAAGAAAGGAAAAACTGAAGAAAATATATACATATAATACATAAAGTACAAACCAGCCCCCCTCACAATAAGTCGTAAGGGCACACAACTCCAAGCTCACTCCTCAAGGCAACAAACCTAGAGCTATCCAAAGGCTTGGTAAAGATATCGCCAACCGGTGCTCACTTCCACAAATCAAGCACTATGTCTCCTTTCTCCACATGGTCTCTAAGGAAGTGATATCTAATATCAATGTGCTTGGTCCGGAGTGCCAGACCGGGTTCTTGGCAATGCAAATAGCGTAGTGTTATCACGTAAAAGTGGAACACTCTCTATCTCTAACCCAAAGTCCCGAAGGTCGATCTCATCCAGAGCACTGCTACAAAGAATCGGTCAGCTGCAGAACATACTCGCCTCGGCGGTGGATCAGGCGACTCGGACCGCTTCTTAGATGACCAAGAAACAAGAGAAGTGCCAATGAATTGGCAAGTGCCGGCGTTTCTTCCTATCTATCCTACACCAAAGAAAGTCTGATCGAAAAAGGCTCTAAGAGATAGACAAGAAGAAGAAGAGTACCAAATACCATAATCAATGGTAGCTCAAGGTACTGAAGATGCGCTTCACCGCCGCGGCGATGAGAGACGCGAGGAAAAGCTCGAAATCAAGCGCACATACACACAACAAAGTGTATGTCCGCCATGAGGCAAGAAGATACAAGAGAGAGCCAATCATGCTCAAACTCCTTTTGATCAGCAGGCTCACCATCCTCATCGGGCTCGAGGACAGCGAAGCAGGCCATAGGAGTCATCACAGCTTCCCATCGACATATCAAACTGCTTTCAGAGGTCCCGAGTGTACTTACCTTGGTGTAGGAAAGTACCTCCCGAGTCTCGCTTGATTTGAAGCCAAGAAAGTAGCTCAACTCACCCATCATACTCATCTCAAATTCTCGTGCTCATCACTTCGTAAAAATGAGACACAAGAGACCGAGATGAGCCACCAAAGATAATATCGCCCACATAAATCGGGCGAGAAGGAAATGAGAATCTCGTGTCTCGATGAATAGAGTTTTGTCTACTATACCCATTTTGAAACCATGATCGAGAAGATAGGACTTAAGCCTCTCATACTAAGCTCTAGGAGCTCTGCTAAGTCCATACAAGGCTTTGGAAAGCTTGTAGACATGGTTCGGTATTTGGGGTTCTCAAATCTCGGAGGTTGCTTGACATACACCTCTTCCTCAATGAAGCCATTGAGAAATGCACTCTTGACATCCATTTGATAGAGCTTGAAGCCCCGGGATGCGTAAAATGCAAGCAGATTCTAATAGCCTCTAGTCTAGCTACAGGGCAAAAGTCTCCTCAAAGTCAAGACCTCAACCTTGAGTGAAACCCCGTGCAACTAGCCTAGCCTTGTTGCGAACGACAACCCCATCCTCACTCTGCTTGTTTTTGAACACCCACTTGGTCCCAATGACATTATGACCAGATGGGGTTTCTACAAGCCGCCAAACTTTGTTCCTCTCAAAGTTTTCCAGTTCCTCATGCATAGCATTAATCCATGATTCATCGGATAATGCATGAGTAACATCCTTTGGCTCAAAAGAGGCAACAAAGGCAGAGTGAAGGCAGAAAGAAGATAAGTCTGATTTTGAGCGTGTCACCCGCTCAAACTAATCACCAATGATCTGCTCAGGTGGATGAGAACGTTGAATGTGGCGAGGAGGACCGTAGCGAAGTGGCCTCTACCTCTTGAGGAGAAGAGGTAGGAACAGAGCCACTCACCAAGGAGAGTCTCAAGGCAAAGGCCGATCTTCCCGAGGTGCGTAAATGGAAACAGGAGGCACCTCGTGAAGAGGAGACTGGATCGTGGAACACCATCATCTCCATCATCCTCATCCTCTACAAAGATGGTCTCGGAGGGATAAGAAGAGCTCAAATATCGTGTCTAGCACCGGCTAGCCTCATCAAAGGTCACGCCACAGTCTCTATGATCCTATTCGCATCACAACCTGCACTTATAGCTACGAGAAGAAGTTGAGTAACCCGTAAAAATACCATCGAAGAACGAGACTCAAACTTATCTAGGTTACCGACTTCAAGATGAAACACTTGCAACCAAAAACGCGAAAATGAGAAACACCGGCTTTCGCCATACCTCAACTCATAAGAAGTACGATGCAAATGTGCTCTCAAGAAAACGCGATTGGAAACATGACAAGCAAGAGCTATAGCATCAGCCCAAAACTTCCTAGAAGTATCAGACTCATCTAGCATCGCCCGCCATCTCAACCAGAGTCCTGTTCTTCCTTTCCACTACGCCATTCTGCCGAGGGGCGAGGGAGAAGAGAACCGATGCTCTAAACCGACTCCACACGTAAACTCTCAAAGTTGGAATTCTTGAACTCAGTGCCATTATCATCACAGATAGCTCGTAATGCACCGGGAGCTCAATAGACAACCAACTAACCAATCCTCAAGTGAGAAAAGGTCTCATCCTTCGAGGCCATGAAAAAACCCAAGAATACCTAGAAAAATCATCAACGATGACAAGAACATACCACTTCCTCCTCGCCGATCAGACTCTAGATGGACCAACAAAGGTCCATATGTAAAAGCTGTCTGGTGCATCACCATCACTACGGTGGATCGGAGGATGAGAAGGAGTAACCATCTTGCCATGTCGGCAGGGAGAGCAAACTAAGTCTTTGACCATCTTGAGTTTGGGCAAACCACTAATGAGATCGTGATCGCTAACTCGGTCAAATGATCAAAACCAATGTGACCAAGTCTCCTATGCCGTAAGGAGAGATCACGGACTCGTAGCAATCAAACACCAAGAGAGTCTCCAGAAGAGGAAGAAAAATCAGCACGAAATACTCTCCCAAATCTAGAAATCCCAAGAACTAACCCTCCCGATGAATCAAGGATTCTACAGCATTACCCTTAAAGCTTACCTCGAAAGAGTCATCGAAAAGTCAGAAACGTAAAGCAAATTGTATTGCGCTTACTTACTAAGGCAACATCTTTAAGAATAAAACTTTCATTAATGCAGATGGTACCTTTTGCAATGACCCTACTCAAGACGCATCCCCAAAGGTGATCAACTCATCACCGGGGCTCGGACTAGGAAGAGAACTAACGAGAATCTCCCATCATATGGCGAGTACAACCGAGTCAACAATCCAAACATCTCCTTCCCCATCCGATTTAACCCGATCAAGTCGAAGAGAAGACTCAAGATCGATAAAGTGAAGACTTGGGAACCCAATATCAATTACACGACGCCTCAAAGTACCACCACAATAGAAGAAGATCGACTCTAGTGTCTCTCTGACGCTCAACTCTAACAAGATTAGAAGAAGCAGCTGTAGTGGAAGATCTAGGAGCTTTCACTGGTTTGGCCCGCCGTGGTGCAAAGGCTGGACCATCCCAATGAGGCTGCCTAAATCTCCTACCCGAAAACACCTCACGCCGCTGATATCTACCTCGATGGGAAAAACGAGGAATATCAAGAGGACGGTGGAAAGACTGACCACGAGCAACTCCAGAACTAAAACTCGATTAACATCATGAAAACCGAGTCCTTGGATGCTGCCCAAAAACAGCGACTCTTTATAACTTCTAGAGACAGGGCCGTGCCTTAGGAGCACTCAGAGTCTGGGGATAACCCTGAATACCCCTAAGAGCATCAACACGCTCACGCCGAGTGATCTTGGCGCGTCTAAAACAGAAATCTACTAGGTGACCATCCTTCTTATAGAAGGTGCATGTGTACTTTGCCTTGTTAGAGGCGTATAACAGAGAAGCATCCTTCGGTCAAGTCCCATGGACCACACCAACAGATTTAAACACAGTGGTGCTCACCGTGGGAGCAACCACAATCTCACCACTCTTGGAAGCACGTACAACTGAAGGCGGATGGGGCCCGTGCGTGCTCCAAGTAATCAAATCCTAGACCTTGATTGAATCTGCTAACCTTGGACCGGTCTAGAATGAGATTGAGCTTCTTCTTGCCTCCAACAAATTTCTCAAGAGTGCTCATGAGATACTCACACTCCTAAGAGAGAGGCACAAGAAGAGCAAGGGAAGGAGTAGAAGAAGAGCCAAAGAAGAGGATTGAACAACGCGTGCATATTGTTCCCTATACACTACCGCCTCAAATTTGAGAGACTCACAGAAGCACAAGAAGCATTTCTAATTCTACCAACCTGGCCTTTATCTTCTTCCTAAGCTCAAGTGGACCTTATCCACGCCATCCTTAACCCCAATACACGTAAAGCAATCATTATCCGACTTAACTAGTAAGTCCTTAGCAAGTTGCGCACACTTGGCATTCAAAGCTTCATTATCAATTTTAGTTGCTTACACCCTCACATGAGCCGACCGGGTCCTTAGAAGCATGCAATTCAAGTTCATCATTTCTAGCGTAAAGCTTCCTAAGGTGACAACCCATGGCATCAATTTCAGCAAGTAGCTTAGGGCAATTTTCACAAGATGCGCTTGTGTGAGTATGAAGAAAACTAGCATCAATAGGAATAGGATCAATAGAACATGTGCTAGCATCCTTCGACCTAAGAGCCTCAAGATCGAAACCACACTATCATGCAGGTCCTTAGGTTCTCCAACTCCTCAAGCAAAGCATCACAGAGAGTACAACTATCGAGTCTCGGGAGGAACATGATTTAAGTGAAGCTAACTCCCGAGACAATCTATCTACCTCCTTCTCTAACTCGTAACACCTCGACCTAGCCTTAGCATGAAACTTGCCTAATTTACGTAAGGCATCATTTAACTCGTCATAGGTGGGTACTCATCCGTGTCGCCAGACAAATGGAGTCGCCACTTCAATGGCGCCGCCATGAAGCACATGTCGAGAAGTCGCCGCCTTTCTTCTCTTGCGGATCATCCTCGCCTTAAATCGCTCCATGTCTCCGTGTCGGAGAGGTTGATGTCGCCGAGGGCGGCGAGGACGCGTGGAAGAGCTTCTTGTTTTTGGAGAAGTTATGGTATTTCTTCTCGCCACGGCTCATGAACCGGAGGCTTTTGTTGCGGTTCTTGTCGGTGTAGTCGTTTTGCCCAAACCACGACGCCGTTTTGCCCTTCTCTAGCTTAGGGCGGTTCGTCAATGTGGTTGGGGCCACCACACTCGGCAGTGATCATGCCACCTCTCTTCCTCTCTCTCACTCTCTTGTAAATATTGGAAAATTTTCGAGCGACAAGAGCAAGCTCATTTTCTCGAAATTGTTCCGCATTTCATCGCTACATCGCAAAGAGCGGAGAGAGAAAATCGAAGCAAAGTCAAGAGAAAATCCGAAGAGGACCCAATGGGATCGGTGACCAAAGTTATCGACGAGATTTCGTCTTCCGAGACGACATCAATCTCATGAGTCTTGAGGCGGAATTAAGCCCATTAAGAGTCGAGTCGATAAATCGCTGGTGTCCTTGATGGTGGTCACCTTCATCTCCCAAACCCGAAGGTCGAAAAGCGCAAGAAATGCCGAGCATTGTCCGAGTCAGTATATACAACCGATCGCTCGGAGGTCGCCAAAATCTTGGTAAACCGACCAAAGCACTCATCGAGACTCTCACCAACAAGGTTGTTCAAATTTGTTGTACTCGCTTGAACTCGTCTCGCTCACGGTCTTGATTTGAGTAGTGCCCTCATGGTAAGCATCGAGGGTTACCCAAATCTTGTGGGCGGAGCGAAGGTGAGAAATCCGATCATACTCATCAAGGCCGAGTCCCTCAGATGAGAATGTTCTCGCCTTAGCATTTGCCTCAACGCCGCCCATATTGCCGCCCGTGACGTTCTCATCGCCAGAACCTCATATGGGAGCTTCACCTTCGCCATATCAGAAGCCCCGGCAGGATGTATGACTCCATCCGGATTTCCAAAAGGAAAATCAACACCGTAAAAAATTGGAGGCTTGGTAGAGTATTTGTCCGTCGCCATGGCTCTTGAGACCGGTCAAGATCTATGGAAGAGCAAAACCAGCTCTGATACCAATTGAAGGATCGAGATGGCGAACAGAGGGGGGTGAATGGTCGCAATTAAATTTTCCCCCAAAATACTCCAACTAAAACCGTGAAAAGATCGCGCAAAGGAAATCGTGAAAACCCAAAAAACCGAACGACTAGACAACTATGTGCAACCCTAGCTTACATGGATGTGATCCATAAAATATGTGAGGATTTTCAATCACAATCCTGGTTGTCAAGTGTCCAAAAAAGGAGAGGAATCAATTCAAATACTTCTTTTCTAAAAGAGATCAAGCCAAGACACAAAAGTCTCTTTTAGAAAAGCAAAAGCAGATATTTCCAGAATCTGTCTTTAATTTGAACAGGAGGTTGGTGGGTTTCTGCTGCTCACAAAATTAGGAGAAATTTTATCCCTATGAGAATATGAGTCTTGAATCTCTCCACCAAATTTCAGATCAAAAAGCCATGTATAAAAATCATCATAAATCTATGAACACAGACAGTCAGGAACTTCGACCAGAAAATTTGGGGCTCGGTTTTCACCTCATGGCACCCAAACTATGAAACCAGTGAACTCCAAAGTTTTTCTGAAGATGTATATATGAGTACCGCACAATCTCCAATAAGAATCATGCAAAAAGGATTTTTCTAGAGTTTTCCAAAAATCAAAGACTAACTGTTGCGCGAAGAACAAGTTCTGGACAGAACTGAACTTGAAAGAAAAGATGATCTCTACTCAATCAAAGAGTGCAAAAGAGATGTAAAACCATATGAACACACTCAAAACATCCAAGATCAGCATTTAGAAGGAGGGAGGCAAATCCAAATTGCATGAATGTAGATTATGGAAAGTAAATGCGAATGTAAATGCTGAATTTAAATTATGAAAGTAAAGACATAATGTAAATGCAGAATTTAAATTCACAATGATGCAAAGAAATTTCTTTGTATTTCTGGTGGAAGGTTTACAAAGCCTCACTTCATGTGGGCAAAGCTCAAAGGAGCAACTCAAACCTTCAAGGAGAGGAGGCCACCCTCCACCCCTATTTATACTACTCTTGGGCCACCTACCACCCTTGGATGAGTCCTCAACCCTAGGACACTCATCTAAGGGCTAGGATTGACCCACTCACACAGCCATGCAAGGGCTAACCCAAAACCCACACACATACCGGTTTTCTTGCACGGTTTCAAAGCATACTACCTAGACCCGCTAACCTATCAACTAGACCGCAATCCAACGGCCCTCATTGATCCACGCGCATCTAGCTAGCATCATCTCCTTTCTTATCTTCTTGGCTTGCCCGACTCGCCTCCGGTCATCTTCCGCGATCTCCCGACCATCTCGACCTCCGACGCCTCGCCTAGTCCCGGCCATCCTCCGCCTCACCATGACCTAGCACCGCACGCCAAGAACCATCAAAGACAAGGAAAACCTTTCACATAGCAATACCCACAAATATTTTCAATGATTATCCAAATCATTAATCAACCATTAATTTCGCTCAATGGTCCAATGCTACCGCCCCAAGCGGGTAGCCCTAGGAAAAGCAACCAACACTCAAATTGCTTCACATCGAAAATCTAATTCAAATCAAACTCAATTTCAAATCAAACCAAGCTCAACACTTGTCAATTACTCATCACACACAAGGATAGACCTCCACATGATCTTTCAGAGCCTCACATTGCGGACGTAGGGAGCAAGCCTCTGCAGGTCTCGAACCCCTGGCCGAGGTCGAGCGGAGACCGCAAAGGCAAGGAAGCTCCGGCCTTGACACCTGGCGACCTTCGGACTTCGCGATGCTGTTACGGATGCGAACGACCGGCGGACGCCTGTGCTGCCTCGAGCCCGTGGCCCGAGCCTTAATTGCGCCCGTCAAATCATGGCTGGCATGCCTTTTGAGGCGCCGTGGACTAGGTTTATAGGCAATGCGGCCTGCGAACCCGAGCCCACAGTAACTGCTGAGCAAAAACTCACGATCCTGCGCCCGTCCCCTAAGCCTCCTTGCCCGAGCAAGACTCCTCTTCTCCTCTCGACGGAATCCGCTGCGATCACCATGGCCAAGCTAGGGAGGAGCACATTGTCGCCGGTGAGGATGAAGGAACTCGAGATCCTGAGGCTGCTCGACCCATTCACATGGCGGTTGCCGGACGGCGAGACCAAGCCGCGCCCCAGGGACGACGAGATCGTCTGCACCGAGCATTATGCCCTCTTCGGTCTGCGGACCCCGGAGAGCGAGTTCATCGCGGCGGTCCTCTCCAGTTGCGAGATTGAACTCATCAACCTGGTGCCAAACTCCGTTCTTCTTCTCTCCATCTTCTCCCACCTGTGCGAGGGGTTCCTAGGAATCCTTCCCACCCCCTCGCTCTTCTTCCCAGATTTCAACCTCTTCCGCCTCGAAGGGCCCCGTGGTCGATGCCTCGCTCCTACCATGGTAGGGCTCAAGTGGTCCTTCCCCAAGATCCAAGCTCGGGACTCCCTCGGCCCTTGGTCCGAGCGGTGCTCTACTTGAAGAAGGGGGAAGGCGGCACGCTGGTGTACACGGGGACCCCCATCCCCGGGAAGAAGGAGACCCCGGAGGCGGATGACTGTTAGCACCTAAAATTAGCACCTTTAAAATAATTTGTGTTTGGGAAGATATGTGATATTTTTCTGAGCATTTAGCAGTTGATTCGGCTGTTGAAGTAATGATTGGCAATTCATCTGGCCGAATTGGTTGGTTTACATTAAAGGAAGGGACTTAGATGGTGAAACGGAGGTTAGCAGTTCAATATATTTGTGTGCGAGGAGGACGTGGAGATAAAGATGATGCAGGAAGAATTCACCAGGTCATGCCAATGAAAGCTCGCGTGAGGAAATTTACATGCAAGGAAAGAAGATATGTATTGTTCACGGATCAAATTTAAAAAGTCTGGGTGAAGCATGACGCATGTATATGTTGTTTGGCTTGGAAAATTAGGATACTCCTAATCTTGTTGATTGGCCGAATCGGTTATGGATTCGGTAAAATCATGTGGGCCAAATAAGTTAGGAGATTTAGTCGGTTAAGGATTCAAATTAGAGTCATGTGCTTCTACGAGAAGATCAGCCGTTCTATATATTAGCCAGTGTATCAATCAATACAGAGGGAGACAATTCAATCTACTACATCTTTTATTCTTCAAAATTTTATTTTCTTCAATCATTCTTCGCTTCGGATGGTTTGCAAGTTCTAGATCCGCTGTGCCATCCGGCGACCCATTGCGCCGCTCTCGCCGGGTCTTCCGGAGCACGGCGTCTTCGGTCCAAAGTGCGCACCGAGGTGTCTTATGGATCGCGCCTCGGCCGGCCTCCTTCGACAACAAGGTCCGCACATCGTGCTCGCTTCTCGAAGGCACACGGTGACGGTTCGTGTGCGAACACACTTTTGGCGACTACCGGGAAGAGACAAGATCGGTCGTCTGGCATGCCTGGCGATAGCAATAAAGCCAAGGGAACCCAAGGATCCCTTACTGATGTCGACCTCAACAACATCGTTGAAGCTTCTTTCGACGATCTTCCGGAGGATCACCACCAAGTGGTGGAGAAATACATAAGGAACATGAAGATGCTTTGAAAAAGAGGGTTGCTGCGTGCTTCGGTAAGAATCGGCATGGCGTTGTGCAGAAGGAATTATTCACGTTGCCGCCGATTGATCTTAAGGTAATGCCCTCTGTGAGTGAACCTTCTTCTACTCCACCTGATACTTCAATTGTGATTCCATCGTCATCTTCAAACCTGTCAGTTGAGCAATTTCAGTTCATGATGAATGAGAATAATAGAATACTGCTAGAACACGTAAATAAAATCATGGATAACAATAGGATAAACCAAGAGGCCCTGGGGGGGCCTCTGTGAATATTTCACGGGTTCCGATTAATCCATCGACGAAAGGCATGCCAAGTCAAACCTTATATGGTACGCCGATGAATAACTTTGGGAATCAAACGGCACAGGCTAGTGGGCAGCTGGTTCCTGCCTTTAACAATGAACCCATTGTTAGCATGCCTAGTACAGTTGGGAAAGAATTTGCCTGTTTTGAACCCCTGTACCGAACTTTGGCTTATAACACACCTCCTGTGCAATTGTCAGCACCATCCCAACTTGGTGTTTTTCAGTTGCCGAATCTTAGTAACTTGTCACAAAGAAGCGCTAATGTTAATGCTAACATGCAAAACACATCACCATTGGCTAATCTTAATCATGCTTTAGAGAAGCCGAGAGAGGATGTTAATAAAATGTTTAGGATTCATTCGGCGTTGAACCTAAGGGAAGTAACTGCATTTATCAAAAGTCAGATTCTCACATTTTGAGCTTGTCTGATATCCTCTTAATTTCAAAGTGCCCGATTTTGTTAAATTTAGTGCAGAGGATAACAAGACAACTTATGAGCATATTAGTCAATATTTAGCTCAATTGGGTGATGCTAGTTTCAGCGAAGCTTTGAGAGTTCGTTTGTTTTCATTATCATTAACCGGAACAGCTTTCTCATGGTTCATTGCTTTACCTGCAAATTCTATTCAATCTTGGGTGTAGTTAGAGCAAAAATTCCATGAGCATTTTACAATAAGCTCAAATCGTCCCATTCGACATCGGTTCGCAAAAACATGACGAACCTAATACCGATTATATTAGGAGATTTAGAGATGTCAAGAATCGGTGCTTTAATGTGATGATTTCTGAGAGGGACATGGCTGATCTGGCTTTTAATGGCTTGAGGTCTCATTTGAAAGAAAAGCTAGAAGTATATGAATTCATAACTGTCAATTAGTTATTACAAAGGGCTTTGGCGCATGAAAGTCGTGCTAAAGATCAGAGAGAGCATAGAATTAAGTCCGATCGTCCTAGTATACACATGTTCGATTGTGATTCCGATTCGGACGTTGAGACAACTGATGTTTATGCTGCTGAATTTGCGTGGCCATCAAAGAATAAACCTCATGCTTGTTCTGCTTTAAAGCCGATTCATAAGAATCGTGATCAACAAATTAAGTTTACTTTTGATGTTGCTAAATGTGATTGCATATTTGATGCTTTAGTGCAAGAAAAAGTTATTAAGTTGTCACATACATTGCCTCCAGCAGATGAGATTAAGCGGCGAGCTTATTGCAAATATCATAATTCTTTTTCGCATGCTATTAACGATTGTAATGTTTTTCGACGACAGATACAATCGGCTATCAATGATGGACGATTGACTTTTGCTGAGATGCAGGTAGATAAGACTCCTTTTCCAATGAACGTTATGAATTTGGAGGGCAAGAAAGTGCTTCTTCGGCCTGAGCAAACCAGAGCGGCCGAAGGGAAGAATGTCGTGATTGGTGAGCCAAGAGTTGAAGATCCGAAAGCTAATCTTGGGCGAACTGTTGCAATGGAGCAGGGTCCCAGCGGCAGTCAAATATTGAAAATCACTATTAAAGCTAGTAATGCCGGGGGGCAGCAAGTGCAGCAGCTTACATCCGAAAAGTTCTTCATGCCAAAGAGTCCAGAAGTAGATAAATGGAAAGTGAACAAACCTAAAATTCAGCATACTGACAATGACAAGTTTTCTTTTGAGCGTCTTCTAAACAAATATTCAAGAGAAGCAGCCAATCCAAGATTGAATCGGGCTGTGAAGAATAGCAAGCGTCCAAGATCTCCTCCAAGGCCTAATCAGCAGTCGAGATACTCACCACTAAGGAAAGATTTTGCCTATAATGGTCCTTCACATGGGTACATGACGCCTTTACCTGTAGTCCCACCACCTCCTCATATGCCATACACTGTGTGGGATCCGAATGCTAGACAGTGGATTTCATTGCCTATGCCCCCACCACTTTTTCATCCTGGATGGGTGGCACCTAAGAGATCAGTATTTGAGAGGCTGTCACATCCAAAGCAAGGCCGTTTGGGTGTAAACCGGCCGATACAAAAATCTACAATTGATAACAGGGTTCGAGAGTGGCGCCCAAAGCAAGGTTCACAATTTCCACAAAGTTCAGGATCTAATAGGAAGGAGACCAGCGCTAAAACTATTCAAGTTGGCACCAATGAAGTTCCCGTTGGCAGTGCTAGCAAAGGACAGATTGTTATTGGTGATCAGGCCAGAATAGTGGATAAAGGCAAAATTGAGCAACCAAAATAAGCAGCTAATGATCATGAGGCTAGTTGCAGTGGGACAAAATGAATTGATCCCAAATACTTGAAGCCGCAGTGGTGTCCTCCTGTATTACTGGGCCAAGAAAAGGAGGTTGCAACAAGATCGATGAAACTCCAAAGGAAGAAGGTGCCGAGAAACCGAGGGATGAGGTTTTAATGAGCTTCGCCTATGATACCAACCAAGCAAGAGTGGAGACCGGTTAAAGATTGTTTCTCGACAAAAAGAGAAGAATTCAGCACCTATTTCACTGCACTAACAACACACGACATGTCTCCAGATCTGTCAATGGTGCCCAAGGAACCTGCTTCTACACCTAGTGAGATCAAAGCTACTAACCCCATGCCGTCAACTTTGTTGAATGAAGAAATGTTCACATTGGGAGATGACGAAGAGATGGTTGATTTTGAGCCAAGTCCAAATTCATGATTTCGAGTTGAACATGGTGGTTTGCTTACTCGCCGAAGTTTCGTGCTCTCAAGAAGAAGGAGAGGTAACACATATGGACTTTGGTCCTAAAGTGGCCATGTTTGAAAAGCCTAAGGAATTAGTAAAACATTTGAAACCATTATATATCAGAGGCCACATCAATGGGTCGCCAATTACCCGTATGCTCGTTGATAGTGGTGCTGTAGTGAATCTTATGCCGATTCAGTCTTCAAGAAGTTGGGTTTCTGTGATGAAGAATTGATGAAGACGAATATGGTGTTAAGTGGATTTGAAGGCAAAGCACTAATCGAGCCAAAGGGAGTCATGTCGCTTGAGCTTACCGTCGGAACAAATTGCTATCGCGTTTTTCATTGCGGAGGTGCAAGGAAATTACAACGCTATTTTAGGCCGTGATTGGGTTCATATGCTAATCGCTATGCGCCGCCTACCATGCACCAGCTTTTGATTCAATGGGTGGATGATGAAATCGGTTGTTCACGCGATGATTCGGTTTGGTTGCATTGGTCGATACACCAAGAGATCGGCAACATCCGTGATGTTACTTGTTTGACGGGCCGTGATCTTTCTCGGTTATGATTTTCTTAGTGCTACAAGAAATGGCTTTGTCCTCAGACGTAAAGCCGATTGCTAACAATCGGCTAAATGAATAAATGTTAACCAATGGAGTCTAGATCAGATTGGTTGCAAAGGCGTCTTGTAGAATATCGGTCCTGTGGGAATGGTCTATGTGAGTCCATAGAAGAGCTAGACGACATGGATAAGTTGGGTCAGGGTTTCATTTCAGCTGATCCTCTAGAGGAGATTGATTTAGGTGATGGATCGGTTCCTAGACCCACATTTGTAAATAAAAATCTCGAGGCCGATTATAAGCTAAAATTAATCGAGCTGTTAAGAGAATATGTTGATTGTTTTGCTTGGGAATACCATGAGATTCCTGGTTTAAGTCGAGAACTGGTGGAGCATCGTGTACCTATCAAGGCCGGTTTTAGACCTTTTAAACAATCGGCCTGAAAGTTTAATCCCAGTATGTATGACCAGATCAAGGAAGAAATTGAAAGGCTGTTGAAAGCTAATTTCATCAGGCCATGCAGGTATGCTGATTGGATTTCTAATATCATACCTGTGGAGAAGAAGGGATCTGGCAAGTTACGGGTATGTATTGATTTCAGAGATTTGAATAGAGCAACCCCAAAAGATGAATACCCTATGCCTATAGCCGATATGCTTATTAATAATGCCTCTGGACATAAAATAATTAGTTTTCTTGATGGTAATGCTGGTTATAATCAAATATTTATGGCCGAAGAGGATGTTTCTAAACTCGCTACCGTGTCCTGGTTTTGTTGGATTATTTGAATGGGTCGTTATGACCTTTGGTTTAAATAATGCTGGCGCCACCTATCAGAGAGCTATGAATTTGATTTTCCATGACTTGCTTGGTGTTATCCTTGAAGTCTATATTGATGATATTGTTGTCAAATCGGACGATGCTGAAAATCATTTGGCCGATTTGAGGTTAGCTTTTGAGAGAATGAGAAAGTATGGTTTGAAGATGAATCCTTTAAAAGGTGCTTTTGGTGTGTCGGCTGGGAAGTTTCTGGGCTTCATTATTCATGAGAAAGGCATAGAGATAGATCCAAAGAGAATTGAGGCGATCCAAAAGATTCAAGCCCCTGCATGCAAAAGGGATGTGCAGAAATTTTTAGGCAAGGTTAATTACTTGAGGCGGTTTATTGCTAATTTGTTCGGAAAGATCAATGCTTTTACGCCTATTCTTCGATTGAAGAACGATGCTGATTTTGCTTGGGGGCAAAACAGCAAGAAGCTTTTGAGAAGATCAAGCAATATTTGAGTTCTCCGCCGTTGTTGATAGCGCCTAGGCATGGTGAGCCATTTAAACTTTATATTGCCACGGGAATGATGTCATTGGTGCTGTCCCGACTCAAGAAGTCAAGGTAAAGAGCATGTTATTACATATATTAGTCGCGGTTGGTTGACACCAAACAAGGTATACTTTTATTGAGAAATTATGCTTATCTTTATACTATGCTTGCACCAAGTTGAGACATTATTTGCTACCTAGTGCTTGCATAGTTGCTTGTCAGACCGATGTTATCAAATATATGTTGCATAGGCCAATTCTTAGCGGTAGAATTGGTAAGTGGGTTTATGCTTTGATTGAATATGATTTGGCTTATGAACCTTTAAAATCTATGAGAGGCCAAATCATAGCTGATTTTATTGTTGAACATCGGATTGATGATAGACACGGTACTTGCATAGACCTTGTTTCTTTAGCACCATGGAAGTTATATTTTGATGGTTCAGTTTGTGACAATGGCCAGGGTGTTGGTGTTGTTTATATATCTCCCCATGGTGTTGTTTTTGAAGCCTCTTGCCGCTTAGAATATTTTTGTACTAACAATCAGGTTGAATACGAAGCTTTGCTATTCGGCCTAGAGTTGCTATAGGATGCCGGTACCACTTGTGTCGAGGCATTTGGTGATTCTTTACTTGTAGTGCAGCAAGTATCTAAAACTTGCCAATGTCTAGATGGGGCTCTAAATATGTACCTTGATAAGTGTCTAGATATCATTGCATCATTTGATGATTTTAGCATCCATCACATCTTCAGAGTTGATAATTGGCAAGCAAATGAGCTAGCTCAGCAAGCATCTGGCTACCACATCGATCGCAGTGTGTTTTTTGTGTCGTATGAGCCGATGTCTAGCCTTGCTAGCATTGATAAGGCCAATTCTCAGCCCACTAGTAATTCGGCCACTGATAATGACTCTAATATTTTTATCGCTAATAATTGGAGAAGGCCTATTATTGATTATCTACAGAATCCAAGTGAAAGAGCTGATAAGAAGGTTCGGCGCCTTGCATTTAAATATGCATTAATTGATGACGACTTATATCGCCGAACCGTTGATGGTATTTTCCTCAAGTGCCTCGACGAAGATCAAGCTAGAGTTGCTATGGGGGAGGTGCATGAAGGCATGTGTGGTACTCATCAGTCGGCACATAAGATGAGATGGATGTTGAAACGTGCGGGATTTTATTGGCCGACGATGGTTGATGATTGCTTCAAATATTACAGGGGTTGTGAAGCTTGCCAAAAATTCGGTAATATCTAGCTAGCCCCTGCCGCTATGATGCATCATATTATAAAGCCGTGGCCATTCAGAGGATGGGCATTGGATTTTATTGGTCAAATATATCCTGCATCTTCTAAGGGACATCGGTTTGTATTGGTGGCTACTGATTATTTTACCAAGTGGTCTGAAGCAGTACCTCTGAAGAACATGATGCGTGTTGAAGTAATTTGGTTTATCACTGAGCATATTGTTCACAGATTCGGCATCCCTCAAACATTGACTACAGATCAGGGGTCATCTTTTATTTCATCTCAAGTGAGGGAATTTGCCAAATCATATAGAATTAAATTACTCAATTCTTCACTATACTATGCTCAGGCGAATGGGCACGCTGAGTCTACTAATAAGATTTTGATTAAACTCATAAAGAAGAAGATAGAGGAAAGCCCTAAGAGATGGCATGAGATATTATCAGAAGCCTTATGGGCGCACAGGATATCAAAGCATGGTGCTACAAAAGTAACCCCATATGAGCTAGTGTATGGTCAAGAGGCTGTTTTACCTGTTGAGGTAAATCTGAACGCTTTGAGATTGGCTAAACAGAATGATCTACCAGCAATAGATTATCACAATTTGATGATGGACAATCTTGGTGATGTTGCTGATCAGAGGTTCAGAGCATTACAGGCCATTGAAAAAGAGAAGCTGAGAGTAGCAAAGGCATATAACAAAAAGGTCAAGCCGAAAAGTTTTCAGGTCGGCGATTTGGTTTGGAAAGTAATTTTACCAATTGGCTCAAGAGATAATAAGTTCGGGAGATGGTCTCCTAGTTGGGAAGGTCCTTATAAGGTGGCAAGGGTTGTTCCTGGTAATTCTTATTTGGTGGAGTCATTGCAAGGTGAATTGCTACCTCGCGCTCTCAATGGTAAATACTTGAAAAGATTTTATCCTAGTATGTGGCAAGATGCTTAGTTAATACAGGGCCGGCATTTATCACATCGTCCCCAGGTTTATTAGATGAAGTTGCTAATGTCGTGTTCAGTCTTGGTTTATGGCCGATGTTGGAAATGTCATCTTTGTACTGATAATATGGCCGATACAATGTATCGTCCTTAGAACATGGCCGATGGTGTATTATACATCGCCCTTAGTATTTAAGATGAGAAGATGTTCGAAATGTTTCAGTTGATTCGGCTATTGAAGCGTTGTTTAGTAATTAGTTCGGCCAATTGGTTGGTTCACAATAAAAAGAAAGCGACGGTAAAAGCAATAATCGAATTTCAGCATATATGTATGTGGGGAGCATGCGAGTATGGAGATGGCGCAGAGGATTCACCGAATATGCTAATTGAATGGTATCGTACACGCACTGGATTCCACCGCCGACGGTCTTCATCACAGATCCCGCCGCCGCCTTTACTCAGATCGTCGTCTCGCCGGTTCTCCTCACCGACCACTCCTCGCGGCTACCCTTCGTCACCGTCAGAAGGCCAAGATGTTCTCATTGCCGGCTTCCACGTCCACGCCGCAAGATCTGCGCCGATCTCCTTGACTGGCAAGGCGCCAAAGCGCCACGGCTTGCCTGTGTGTTTTTCAGCGCCTTCCTCCGAGCCGCAGGCCGCCGCGCTCGAGCGACACTCCAGCCGCTCCGGCACCAGCGAAGTCTCTCCCGAGAGCGCCGTGCCCGTGAAGAAGCAATCGAGTAGGTGAGTTCTTGGTTCTTCAGCCGATTGGTCCCAAGGCAAGAAAGAAGTTCTAGTTTTGTGTTGCTATTTGCAAGTCTGCCGACTAGAAATGGGTTGCGTCTGTGAAGAACGCCCGAGATATTTCTTCTCTCGTGGAGCCAGCGGACTTCAAAAGAAACTGAGAACTCGTTTGTGTGTTTTCGTTCGGTTCGCTCTCGCTTTCCCGTAATCTAACGGCGCTCCTAGAGTCTGCCATCGCTCAATCTTTCGGCTTCAGCTCTAGGTAGCTTGCCAAATTTAACATTCTACGTGGAGCATGCCAAAAGCCCATAATATGAGTTCTTCGCTATTACTCAGCACTTCAGGTGATGTCTTCGCCCATGCTGTTTACTGAGTGAATGGTCGTATGAGGGTAAGCCAAAGTATTTTTTGGCATACAAGTCTTTGCCAAAAAACAGGGGGGCATATGTTAGCACCTAAAATTAGCACCTTTAAAATAATTTGGGTTTGGGAAGATATGTGATATTGTTCTGAGCATTTAGCAGTTGATTCGGCTGTTGAAGTAATGATTGGCAATTCATCTGGCCGAATTGGTTGGTTTACATTAAAGGAAGGGACTTAGATGGTGAAACGGAGGTTAGCAGTTCAATATATATGTGTGCGAGGAGGACGTGGAGATAAAGATGATGCAGGAAGAATTCACCGTGTCATGCCAATGAAAGCTCATGGAGGAAATTTACATGCAAGGAAAGAAGATATGTATTGTTCACGGATCAAATTTAAAAAGTCTGGGTGAAGCATGACGCATACATATGTTGTTTGGCTTGGAAAATTAGGATACTCCTAATCTTGTTGATTGGCCGAATCGGTTATGGATTCGGTAAAATCATGTGGGCCAAATAAGTTAGGAGATTTAGTAGGTTAAGGATTCAAATTAGAGTCATGTGCTTCTACGAGAAGATCAGCCGTTCTATATATTAGCCAGTGTATCAATCAATACAGAGGGAGACAATTCAATCTACTACATCTTTTATTCTTCAAAATTTTATTTTCTTCAATCATTCTTCGCTTTCTGGATGGTTTGCAAGTTCTAGATCTGTCAGGCCATCTGAAGCAGCCCATTGCGCTGCCTCGCCGGGTCTTCCCGGAGCACGGCGCTTCGGGTCCAAAGTGCGCCCGAGGTGTCTTGCGGATCGCGCCTCGGCCGCCTCCTTCGACAACAGGTCTCGCGCGATTGCGCCGCTCTCAAAGGCACACGGTGACGTGTGTGTGCGAACAACGACCTTGAGGTCGACGAGGAGGCCATCGCCGCCATACACATCTGCACCACGCGCGGCCTCCCCGGGCAGGCGATCGCCGCCGATTTCCTACGAACCGAGTGTCCCCCGCGAGGAGGACGCACCCGTTCTACGAGATCCAGGCGACGATTCGACCCGGCGAGGGCACGCCCGTAAGCCTTCTTGCCTCAAGGTCTTGCTCGAGTCCGTCCTTCAATCTTCTTTGATGGTCATTTTCGCTCCAGCGCCGAAGGAGTCCTGGATCGCCGCTAGGATGAACGAGATGTTCGGGAAGCTGGCGGACGACTACGTTATTGACGACCCCGTCCCGAAGAACGTACTCCGTCAAAAAGCCGAGGTAAGCCATCCCAACCAAGCACTCGATTTGAGTGCTCATGAGGCGCTTCTTGAACCTCACATGCGCGCAGGACCATCAGGAGCTGTTCGGGACAGCCAGGAGGATGCTCCCGCTGCCCGGCGGGGGAAAGAGCAAGAAGGGGAAGAAAAGGTCTCCCCTGGCCGGAGCAGACCGCTAGGTGGTGAAGAAACCTCACATCGAGTGGGGTGACCGCGCCATGGTAAGGATTCCCATAGCCGAGCCCCCGAGCTCATGCTCGTGTGCCTTGTTGCCTGACATGTTCTCCCTTTACAAGAAGCAGAGCGGCGATCGCCGCCAGACCTCGAGCCCCAGGCCGGCCAGGGGCAAAGCTCGGGCCCCCGGGGCCGCCGCCGCGGATGACGTGGATCCGGCGCGAGCTCCGAGGTCCCAGGCTAGTGGGGCGCGAAAGCGAAGTGCCCCTACAAAGACGGGCAACAAGACTGTCTTGGCTGCCTCGACAAGGCGGGGGCCGATGACTCATGTAAGTTTCTGGCCTTTCGGTTCGCTCCGCCCCCTTCGTGTTTTTCTGGCTTAGTGTCTGTTCTTGATCGCAGACCTTGAGTGCCCGGGCTCAAAACTTGCCCGTTTTGACAATGGTTGTTGTCCAGGGCGAGCTCGAGTCCGAGGAGGAGGAGGAAAACAATTTCGTTCTGGCCCCGCGCCTGCCCTCACGCTCGACGCGAACTCCCTTGGGACCACCAAGCCGCGTCCCGGTCGGCAAGTTCGACCAAGGGGTCGACGACTCGGACGAGGAAGAAACCCAGTCCGCGACCAGCGAGGACTACGACACCGGCGAGGCGGGCGCCGTCAATACCGCTGACCCTCCCGGGGTCGGCGCGGGGGAAGGCACCCAGAGCGCCTGGTCGCCGCCACAGACGCCTCAGCTTTCCGACCACCGCCGCCGGGCGCCGAGGTCGTGACGCCTCCGGCCGCCGAGGGCGGCCACATCGAAGAAGCACCGCAGACCTGCCCGGTCACGGCTGCGTCGGGCACTGAGGTCGTGGCTCCCCAGGCCACGGGGGTTGAACGCGCCGCGGGAGATCTTGCGGCGGATTCGGCCATCGCTCCCCCAATGCCGGAGGCGAGCGAAGCCCTGACCATGGAGGTCGGGGCCGACGTCGTCGTCCCGCACTCTCCTGCTGGCGAGCTGAACCCACCGAGGGAGGCAAGGAACTCCGGCCGCCACCGCCATGAGATCGGAGGTCTCGCCCAAGCGCCACGGCAGGTCGAGGTCGGCTCCGGCCAGAACGCCGGTGACGAAGCCGAGGAGATCTTCCGCACACGCATTGACGACTGCGAGGAGTTCACCCGTGCACGCCTTGAGAACCGTCTCCAAGAGGTAAGGACCCCTTCGCGTACCTTGCTCCTTGCTAGCCCGAGTTTCCATGTTCCTCTTCTTACTCGGATCACCTTTCCTTCCATGAAGGCGATTGGTAACGTCTCCCATGGGCTGCAAGGCTTTCAGGAGCACGCCGACGTGCTGAGGGGCCTTCTGAACGTGGTGGAGGCGCGGGAGGTTGAGCACTCCAAGTTCATAAGGACCTTGGAGGTCGAGTAGGAGGAGGCCGAACAAAGGGCCAAAGAGCTTGACAACCTGCGCGGGATGCTGAGGGCTCAGGAGGTCGCCCTCGCGGCCGAGCTCGAGCAGGTCAGAGCCATCGAGCGCGACCACAGCTACAAGGCCATGGAGCAAGAGCGTACGCGGTTGACCAAGTCCCTTGAAACCGAGCGGGCCAAGGTGGAAGCGCTGGAGAAGGCTGCCGCGGAGCAGGCGTCTTCCTCAACGAAGGTGTCCCCCCAGCTCGAGGCCAAGATCTCGGAGCTTGAAGAGAAGCTCGGGCGTGTCAGCAAAGCGGCGAAGAATGCCTTGGCCCAACTCCAGGACGAACGGCGCCGAGCGGCGGATGTCTCCAAGGAAACCCTCCAGCTCCAGAGCGAGCTATTGACCTTGAGGGCCAAGGTAGCCGAGCTCGAGTAGGAGAAGCTCGCCCGCGAGACGGCCGACCTGTAAAAAACACTTAAAACGGAAGATTCTAACAGAGCCATATTTCTTTTGGGGGACAACAAACTCTTTGTTTTAAGTCTGTCAGTCGAGTATTTTTGGTGTACGTTTCTTCCGCCTTTAGTCATGCCCCTCAGGTTGTTTTGCCGATAGTATGCCCTTATCCAGCCCTCGTTGGGTCCAAGGTCAAGCAACGCCGGCCTTGGACGCAAGACTTAGACGCGAGCAAACGACCCCAACCTCAGAGTTGACAAAAGGGCCGAGAGGAAGCAAACTTAACACAAGCTAGTGAGATGGTCACACCCGGACTATCGTTCGAATCACGACCACGACCGTGCGCAATGGTCAAAGATGCGAGGCTTGTGACTCGAGCCCGAGCACAGGGGAGAGCTGGATTGCGAAGAGATTCGGCTTACGTTTAGCTCGACCACTGGGGGCGAACGTTAAACCCGCGACGCTCAGACCAAGAGCGAGTGCGCAGCGCACGGAGGTCGTGTTCGAAAAAAGAAAAGTCCCGGACAACAATGACAGTGTAGTCACAAATGAAAAAAGATATAAAGGGCAAGAACGAAAGAACAGCTTTATTGAAATTTAAGGTATAGAGATTACACATAAAACTTCCGAAGCTGATCTATGTTCCACGAGCTAGAGAGCTCTCTACCATCGGACATCGCTACCCAGAAAGCCCCCGCGCGATCTGTCGAAACGACTCTATAGGGGCCCTCCCACCGCGGGGATAACCTGAATCTGCCTCAGGGCTAGGTCCCCAACAAGGAGCTCCCTAGGTCGTACCGATCGAGACGCATGTCTGCGAAGAGCCTGCAAATAGTGCGTTGATCGTAGCAGTGCGCGGCATCTTACTTTTTCTGCGAGGGTGAGGTTGAGAGACCGCTCGTGCTCGAAGTCAACTTGGTCGACCAAGCTGATCTTGATAGAGCCCAGCGTGACCTCGGGAGGCAGGATGGCTTCAATACCGAACACGAGCTGAAAGGGTGTGGACCCTGTCGCTCGACTGACCGTGGTACGAACAGACCATAAGACGGTGGGAAGTTCGTCCACCCAGGTCTTGCCGTAACGTTCGAGCTCATCTGAAACTCACTTCTTGACGCCCTAGACGATTTGTCCGTTGGCGCGTTCTGCTGCTACGTTGCTTTGAGGGTGAGCCACTGAAGCGAAGCATACTTTGATGCTGAGGTCCTCGCAAAACTCCCCGGAACAACTCATCGTAAACCGTGTACCATTGTCGCGATAATTTTATGTGGAACCCCGCACTGTGACCACGAACAAGCGGAAGAAATGGACGGCCACCCGAGCAGTTATGGTCGAGACCGATTTAGCTTCTATCCACTTCGTGAAAGTATCAACAGCGAAGAATAGGAACTTCTTACCCCCGACCGCCTGAGGAAAAGGGCCGAGGATGTCCAAATTTCATGTCGAGAAAGGCCAAGCGAAGGGATGGTCTGCTGCGTGAGGCGGCTAATGCGACTTCTCGGCGTGGAATCGGCATGCTCGATAAGTGCGGACGATATCCCGGCGCCTGAGCGCCAAGGCCAATAATATCCTATACGAAAGGCCTTGCCGACCATCGTCCTGTACGAAGAGTGTGCTCCACACAGGCCCGAGTGGATGTCGTTTAACAGGTACTTACCCTCCTCCGTAGAGATGCACCGCGTCAAAACACCGGAGACATTCCGCCTGTAGAGCGTCCCCTCGACAAGCGTGTACAGACTCGCCCGGCGCTTGATCCTGCTCCTCTCGGCAGGGTCGGATGGTAGGTCACCCCTTGCAAGGAAATTACGAATGGGATCAGCCTAGGAGGGGATACCTTCGACCACGGCGAGCAAAACCTCCTGGTCGGAGATCGAGGGAGCCGCCAACGTCTCCAGGATGACATCGGGCAGAATTTCGTCATTGGAGGAGGCGAGCTTGGAGAGGAAGTCGGCGCTGGAGTTGTCCCTCCTTGGAATGTGCTTGAGCTCCAAGTTCTGAAACCATTTCTCCATTTTGCGCACCTCGGCCAGGTACTTCGCCATCGAGTCTCCCGAGCACCGGTACTCCTTGTTGTACTGATTGATGACGAGCTGGGAGTCGCCCTTTACGACCAACCGGTGCACGCCCAAAGCTTTGCAAGCTCGGAGGCCCGCTAAGAGAGCTTCATACTCTGCCACATTGTTGGTCGCCGCAAACCCGAAACGAACCACGTACCTCAATTGGTCGCCGCGCGGGGTAAGAATAAGGATTCCAGCCCCCGAGCGCTTGAAGGACCTCGAGCAGTCGAAGAACATGATCCAGGGCTTTTCTTCCTCGACCTCGGGCTCGGGCGTGGGTTGCGACGTCTGCTTGACCATGAAGTCGGCGAGCACCTGCGACTTGATGGCCGTTCGAGATACGACCTGGACATCGAATGCCGCTAGTTCCTAGCCCATTTGGCGATGTGCCCACCGCCTTCCGGGTTCCTTAAGATGTCCCCGAGCGGGAAGTTGCTCGGGACGACCACAGAGTGCGCCTGGAAATAATGTTGAAGCTTGCGCGAAGCCATGAGGAGAGTGTACAGCAGTTTTTGTACCTGCAGGTAGCGCTCCTTTGGGCCGTGGAAGACTTCGCTGACATAATAGATCGGGTGCTGTTGAGATCCTCACTCAGCCACCAGGACAACACTGACAGCTTGGGTGGTGGCAGGAAGGTAGAGCAGCAATCTCTCGCTAGGTTGCGGAGTAGTAAGCAGGGGCGGGGATGACAGGTATACCTTCAGGTCGTCAAAGGACCGCTGCGCCTCTAGAGTCCACTCGAAGCTCCCTTGTTTGCGCAGAGCCCTGAAGAACGGAAGCAGCGCCGAGCCTCGAGATGAACTCACGAGGGCGCTATGCGCCCAAAGGAGGCTCAGACCGCTTGACCGAGGTCGGGCGCCATCTTCTCGATCGCTTCGATCTTTTCCGGTTCGGCCGACCCTCAAGCCTCCGATCATGTAGCCGAAGCACCTTCCTGACGCGCAATCAAGACGATTTCTCGGGTTGAGCTTGATCCGTACTGCTCAGTTGTTGAAGGTTTCCTCGAGGTCCCGGACGTGGTCGCCTTGGGAGGGGCTCTTGACAATGATGTCATCCACGTAGGCCTCAAGGTTGCGGCCGATTTGAGGGTCGAACGTCTTGGTCATCAGACGCTGGAACGTGGCCCCCACATTGCGCAGACCAAACGACATGGTCGTGTAGCAGTAGGTGCCGAACGGCGTGATGAATGACGTTTTGCTCTCGTCGTCAACCGCCAGCTTGATCTGGTGGTACCCTGAATAGGCGTCCAGAAAGCTTAGCATCTTGGCGTTCGTGGTGGAGTCAACGATCTGGTCGATGCGTAGGAGCGGGAAGTTGTCCTTCGGGCAAGCCGAGTTCAACCCCGTGTGGTCCACACACATCCTCCATTTACCGCCTTTCTTCTGGACGATGACCGGGTTTGCCAACCATTCGGAGTAGTCGATCTCGCGAATGAAGCCGGCCTTCAGGAGCTTATCCAGGTTCTCCTTGATGTTCGCAACCTTCTCCGGAGAGAAGCGGCGGCCTTTCGCCGCGACGGGCGTAACTGCTTGACTCGCAGCTTGTGCTCGATCACCTCCCTTGGGACGCCGGGCATGTCCGCAGGCTCCCAGGCGAATATGCCTTTGTTGGCACGGAGGAAGGTGACGAGCTCGAGTTCCTATTTGGAACTCAACTCGGCCGAGACATGGACGAACCTGGCCGAGTCGCTTTCCTTGAGCGCAAGACCTTTGTCGCCTAATCGGGCCGGATCGCCGCCTTCCGACAGTGTTTTTCACCGCCGCCTCTGGCCTCGGCTGGGCAAAGATGCGGCAAGGGCCAAGGCCTTGGTTTCGCATCCGTCGCCGCTGAGGTCGCCCGACGGTTATGATGCCGTTAGGACCAGCGGCTTCATGCACCGATGGCTATAGTGGTTGGCGGCCATGAACTTGATCGTGGCGAGCCGCCGAGGATGGCGTTAGTATGGGAGGTCCCCTCGACCACCTCAAGGTGATCAGCTCGGTGCGGAAATTGGCTGAGCCGCCGAAGGTGACGGGCAAGACCACCTGCCCTAGAGGGGTGGTCGAGCTTCCAGGGACGATTCTGAAGAAGGGAACCACGATGTTCTTGACCTTCGACCGGGGAATCTGCATCCGGTCAAGCGCTCCTGCCTGCAGCAGGTTAAGGGAGCTGTCGCCATCGACCAAGACGCGCCCGACCATCGTGTTGCTGATGGTGGGGGTCACGACCAAGGCGGTCTTCAGATCTCGAGCCATACCTTGGAGGGCGTCCTCCGGAGAAAAGGTGATGGAGGGCCCTGCCCACTTGTAGTGCTGCTTGATGGGCTTCCCGGCGGTGACCTGGTAGATGGTTCGTGAGGCGGCCTTGAGCTCACGCTGGGACTGGTAAGCCGACGAGCCACCAAAGATAACATCGATGCGGCGCTCGCCCTGCTGGAACTCTAGGTCGAGGTCGTCATGGTTCGCCCAGCGCTTCACCCCGTCCCCTACGGTCGCTTTTTGGTAGCACGGGCATTTCCCCTCGACCATCATAAAAAGCTTCTAGCTTGCTTTGCCAAGCCCTGCAAGTTCGCAGGTCGTGGCTGGCTGCCCTATGAAATAGGCAGAACTTCGCTTCATCGTATCCTGGGCGCCCGTCGGCCCTCTGCGGCCGGGCATCGGCCCGCTGGGGCCCAGGTCGCCGTCCCTCCTGCCGGGGCTGGCTCTGCGCCTGACGAGGTCGAGGCCGACCTTGGCGAGGCCGAGACCCTTCCCGAGCTTGATCTCGGACTTCAAGGACCTCGCGTTGGTCGTCTGCCGAGACGATCACTCGTGGTAGACCGCCACCGTTCCTACGGCCACGCTTCCGCTTCTTGGTGGCGGTGTCTTGGTCGGCGCCCTTGGAGTTGGACGGGCCGGCCTCTGTTGGGTTTAGACCAAGCTTACCCTGGTCGTAGTCGCGTTTCCAATGGACAGCGTCGTCCGCATCCGCATACCGCTCCGCCATGCGGAACAGCTTGTTGACACTAAGCCTCGAGGTGATCTCCAGGTCTTCGGTAAGGCGCCGATCGCGGATGCCGAACTTGAAAGCTTTAATGACGGCTTCGTCGGAGATGCTCGGAATCAAGTTCCTCGTCGGGATAAATCGCCGCACGAAGTCTCGGCGGCTCGTTTTGCCCCGATGACGCGATCCGTGTCTTTCTCCTCCCCGCCGCCAGAATAACTCGAAGTTGGTGCGGGCGTTCGATTTGGCGCCACAACTCAAGGAGCCAGCTTCGTTGAACAGCCCAGTTCGCGCGTCTCCGCCCAAAGACGGCCGAGAGGTATTAGCCATGAGCGAGCTCGTCGCCTTCGCCGCCAGATGGCGGTCGAGTAGATAGACAGAACTCATCGGGTTCTTGCTTCCATCGGCGCTCTATCAACGCCGCTTGAACCGAAATGCGGCGACGTGACAAAGGTCGTCGAATACGCCATGCACCAGAGGTCGAGACAAAGGCTTGTGTAGTCGTCGCCGACGAGGTCCTCGCCGCCGCCGAACTCGGAGTCGAGGCTGCCTCGGCGTCCCGACCTTTGGTGAGAGCGACCGACGCGCCACAAGACGGAGTCACCTCGGGCGAACGCAGCGGTCTGGACCCTCGGCGCTGGGCGGAACATCTAGGGTGAAAGACCATGTGGAGGTCTATCCTTGTGTGTGATGAGTAATTGACAAGATTTGAGATTGGATTGATTTGAAATTGAGTTTGATTTGAATTGGATCTTCAAATTGAAGCAATTTGAGTGTTAGGTGCTTTTCCTAGTGCTACCCGCTTGGGGCGGTAGCATCGGACCGTTGAGATAAATTATGATTGATTAATGATTTGGGATAATCATTGAATATCTTTGTGGGCATTGCTATGTGAAAGGTTTTTCCTTGTCTTTGATGGTTGCAGGGCGATGGTGCTAGATCATGGTGAGGCGGAGGATGACCGGGACTAGGCGAGGAGCGTCGGAGGTCCAGACGGTCGGGAGATTACCGGAAGATGATCGGAGACAGAGTCCGGGCAAGCCAAGAAGATAAGGAAAGGAGATGATGCTAGCTAGATGCCGCGTGGATCAATGAGGGCCGTCGGATTGCGGTCTAGTTGATAGGTTAGCGGGTAAAGGTAGTATACTTTGAAAACCGTGCAAGAAAACCCGATATGTGTGTGGGTTTTGGGTTAGCCCTTGCATGGCTGTGTGAGTGGGTCAATCCTAGCCCTTAGATGAGTGTCCTAGGGTTGAGGGACTCATCCAAGGGTGGTAGGTGGCCCAAGAGTAGTATAAATAGGGGTGGAGGGGTGGCCTCCTCCCCTTGAAGGTTTGAGTTGCTCCTTTGAGCTTTGCCCACATGAAGTGAGGCTTTGTAAACCTTCCCACCAGAAATACAAAAAAATTTCTTTACATCATTGTGAATTTAAATTCCGCATTTACATTATGTCTTTACTTTACGCAATTTAAATTCAGCATTTACATTATGCATTTTCTTTCCCGCAATCTACATTCATGCAATTTGGATTTGCCTCTCCTCCTTCTAAATGCTGATCTTGGATGTTTTGAGTGTGTTCATATGGTTTTACATTTTTTTGCACTCTTTGATTAAGTAGAGATCATCTCTTCTTTCAAGTTTCAGTTCTGTCCAGAACTTGTTCTTCGCGCAGCAGTTTATCTTTGATTTTTAGAAAAATCTACAAAAATACTTTTTCAGTGATTCTTGTTGGAGATTGTGTGGGACTCCTATACCCATATGTAGAAAAATTTTGGAGTCCACTGGTTGCACCGTTTGGGTGCTATGAGGTGAAAACCGAGCCCCAAATTTTCTGCCCGAAGTTCCTGACTGTCTGTGTTCATAGATTTATGATGATTTTTATACTTGGCTTTTTTATCTGAAATTTGGTGGAGAGCTTCAAGACTCATCTCCTCATAGGGATAAAATTTCTCATAATTTTGTGAGTAGCATAAACCCACCAACCTCCTGTTCAAATTAAAGACAGATTCTGGAAATATCTGCTTTTGCTTTTCTAAAAGAGACTTTTGTGTCTTGGCTTGATCCCTTTTAGAAAAGAAGTATTTGAATTGATTCCTCTCCTTTTTGGATACTTGACAACCAGGATTGTGATTGAAAAAAATCCCTCACATATTTTATGGATCACATCCATGTAAGCTAGGGATGCACATAGTTGTCTAGTCGTTCCGGTTTTTGCGGGTATTTCACGATTTCCCTTGCGCGATCTTTTCACGACTTTAGTTGGAGTATTTTGGGGGAAAATTTATTTGCGATCATTCACCCCCCCTCTGTTCGCCATCTCGATCCTTCATGGGGAAAGACCCCCAGACCTACTGCCGATTGACTCGGAGCTCGTGTAGCTCGGCTCGAGCCTGACCCTGCTCGGTGTGGTGCCCACGGGACGGCGATGCGGCGGCATCAAAGCCACGTTCCGAGATCGCTGCGGGCGGGAGGGCGCCTCCTGCGCGGGAGGCGACCGGCGGGTGTGCTGGCGATGGCGTGACGAGTTGTCATCACTTCTAAGGGAGTGGGTCCCCGAGTGATGACTTCGGTGCCGCGGAGGTATGACCTCGGTCGTAGCCAGATTGAGCTCTTCGGCCAGGGCTCGACCAAAGAGTTCCGATTTCACCCTATCGGGATCAACCATGACCCGGGCGATAGCGCGAAGGCGCTCTCCCGAAGGAGGAAGCCGGGGATTCCCGGACGATGTGCCAGCCTTCTCTTGGTCCTCCCGCCGGAGGGCAGTTATGGCTTGGTTGATGGCGACGTGCACCATCCGGCGAGCGTCCTCAGGGGTCTGCAGATCACGGTCATCCGCAGCCGCACCCGCGCCATGACTGTCCACCATCAAGATGTGCTGCTCGCGTGGCGGTGGCGAGGGCGAGAACAGGGATGCGGAGTCGAAGTCCGCGCCCGAACCCACGCTCGTGCAACGTCCGTCGATGAGGTGCGCCATGCTCCCAAGATCTCGGTTTTTTCCCTGCGAATGAGCAAAGCTATCTAGCCCCACGGTGGGTGCCAGCTGTCGACGATCGGAATCGCCAACCGCAGAAATGAAACGGGGGTTGGTGAGACTGGGGACCCGAGCAGAGCTTGGCTCAACGGAGGAAAGAGTTCGTCGTGCTGAAGGTCGGAGCTAGGCGACAGCGAGCGTGAGACGAGGGTTTATACTGGTTCGAGCCCCTATGAAGGTAATAGCTTTACTCCAGTTGCCTTGCGGTGGTGATGTTTTCTATTCCTGAGTACAGTGGTGTGTTACAGCTCAAGCTTAACAATGGCGATGTTCAGCGCCGAGCTCGATGTCCTACCCTTCGGGTCACAGATCCGCACCTTTATATCTTCCTCGCCACAACGGACGGGAGATATTCCCGTGGTGGTCTTCATGCGTATTGAGGGTCACAAGAACCGCCCGACATGCAGCGACGCCGCTTCATCCCCACGATCCCACGCCCTAGTAACCGCCAGTAAACGCGTTCCGGAATCCAAGGGGCGCCGCACGAATGAGAGCCAACCCGAGCTCAAGGTCGTGCGGATGCCGTGCTCGGGCACAGCGCCTAGGTCGTCTTGCTTCCGGCATGCGCCTGTGTCGTGGTCGAGGTCTCCCGAGCTTGGGAGCCAGCCGGCCGTCTTGCCGACAGCCGAGGTTGCCTACCTCGTCAGAAGTGATAGTGAAGGCAACACGAGAGGTTATTAGGCTAAGATAGAAGTTTCAAAAGCTTTGTTACGATTAATCGCCTTTGTGGTGTGCGATCAGATCTTGTGGGTAAAGTGTACAACCTCTGCAGAGTGTCAAAACTGCTCAATAGCCGAGTCCACGGTATTGGACAATGCTCGTGGATTACTGCATAAGGGTAGTGTTTTGAAAATAAAATGGGTGGAAGGTCAGGTGCCGTGGTTAATGATGAAAGTTGATTAAGGATCTGTGTGTCCAAAATTATGTGGAAAACAATTGAGAAACTTATTATGTTATTAAAGTTTTTGCTGCTTACACCTAAATAAATATTGAGTTAAAATAATGATGCAAATGCAAAACAACCAGTTGAACTATTCTTTGTAACAAGCCATGCATGTAGTAACTGAACTGCATTCTGTGCATGACTTGTTGAGTGCGGTGTGTACTATCCCTTGCGAACAAAATTTACCAGAAGAGGAGACTACGCCTACATATGAGGAAGAGTTTATTGAAGAGCCGGATAACTAGGGAGCAAGCCTCTGTCAAGGCGCCTGTGGCGAAGATTGATCACCAAGATGTTTACTTTCCTCTGTTGAACTGTTTACTCTGATTATTGTAAGCCTTGTGTGGCAAATTATTGTAAGGGACCATAAGGTTATACAACTCGTTTATATACATGTTTGATGTACTTTATTAATATTCCGCTGTGTATGAATGTGGTACTTTACCCTGTTTAGCCTGTGTGCACTAGTGTGATCCTGGACTAGTGCGGAATACACAGAGTGTCCGGATTTGCAGATTCGGGGCACGACAATCACTGCCGGTTCTTTGGTAATGCGTCATAGATGGTGAATGTTAGTGTTGGTTAACATACAACAACTGGACTAATATAATACATCAGTGCCATGTCTTACCCTCCAACCGACACTGATAGTGCCACATCACTGCTGGGCTATACTTTTCCCAGCAGTGATGTTGTTATATTACTGTCGGTTCATAAATGACCCGGCAGTAATAGTCATAAATCACTGCTGGGTTATATTTCAACTGGCAGTGATGTTGTTATATTACTGCCAGTTCATAAATGACCTAGCATAATAGTCATACATCACTGCTGGGTAATATTTCAACCGGCAGTGATGTTGTTATATTACTGCCAGTTCATAAATGACCTAGCATAATAGTCATACATCACTGCTGGGTAATATTTCAACCGGCAGTGATGTTGTTATATTTCTGCCGGTTCATAAATGAACCAGCACTAATAGTCTTACATCACTGCCGGGTCTAAAACAACCCGGAAGAGATAATATATTAGTGCTGAGTCATTTTATTGAACCGGCAGTAATAATCCTCCTTATATATACAACCTCTTTGCCGCACTTAGACATTTTGCATCCCGTTTGTAATTCCTGTCCTTCATCTGTGCGCTCTAGCCACCGTGAGCACTCCGCGTCCCCTCGTCGGCCTTCCCTGCGGCGACCCCTCCCCGCCATCTCCCCCTGCGGTGCCTCTCCCCAGCATCTCCCTCCTCGCGTCGCCCCTCCCTGCGCCGGCCCTCCTCCGTGTGTCAGTCATCATCTAGTCGTGGTTAGTGCCTCTGACGTGACGAACATATTTGCGATGAAACGGCTTCGTGGTGTGACCAATGCGTGTATGCAACTGAACTGGTTGCCTTTACATTCCTATCTAGGGAATTCGGGGGTAAATGCCATGCGAGAGGGAGGATGGTTGATGTTCCAATAATTTTGCGGTAAATCACTTAATTGGTTGTTGAGTTCGGTGTTAGCTTATTGGGAACTAATTTTGGAATTTTTGGTGACTGGTCTCAAGAATGTTATGTTATTATTTTGACCATAATGGGTTTTCTAAACCCGAATGACATATATATGACGCGCTGAATTAAACATATCGTGATACTCGGTGTGGATTGCTGAGGAATGTAGATGCACACAAGAACACATTCCAGAAGAACACTGTAGAATACTGTATTTATGAGCATGCCTTGGTTCTTTTTATATGATTGGAAGGTTCTACCTTGTATTTTTCATTGAATACACTGATGATGACTTCCAACTGGTTTTGCTTCTAATTAAGCACTATCATGTACCTTTCAAAAGCTATTGTTCCACATAGGATGAAAGCCATAGTTGAATTTATACTTGTTTATGTTATACCTGATAATCCTCTTTTGCATGTTGCCTCTGTTATATGACAACTATGGGATAATGTTTTTAATATAGATATGTCATATTCATATCTGACCTTTTTTACCCATCCTAGATATACAATGGAATGTATTTGATTTTTTTCACTGTTCATCATGGAATGCTAGTTCATCACTCTTTAGCTTTTGTGCATAGTTTGTGTAAGGCATGTATGCTAACCTTTGTTGCCCATGTGACGCCCATGGCTCCCTAGAATTTAAATTGGGTGAACAAAATACACAATGGAATAATTCTTGGTGAATTTCGAAATTTCTATGTATATGTGAATTTTGAAGCAATTTCTATGTATCATGTATATGTGAAATGTAATGTATTTGAATTTTGAAATTTGTATGTATCATGTCAAATGTATATGTATGATGTGAATTATTCTAATTCTTGGTGAATTTTGAAATTTCTATGTATATGTGAAATTTGAAGCAATTTCTATGTATCATGTATATGTGAAATGTAATGTATTTGAATTTTGAAATTTGTATGTATCATGTCAAATGTATATGTATCATGTGAATTATTCTAATTCTTGGTGAATTTTGAAATTTTATGTATATGTGAATTTTGAAGTAATTTCTATGTATCATGTATATGTGAAATGTAATGTATTTGAATTTTGAAATTTCTATGTATCATGTCGATGTATCGGTATCATGTGAATTTGTTTCACCGCTGGTGGGTAGTGCCCATTCAGGCCAAGTATGACACACCACATACATTGATATTAGCAACTGTAACGCATGACAAAATGGTGATTACGCCTTATATATGCAAAACGTTGATATTATGCCTTATAAATGCAAAACGTTGATATTAGCAATTGTAACGCACGACAAAATGGTGATTATACCTTATAAATGCAAACAGTTGATATTACGCCTTATAAATGCAAAACGTTGATATTAGCAACTATAACGCACGACAAAATGGTCATTCAAGTTGTGCGAAGATTCATCTCATGACTTTGTTAATTTAAAATTTCAGACAAACTTGCTGCACATGGCCTCCTATCAGGAAAATGTGCCGGATGGCACTGAGCCTGTGAACCAAAGCCCGACAAGGTTCCTCAACCTAGAACAACCCGAGGCAACAAATGTACATGAGATAATTCTTTAGTACCATTCTTGAGTAGGATGAGCTTTCCGATGAAATTCTTCACGTAGACGGGGTAATTCTCTAGCAGGGCCAAACGACCTAATGAAATGGTCAAAATGTAGGGTCAGACATCCGGTGAACGAAGGTAGCTTCGTGGGCAAGGTCCTAGCAAGATGCGCACAGGTGAACGAAAAGTGATCGTGGAGCTTAACGTAGTCGGGGAACCAGCTATACCCACATCATTACTTGGGCCATATCGGACAGCATGCGGGGTCCTAGCTAGCGATAATATGCCCATCATCTACAAATCATGGACACGTCAGCGCGATTGCCTGTTGTATGTTCCCAATGGCATCAAGGAAACATTGTGGACAGAGTTGATAGCTAAGTTCCAGTTTCCCGGAGATCAGTTGGAGCTTGCTAGAAAAAGTGCACTAAACATTATGGGACCCACATGGAAGAATTGGAAGACAAAGCTGAATAAGGAGTATGTCAAGAAGGATCAAATGTTAGATTTTAATAGATACCCGAAGTTAGAGAAATTTTGGGATGAATTCGTGCAGTATAAGAAATCTGATGAAGCCCAGGCTATCAACCGACAGAACAAGGCTAATTCGGACGAGAACATTTACCCCCATGTGCTAGGCATCGGTGGCTATGTGAGGAAAGTACCCAAGTGGGATGCACGGAAAGAACAGCTAACTCGTAGTGGTGTTATTACTACGACGTCCGAGATGGCCCTAAGAACAAAGTACTGGCTGCTTGTGAGGGGAGCTAGTCTATCGGATGATGGTAGCTTAAGCTTTAGAAGCGAGAAGATGAGGAAATCTCGAAGAAGACCGCAGATGCCCACTCCCAAGCTACTCAGGGCTCCTTCCAGCCAAGAAGGGAGAATGACGAGCTAACACGCACCTTGGGTAATAAAGAGCACTCTGGTCGCACCAGAGGGTTCGGCTTTGTTCCTTGGAAAGCAACGTTCCTAGAGGATGCTGAAATTTATAAGCGACCAAAGAAATCCAGACAAGAACAGTTGGATGAATGTGTACGAGAAATAGAAGACCAGATGCACAGAAGGAAAATTGAATTTGAAGAAAATATAGAAAAGATGCAAGAAATGCTAGCAAATGTCCTTAGCGAATGTCAGTCACATAACGGTGGCCACCAGCTCCAGAGTCCTGCCAGGGCTCGTAAAAGCAGCCAAGCGTTTGTGGGCACTCCTAAAGGGGACTCAGCATATAGTTTTCCTGTGGACAAAATCGTAGAGCTGACACGCTGCAATCTGCACCTGCCCGTAGCGAACATTACCATCAAGGTGGATGAAGGGGTGGCTTGGCCATGCATCGAGGGGAAGATGTTGCATAATCACCCAATTCCTCAGGGATACGCCAGAGTTTCAGTTGACAGTGTGGTTGACAGATACCGCAAAGTGGAGGTTGAGATCCCGGGCGAGGAGGGGAAATAATCTTGGACAAATCCTAGGCACATTCGTCGCGTGGCGCAAGCGCTATATAAGTTTTTCTCAGATGTTGACAACAACGATGATCTTAATAATGATGACGAGGCAGACTCTCCACCCAGGAAAAGTCCTCCTCCTCTGACGTTACCCAAGAAAGGTGCTTCTCCTGCTCCAGTGCCACAAGACAGTAATCAAAGAGCATCACGATCTCAACATTCTACACGGTCAAGGGGAAAAAGTTCCTCATCTGTGAAGCCAGCCAAAACTCTTAGCAAGAAACGAGCATATGACCTGACCGAAGAAGAAACAAGAAGCGAAGTAGACGCCAGTGTAGCAGCGCACTTCAAGAAGATGCCACCACCTGGTAAGGTTGAAATTGAAGCTGCCAAACGGGATTTCTTCATGGGCTTAGTGACGGTTAAACAGACAGGACGGGCAACTGAATCTCCTCAACTTTGCCAACGATCAGACTACAAGCGCATCACTAGGAAAAAATCTAAAGGAGATGGTGGTCAAGCAGCTGTTGGTGGAGGCCAAAGTGCTGCTAAAGGGCAAGAGCCCCCTCTTAAGTGGCCATTCGTTAACGGGCAAGCTTTGGTGGATCCAAATGAGGAGCCCAGACTGACCACCAGTTACGGCATTTACATCAATGGTACCGGCAGTATGTCCAAGAGACAAAAAATGATGCTTTCCCCATGGATTTTCACATGGACGACATTTTCTAGGTAGAACACATAGAACTATATCGGTTGTACCAATGAGACACCCTGGACGTGTCTATATTAAGAATGTGGACTTTATAAGTCTCTTATATAATTCATGGTATATATTCACCACTACAGGAATCCAAACTATTTACGTCGGCTTCCCAAAAGCCGATGTATTTACGTTCTTATTTACGATGGCATCCGAAAGACGACGAAAATAGGCCTACTCTAGGGCTGACTGGAGGTAAAGTTCTGATGTGTCCTATCTATGTCGCCAAGTCGACGAATATGCCATAAACTTATTTACGCCGGCCTAGCCGACGAATAAGACATGAGATATTTACGCCGGCTTGGCCGACGAATTACAAAGCTTGGCCGACGTAACTACAATGGCCGAGGTAACTACAAAGCTTGGCTGACGTAACTACAAAGCCCTAACTTATCGCGCTGGTACTCCCAATGGGCACGAGAACTACAGAGCCGCACGCCGCAAGAACTAAGCCGTGATCGTCGCCCTTCGCGTCGCCCGTCCGGCCGTCGCCCTCCATCCCGCCATCGCCCTCGAGCCGCCAAAACCGCCCTCGCCGACCGATCCGCCCTCCACCCGCCTGTCCCTCTGGGCCGCCTGCCGCTCGCCCGCCCTTGACCGGCCGTCGCCCTCTGCCCATCGCATTCGCCTTGAGCCGTGGCGCCCTCCGCCACCGAGGTTGGCCAGTGCCGCTCGATCGCCGCCCTCCGCCCACCCACCATCACCCTCCGCCCTTGGCCGTAGCCCTCATACTCACCAAGTTGTCCTCCAACAAAGTTCCATCTGTGAGTATTTCAGATTACTTCTCTTCTTACTGTGTAGATATGCCGACGTAAATTATCACAAAGCTAGAAGTGCCTGGAAAGCAAATGGAAAAATGATCACAAAATTTGTGCTCTTTGTATGAATGATGTTCTGCTGGTACAGGATGATTGAAGTTTTAGGCTTGCTATTTTGAAATGAACACTTTTCTTAATGATAGCTTGTTAACAGCTTGACTAATAACGAAGGGAAATGAAAACATATATTTTTGGGGGCATTTGCTTCCTTGAAATTTTCACTGAATTTGTTGTGCATTGTAGACCACGATAATGAAATGTAAGAATTTAAAATTCAAAATTTTAAGGATGTAAAGTTGTCGACATGCTCGTCTTGATTTAAAAGAAGATCACGGTTTGGGAATCGAATTCTCAATCGATGAATCTTTTCGACTTGATGATGCATGGCCCGACACCACAAGTCGGTAATTGTTATCAGATTCGCCCACAATTCCACATAAGTCGCTAATAGTTATTATGGAAAATTGCTTGGTAGCTCAAGTAATGGCTATGTATTCTTAACATGCTAAATTTTCCCAAAATTTGAAGTTGAATGGTTCATCGCCAAAGTTGGAACTCAGCTTACGGGCATCGACCACATCTCGCTCTGCAAAATGTGACCAGATGCTTTTCAGACGTCCAAAATCGCACCGGTTGTTGCACAATGTATGTTACATCGGTCATGCTTATAGTCGTGTAGATTGAAGCCAACAGAGACCATTGTCTTTTTTTAGATAAAGGATTAAAATCCGGTCTCTGCAATCACACACAACCGAGTTTTACAAAGTTCACATTCATATATCTGTAACGAAAAACGAAATAAAGGGAGTCGAAAATTAAAAGCAAATTCTATGATTGCTTATCCATCCTCTTTTGGCAAAAACATCTAACGCCACCACCTCCAATGCCTTACTTGCCAATCGAATGACCTCCCTTTTATCCTCATGCTGCAATAATGCCCAAAACCGCATCCAATACAATCCCTTGAAAATAACCTGCATGAAAGAAGCACATTGTTTTTCCTCAAATATTATATCATTTCGTGCACCAAATAGCCCATAATATGGCAGACCCCCCCACAAAAATCAGGAGTTTTTCACACTTGTCAATACCAGTTAACCAACTACCCAGCATATGAGACATAGACCTCGGGGGTGATAAACCAGTAGTAATATGTACAATTCGCCAAATAGCTTTGGAATGCTGGCACTCAAAAAATAAATGTCGAATTGTTTCATTACAATTACAGAAACAACATTGTGTATTCCCCTTCCAATGTCTTCTCGCTAGATTATCCTTTGTTAAAATTACTCCTCGTCGTACATACCAGAGGAAAATTTTAATTTTTAAAGAAAGTTTCAACTTCCAAATTAATTTGCTATTGAAAGGAATACCCTTGTTCATCAAATAAACATACATAGATCGAACAGAGAATTGACCATGGCTATGCAAACCCCAATGAAAAACATCCCTGCCATCATTAAGCTGACAATGAGCTAATTTTGCTACTAGATTGGACCAAGCTACCAGTTTATCGCCAATTAATAGATGATGAAAAGAAACATTTGGTGGATGCTGAGTCATTACTTTCGCTACAGTATTATGTGGGTAATAAGCAATGTTATACAGATTTGGAAATTGTACCTTAAGAGGTACAGAATCCACCCAACTATCCTCCCAAAACCTGGTTTGTGTACCATCTCCTATCCGAAAGGATCCACAAGCCAGAAAATCATCCTTGACCTTTAAGAGACCTTTCCAAAAATGTGAGTCCCCAGGTTTAATATGCACTTGGGACAAACATTTGGAACTTAAATATTTATTCCTTAGTAAGATCTGCCAAACCCCATCTTCATTCAGCAGTTTAAATAGCCATTTGCTCAACAAACACTTATTCTGCATCTTAAGGTCGATAATACCTAGACCATCTTGATCCTTGGGACAACACAATATATCCCACTTAGCGAGACGGTATTTTCTCCTTTCATAATTACCTTGCCAAAAAAATCTTGATCGATAGAAATCCAACCTTTTAAGAACACCCTTGGGAATTTCAAAGATGGACATCATGAACATAGGAAGACTACTTAGCACAGCATTTAATAACACAAGTCGACCCCAATAAGAGAGATGTTTAGCCTTCCACATACTTAGTTTACGTTGAAATCTATCCTCAATTACACCCAGTCCACATTCCAAAGTTTTTGATAATGCATCGGAATACCTAAATATCTAAACGGATATGAACCAATCTCACATCCAAACAATTCAGTGTACTCGTTTTCGTGCGGAATAGCATCACCAAAACAAAAAATCTCACTTTTGTGGAAATTAATTTTTAGACCCGATAGTTGTTCAAACACACAAAGCAATAGTTTCATATTTTTAGCTTGTTCAATACCATGATCTATAAAAATGATAGTATCATCTGCATATTGCAGAATTGATAAACCATCCTCAATAAGATGAGGAATAACTCCTCGGATCTGACCATCCTCTTTCGCTCGCTTAATCAAAATAGCCAGCATATCAGCCACAATGTTGAACAAAATTGGGGACATTGGATCACCCTGCCGGAGTCCTTTTTTGTTTGAAAGTAATGACCAATATCATCATTAATTTTAATGCCCACACTACCACCAGCAACAAAATGTTCGACCCAAGAGCACCACTCATGATTGAACCCCTTCATGCGAAGCGTTTGCTGAAGAAAAGATCACTTTACCTTATCATAGGCCTTTTCAAAGTCAAGTTTTAAAATCACACCATTTAGCTTCTTAGACTTTAATTCATGAATAGTTTCATGCAGTATCACCACTCCTTCCATAATATTACGACTGGCATGAAAGCTGTTTGAGACGGACTTACTACCTTGTTGGCCACGCCTATAATTCTATTAGTAGCCACTTTTGTAAAAATTTTAAAACTTACATTTAGTAAACATATGGGACGATATTGCTGAATTTTAATTGCCTCTTTTATTTTTGGAAGAAGTGTAATTATTCCAAAGTTGAGACTAAATAAAGGTAAGTTCCCATGATAAAAATCATTAAACAACGCCATCAGATCCCCTTTTATAATACTCCAGAATACTTGATAAAATTCTGCTGGGAGGCGACGTATTATGTTCCATTTGGAAAACTGCTTCTCTAACCTCCTTTTCAGAGAAAGGCGCAATGAGGATGGCATTTTCCTCATTTGAAACCTGAGGCAAATCATGATTTTGAGACTCCACCAGACTAAAATTATTTTCATCTAGCGGTCCAAACAGACCCTTATAATAGTTTGTGATATGCTTTTTTAATTCAGCATCATCCACAATAACCCCATTTTCATGCTCTAATTTGAAGATATGTTGTTTTCTGTGTTTACCATTAGCAACCAAATGAAAATATTGAGTATTATCATCACCTTCCAAAAGATCTTTGGTTTTAGCTCTCTCATACCATTTAATTTCCTGTTCCCTCAACAAGTTCACCAATCTCTCATTGAGGTAATGTTTCAAATTTAATTCTTGATCCGAGAGAGCTCTATATTCTGCTTTCTTATCAAGATCATCAATTATCGAAATAATCTTTTTCTTCTCTTTTGTTCTATGGCCAGCTGTGTGCTTGGCCCATCCCCTTAAAAATTGCCTAAGAGAATGAATCTTACTTTGCCATTTCTCCATAGCAGTATTCCCTCTAGTTTCTGACTGCCATTTATCAGCAACCAAGTCATAGAAACCATCTCTAATCAACCAACCACGTTCAAATTTGAACAATGGTGGCTTTCTATTATGAAACGAAACCCCAGTATGTAATAATAATGGCGTATGATCTGAATGGCTCCTATCTCTTGCCTGCACCGAAGTGAGTGGGAATTTTTTTCCCATTCAGTACAGACCAAGATCCTATATAACTTCTCAAAAGTTGGATTATCGCCACTACTCGCCCAAGTATACTGTCGACCCGACATCTTTATTTCTCGGAGATCTAACGATTGAATAACTATGTTAAAAAGATCAGGCCATTTCTTCACAAAGGTGTCCTTGTTTTTGTCTTCAGGCCCACGCATGATATTAAAATCCCCACCAATAATATATGGTAACAACTCCTTACTACAGATATGGCCATTTCAGTTAGAAACATATCTTTATATTCCTGTTGCGCTGGACCGTAAACAGCTATTAGGGCCCATGTAAACCCATCATTTTTATTACGAAGCGTGAATTTTATATAAAAATCCCCTTCATCAATGGTTCCAATATCATACACCGATAAATCCGCGCCCAAGAGCATCCCTCCTGAACGACCATGAGGTGCCATGCAATGCCAGATAAATTCTTTGCCACCACATAATTTCTTCAGAGTCCTATCCGGGAAATGATCTTGACCCGTCTCCATAAGAGCAATAAAATTAATTTGCTCCTCTTTTACCAAATCCTCTAAGTACCTATGTTTAGCCAAGTCTCCTAGACCTCTGCTATTCCAGAAAACGCCTTTCATTTGAGACTCAACTTAGACGGAGTTTTTGGTTTTTTAGTGCTCAACCCCTCTCTAATCTTATTTCTTAAATTCAACTTTTTTCGACGAGGTGTAGCAACTAGATCACAACAGATGTGATCCAAACCCTCCTCAACCACATTCATATCATAATCATCACGAATGTGATCAAGTTGAGTGTCTAAAATATCCTTGTCCACCTCATCCAAGTAAATTTTAGGTGAGGAGGATTTAGGACTAATTGAGCTATGTTTAGCGGAGACACTAAGCCTATTTATTTCTATATTCTTAATAGATGTAATAGCAGATGAAATTGCATTCTTGTCTGTACCCATAGAAACACCCCACTTTGCAATTCGAAAAGAAAGTTTAGAATCTGAAATAGAAGTGAAAGATGGGCATTTACCTGACAATAAAGCATTCTTTTTGTCCACCAAAGTCAACGCTTTGACAAGCATATTTGTGTCTCCTCTAGCTGCTGTCCTCAAACTTGATCTACCTTGAGGCTCCTGAATCCCATCTGAACGCAGCATCTTCATCTCCCCCCAACCAATGATGTTGTCCAGTAATTGGAGCGCCTCCACCATGGCCTTATTCGAAATATTGGCCGGAATATTATTCTTTTTACACAAAACTTGCAGCATACGCCGAGGTAACCCTTGTATCTTCATACCACTATTGTCATTTTGAACAGCATCATCCTGTTCCTGATTAGCAATAGTCAGTTCATCCCCAAGAGGAAAGACCTCGGACAGAACCTCATAACCCCCCGAAAATCCTTCACATGTAGGCCATCCTTCACCTGCAGCTGATCCGGCAATACGCAAAGAACAAGCTTATTTGAATTCTGCCTGTCATCGCATGCCCTAGACTGATCAATACTCCCCGAAGACTCCTTCACCTGAAGACTTTCCTGCACTTTCAGCTGGTCCGGCAAAACACAAACAGAAGGCATATTTGAAATCAGCCTATTATCGCAAGCCACCGCCTAAGCATCAGAATCTAAAATACCCTTGTCCAGTTGCCCATCCGCCAGCTGCAACTCACAAATAGGATTGGTAAGATTCTCCACCAAACGAACAGCATCAGCATCAGGCAGGGCCTCAATACCCACCGAGACAACATACTCTTGTAAATTATCCTTCTCCTTAGACCTGTCCGACAAAACACCAAACCCCGCATGACCAGCCTCAGACGAACCATTATGCTCAGCAATACCCCAACCCGATTGCCCATCCTCCTGCGGCCACCCACAATTGACGACAGGCTGATCCCCCACAACCTGGTTTGCATCAGTCTGATCCCCCACAAACTGAACTACATCAACTTCAGGCAAAAGCTCCTGCCCAACCGAAAAGGAGTTACCTTCCTCGTCCATGAACTGATCCGGCAAAGCACCTTTCAATGGCATGTTAGAAAACAACCCCACATCATAAACCCCCGCATGATCCACTTGCTCAGAATTGACCTGGCCTATTTTTTCATCCTCCCGCAGGAAGTCACCGTCTTTAGGATTATTGTCAAGAAATTCATGCAGGCTGTCAAAGCGATTCACAGCTAATACATGCATAGACTGGACACTTTGCAGCACAGAACTAGAATTAATTACCTCCCGATTGCCGACAAAAGAATCACTTTTCCCGCAGAATACCTGCATCACAGAATCTACAGGAGCACCAGAAGATGATCCTTTGTCAACCTGCATTTTACCTCTGGAAGTATGAACTAACCCAGAAACTCCAACTTTGTCACCAGAATCAGCATCTTTCATATCTTGATCTTTATCCTTGTTTTGTTTATCCGGATCTTTGAGGTCATCATCATCCTCAAATTCATCCGGTTCCCCACTGATTTCATTAATCACTTGATCCACTTTAAAGAAAATTTCATATAAACAATCATCTACTTACAATATCAAAGATCATCCTAATACAATTCACATCCGAGCAAAGAACCAAAATTTTACTACCCCGTCTTTCTCATCGATCTCATGTCTACCCGTTGAGTAGCTCCAAGAAGAGAACCAACCGCCCATAAAGACAAAAAAGTTCTAATCTCATATGGGACCCCATAAACATGAACCCAGACCTTTTGAAGCTTCTGTTTAGGAGTGATCTCCATATTCCACTCCTCAAACGACATCACTCCCTCATTATTATCAGTACGGAGTCTCTTCATACTAATCATTCTTTGAAGTTCGACCTGACACGGGAATGGGACAATATAAGTGTTAATATCTTCATTCCGAACCACCCAATCCCACTTCACTGGAATAGCCCGAGCCAACTCTGATTTGACCAACTCCACTGAAACTGATCCTTCGACAATTCGAATGAGAGCTGTCGTAGAAACTTTACTTGGAGTCTTCACAGCAGCAGTATAAGGAATATGAAAAAAACCTAACCCATCACCAGCCAATCCACAAAATGTTGCAGATGGCTTCGGACCATGCAACAACGGACACTGAGGCGTGAAATGCTCTTCTTCACAAATCTCACAACAAAGAATAATTTTTTCTTCTTTTTCAATGCAGGTTCATTAACAGATTGATTGCTTTTGTGCTTACCAATCTGAATTCTAGAGCTTTCCCCTTTCTCCTTTGTTTGCAGTGACGGATCAACCTCTGGAGCCTTCCCTCCAATATTAGCAGTCCGAAAAACCCCTGAACTGGCAGCATTGAGGGCGCCAACTCCAGAATCCCTACGGCTGATAGAAGCACCTCGGCCCCCAAAACCTTGAACACGATCAAAACCACCATACCGACCACGCCCATGACCATGAAATCTTGGTGGACGAGCACCACCACGAGTAGCACGAAATGTACCTCCATAGTTGCGGCCTTGGTAGCAATCACTACCCCCAGCCACCGCCATACCACCCGCCATGACCACCTGAGAGTATGAGTGTCTGAATTGAGAATTTTTGTGTTGGTTCAGCCGCCGGTGAAGCAACGCTAATGCAGGGTTACGCAAAGACCAAACGGAAGATCCAGGCTCCTGGCCCACCAACACAACCGGCCCATTAATTGGACAAGCACCAGACGATTTCAAAATTTTTTGGATTGCCGGACAATCCGGGACCGACTGATAATCAGGAACATGATGCTCAGAGCCTCCTGACAATCTGCCTCCCGGTGATCTTCCATCGATCAGAGGCAACAAGGAATCTCCGAGTGTGATTGGCAATGAAATTCTTGGTCTTGGCAATGGTCCCTTCCAACCTTTCTTCTTATTCCACGGTCGCCTTTTGATTGCTAGTTTGAGCAGCGCCGTGAATCACCCTGCCAACCTTTCTTCTTAATCCACTGCCAATTGCCTTTGGATTGCTGCTCTGAGCATCGACTGGAATCACCCTGCAAAAGAATAACAGACTGGCGATTATTCTCAGCACAAACAGAAGAGCATACATGTGCAACCCTTGGCGCATCACCGAAATTCTCCTCCGACTCAGAAGCAGAATCACTCTTTGAAGACCAAAATTTGCCACCGCTGAATTGAGCAGCAGATTCCCGAGAGAAATGCACCATCTCCGCAATTGAAGATGAAAAACGATGTCGTGCATGATCCTCCACATCCTGGGACTTAACCTTACAATCATCTGAAAATGTCTTCGCTTGAAAAGCCAAACGGATGGAACGAGAGAGAACACCATGACGTCGCCTCATTCCTCAACCAGGGTGTCCCAATCACATGCCCTCAAGATCTCAAGATGGTTTAGCGGCAAAGAGCCTGCTCTTAGCCGTTATATGTACAGTAACGCTAGGAGATATCGCGACTTCGCGAGGACCACAGAGACCATTGTCTGAATCTTATGTTTCAGTGATAGGCCTGTTTTGTTCGGAACTGCTGAAAGGAATCTTCTAACAGCTCCTTGTTATGACACGCGGGGCATAGCTGAAGAAATATGTAGCATATTGGCATGCCTAAACTGTGGCTACCAACCAAACACTAGACTAACTTAGTCCAACTGGTGTAAAGAAATTGCAGTGAAGTGTGGCAATCTTTGGCTTCTAATTCAACTTACATTAAATCTTATGTGTGGGGGTTATGAGTTAACTAGCCAAAATTTCAGCAAGAGCAAAATATTGGCAAGAAATTAGATACACCAAACAAGAAGCCGATTGTTCATAGCAACCGGATCGGCTACAATCCATACCAAATGCGACTTGCTAGGGTTTTATTTTTCCATATCTGCTTTTAGACATGAGCTATAAGATTCGGATGCACCAATTGGTCATCTATTGATGGAATGTTTCAGCATCCTAGGTCAACTGGGAGCCGAGGAGATTGCTCGGTTGGTGGAGGATGCCGTTGAATATCCCCACTCACTTCGGCTCAAATCCGGATGCTTAATTTCTTTTCCTAAGTGAATGAGCACACACATCGTAGAATACTTGGGTATGCACGTTGATTGCTCATGTTCGAGCAAGAGATGGCGTAATCACTATACCAGTAGGAAACCTAATCAGACAAAGTCATCATAATATAAACGAACTTTTGTCTCAATTGAATTCATCGAATGCCAATTCAGATCATAAATAAAATTCCCTTGAAGAAAAAAGGGTCATAGCTTGACAAATTTTCTCTAGGCATGTTTTCTGTTGTGCAAGACAGTTAAGGCTGAAATGTTTAATCAATACTACAAAATATGAACATCCTACAACGGAAGCTAAAGATTTTAAGAACACCGTGTAGATCAGAGAGAAGAAGCGACGGCCTCGATATACATAGGGGACTCAATGTTTCCAAATTCTGCATGATGATCCCAGAATAAGCAAATAAATGGTATCCCTTTATGGATTCAATTAACAAAATTTTAAATTATTAAATCAACATAGGTCATGACGATGTACATTCGCAACATATGCCATTAAGATTTGACCACCGATCACCATAGCTTACCAAAAATGTTGCACAACGCCTAAAAGGAGCAAAGATACTTGCTCCAAACCATACTTACAATAGCCCGATCCACCTTTAATAAAACAAACAACAAGGAATGCACCATTTCATATTCTTTGCTACGATCGGATGGGCCTCTTGCATGGTACCCCACTAGAACCTTCTCGCTTTTACTCTTCTCTTGTCTTCGAATTAGATTTGTTAAGGAATCATCTAATTAATTGCTTCATCACTATGGTTATGTCAATTATGCTTCCATTGAATTATGTAATCTTTTTCATATTGTTAATTGGAATAATTAATAAAAACTTGCTGTTAATATCGCATCTTTTCATATTTGTTCTAATACAATTGATCATGAAACAAACTTTTGATGGCTCAGACCGAGATGGATGTACGATGGTGGGACAATGCTATGAATCACACACTAGAATGGAGAGTTAACACTGTGGTTTTTGGATCATGTTTTCTCCCAAAATCCCTAGGTGGGGTAGTGAAGTGCCCTTGCGATAAGTGTCATCTTTTCTCGAGAGAAAAAGACAACAATGGTGGCCACTTATGCAAATTTGGTTTCATGCCAAATTACCTTACGTGGTATTTAACATGGTGAGTCGCAGAGAGACAAAGCGTCTACTCAAGCTGAAACTATCGCTATGGTGGAAGATAGAATGGATGAAATGGTTGCGGACTTGGGCCGACAATTTGAGAATGTGATGCTGAGGATGAAGGTACTTGGCGAGAGGATGAACCAACCCAAGGAGTTACGAAATTCTATCGGCTCTTGGATGCTTCGAATAAGCCTTTGCATGAGTGCATTAATGTTTCACTCCTTGCATTTGTAACACGGCTTATGGCTATAAAGTCAAAGTATGGATTTTCTCAAGCTTGTTATAACGAGTTGGTTAGCTTGATTTTTGATGTCCTCCCAGAAAACCATAAGTTGCCAAAAGATATGTACTATTCAAAGAAGATGTTGGTTGGTTTAGGGATGCCTTATGAGAAGATAGATGCATGTGTTGACAATTGCATATTGTTCTGGAAGGAGAATGCAGATGACAACCATTGCCGACATTGCGGGAAGTCTAGATTTGTATAAGTAACTGACCATGAGGGGAAATTGGTGACAACTTCATTACCAATGAAGATTCTACGTTACTTTCCTCTAACACTAAGACTACAACGGATGTACCTATCTAAAGAGACTTCCCAGCACATGAGGTGGCACAAGGAAGGTATGCGGCTCAAAGATGGTTTCATGGGCCATCCATCCGATGGTGAAGCTTAGAAGGCTTTGGATCGATATGATTTAAGACTTTGCCAAAGACCCAAGAAATGTTCGTATTGGGTTGGCGATCGATGGGTTTTTGCCTTTCAACATGAGTGCTTTGGTCATACTCTTGTCAGCCTGCTCTTTTCGATTCAGATAATCTTCCACCTTCATTGTGCATGAAGGATGAGTACGTGTTCTTATCCTTGTTATATGTAACATCCCAAAATTTGGCCTAATTTAAATTTTTGGAGTTATTTGAATTTATTTGAATTTTTGGATTTATTTAAGTTTAATTTGAATTTGTCTTTCTCTTGAATAATTAAATCTCAAAAAGTAATTATCAAAAATAAATAAAAATATTTTATTTAAGCTCTAAATGCCCTGAAATATTTTCTGGAATTTTTCTAGAATTTTTTTGGGTATTTTTAGAACCCTAAATAATTAGTTTGATTTTTTGGAATTATTTTAATATGAAAAATCTGAGAAATCTTTGTTACTGAGATTGGGCCGAGCCCAACACTTGCTGTCGCTTCCGCCTGCTCGCGAAAAACCTAACCGCCACTCGCCGGAGCCGCAGTGCGATTCCATCGAAGGTCAGTGAGTGAGCCACGCCTTGCTCGAGCGGGGAGCGTCCGATCGCAGCCGATTGAACGACGCGGATTGAGCCACGTCGCTCGGGAGGCGAACAGTCGTGCCGCCGTCGCCTTTATGAGGTGGTTGGCTGCTGGAGATTGGCGAACGATTTGCGCGAGTTCCAAAGCGTCGCCGAGCGAGAGATATAGCTCATTGAAAACGTCTCTTCGTTCCGCATCTTTTGTCCATTCGCCTGTGCACTGTCGTCCTCCGTAGCTCTCCCAGTTGCTCGCCGGAGTTGGCATTGCTGCCGCTTTGGTTTTTCGTCGTCCCTCGCCGTCGTTAGTCACGGTGCACCAATTTGAAGCTCAGATTCGGGACCCTTGAGTCAAGGTGCACCATCCTCGTTAACCCATTCCGCCGGAGAAGTCTCGGAGCGCCACCAACCAAGTCGTCTTCTTCGTCTCCGGTCTTCGGAAGCCACCGCACTGCCGCCATCTACTTCGAGCGCCAATGACCATCGGATCTCCATCCAACGCCCGAGGTAAAGCCACTTTTTCCCCTGTAGAATTAGGCTTGAACGATTCCGGTAGATCTCGGCCGTTAGATCGTAATCGTGCGGTTCTAGTGAGGCCACGTAACCGTAGAAGATACGCTTGAAAATGGCCGTTAGATCTTGTCTCAACGGTGCAGATTGCATCACGTAGATCGGTAACGATAAATCATGACCGTTAGATCTTGGATATTCGGCTCGGATTAAACCACGTAGGTTCGGTCAGCAGTGCATCGCTCGGGTAACTTCCGCCAATGGATCTTCATCCAGCCGCGCTAGTGAGTCCACGTAGCCATCTTCGACGTGGTTGATAATGCCCGTCGGATCTTAGATCTGTGGCTGAAATCTCGCCACGTAGCGGTCCAAAAACCCTAGCAGCCGCCCGAGGCTTGATCTGGCTGTTGAAATTTGAACGTGCGATCAGGATAGTGCCACGTAGCCGCGCGGAGGCCCAACCGTCGCCATTTACCGACCGCTGGATTTAAATCCAACGGCGGGGAAAATGTGTGCCGCGCGGATCAGCAGGGTCGCGCCAAGTGTCACTAGCTGATTCGGGCGATCGCTTTGACGGGCCCACCCGTCGACATGTGGAAGCGGGTGTGCCGACGCCGAGATGACATCATCCGAGGGGCCCATGTGTCAAGATCATCGTTCGGTGGACCCGGTCCACCGTGAACCCGACCCGAGCTGTGAGCCCGGTCGATAGACCCGAAGAGACATGGCCCACTCTGGTGCTGCCACGTGTCAAGCCGAAGGATTTATTAGGATTTTCCAGTGGGAAAATAAATAAATTAATTCGGGTTTTTCTTTTATTTGGATTTACAAAATTGTAATCGCTATAACTTTTGCGTTTTAACTCCGATTTGGGTGATTCCAGTTCCTAAAAATTTGTAAAAATGTGAACTATTTATTAGTGCATTTTATTTTATTTTTAGAGTTGATCTTGCTATCTGTTTGTGTATTTATTATATGTTTGTTTGATGCGATTAGACTCCGAGTTGCCGGAAGTTGTCGGGGAGGAATTCGAATAACCATCGCAAGTTCCATATCAGGACCAACCGCTGTTTGAAGGCAAGTCATGCTTTGACCATATTGCTCCTAGATTTTTAAAATGTATTTCAATTTAAACTATGCATGCTATATTAACTAGAAAAATGACATTGATTAATTTTGGGGTGGAGTAGATAATACACCTACCTTGATTATGCCACCTTGTTATATTACTCATATGCCCTGAAATCTTTGTCACCCTAAGATATTAAATTGAGTTGGTTGCTATTATGATGCCAACACGGAAGGCTAGACCGTGAGTAAATGCTTAGTTGCTTGTATGCGTTGAATAGCTTTTAAGTTGCAAAAAGAATATTGACTAAGCAAATATGGAATATATTTTGGAATAATGCGATGATGTCATGAGATGGATTTGGAGGGTAGCAACCTGTTTGGTTCTACTTATTCAATGAAGTGGGTATTGGCATGTGTTGCATAAATGCAAACCGGGGTGGGAAATTATTTGGACTGGGGCAAGTGGCAAGATGGCTTCGTGCCAGGTGGGCCTGTGTGGAAACGGGATGAATTGAGTACTGTGAAGGCTGCGTGCCGGGATCTGCGAGAAGAATGTCTTGCCCTGTACAGTTAAGGACTTCACCTTGTGAGCCTTTGAACTGAGTTACTCGTACAGCCACTTGTCTGGAATGGGACAGACCTAGTTTAGTAGGGATCTAATATTTTTCCTTGACTGTGTGGGGGAGTGTACCTATGCTACTGCTTGGTACCCATCCAACAGTATTCGCTTGTTCTAAACTTTGGCTCTGAGTGAGGGAAGTGTTAGAAAGGCAATACTGGGGAGGTTCATAGGTTAGGTGTTAGTTTCTGAAAGACTTTGTTGCAATCAATCACCTGTGTGGTGAGCGACTGTATCCTGTGGGTAAAGTGTACAGCCTCTGCAGAGTGTGTGTTAAATCTATTGAATAGCGCGTCATGATATTGGACAATGCTCGGGGATTACAGTCAAGGGTTAGATTTTCAAAATAAAATGTGGAATGGGTGGCTGTGTGCCGAAGACTGGTGAATCAAACTTAGGGCTATGTGCCAAGGCTTTGGAAAACAATTGAGAAATTTATTATTGAAGTAATGTTTTTACCGCTTTTAATCTAATTAAGATTATCTGAGAAAAGAAATGCTGCTTCATGCAAAATAGCCACTTATGCCTATCCTTTGGAATAAGCCATGCATGTAGTAATAGAACTGCATTGTGCATGACTTGTTGAGTATGTTGTATACTCACCCTTGCTTCAACAAAACCTCAGAAGAAGAAGCAACACCAGCTTGGGAGGAGGAGTTTAACGAAGGTCCGGAGAATTAGGGTGGAGCCTCGTCAGTTGCTTGTGGCAGAACGAGGGGTTCATTGATGTCCTTTTGCTTCCGCTATTGAACTTGTTTTACTTTTGTTATTTATCGCCCTGCGTGGTGAATTATTGTAAGGTGACCGTAAGGTCGTGTAACTCGATTATAATTATGTTTGAGGTACTTAATTATTATTTCCGCTGTGTATGATTGTGGTATCTCAACCTGTTTTTACTGTGTGTACTAGCGTGATCCTGGACTAGTACAGAATACACAGAGGGTCCGGATTTGCAGATTCGGGTCCCGACAGAGTTGGTATCAGAGCCATACTGACTGTAGGACTTAACCCTAGTTAGATTGGCCGTTCTAGAAAGGATAAAAATTAATTTCTAAAGAATAAAATTTGGGCAAGAATAATCAATGAAATCTTGACTTATCCCTTCTTCCTTACTTCATACCTATGCTGCATTTTGCTATTACTTTTGTATTCTTTTAAAAATTTTAGTTCTGACAAGTCGATTTGGCAGATGAGGATGGTTCACTCTTTCGGCGAGCGTCACGGAGGATACGCTGCGGAGCTTTGGAGGATGCTCCAAGTGCTTGGAGGTTTTGACCGCCCTCTTCACCGGTTTCGCACCTGGGTTGTCAACGGAATCAACCGCGGTTGGGTGACAACTTTTACCTTGTATGCGCGGGAGTATGCTCGTGCCAGTCGTCCGCTCCACCTCGCGGTGAAGCGGGCCAGCTATGAGGCGGGCATTCAGGAGTGTGCCTGGCTGGCGCTGTGGAGGATTAGTAGAGATTACGACTATGAGCTGTGGGACACTGCTTTCCGCGTGCACCCACACGCGGGTGGACCAATCCAGGTGCGTTTGGAGTTGGAGGGCGACGCTGCTGTCGTCCACTTGGGCCGGTTCGCTGCGGCTCAAGAGGAGGCCATGGATGCGACTACATTGGAGCTGCGGTCTGTGTACTGTACCTTTGAGGAGACAGAGGTGGCCCTGCGGGGGACCAAGATGCATGCTGTTCAGAGGATCGGAGAGCTTGAGGTGGCCCTTTATGGCCAAGGGGAGCCTGAGATCGGGGTAGAGCTTGAGGATGAAGAGGAGGAACCAGAAGAGCTTGAGCCAGAGGAGGAGCAGGAGGTCGAGCTGAGCACTGTGCGGAGGATCGTGAGCGAGAGAGCCCCAAAGACACCGGTGAGGGCATTGGGATCAGTTTGCCCCAATGCCGGATCATCCACTGGTGTATGCGCCAGGCGAGCCACAGCCAGGATGTAAGGACCCGAATTCACCAATTCGAATCCACTGTGTTTTACTGCACTAGTCCCAGAATCAATGCTAGTGCACACAGCTTAACATCAGTAAGTATCAAATCATACACAACGATAAGAACAATAAGACATCATTTATTTAATATAACTAGTGTATGATCTTAGGACCACTTACATTATTCAGCCTTGCAAGGCAATAGTAAGATCAAATGAGACAAGCTGCAATGAAAGTAGTAAAAACGTAGATGTCCCATCGAAGACACCACAGCGTCGACAAGGATTGGCCTAGTGACTCGCGTCCCACCGAGGATCCTCCTTCGATGATTCCTCCACTGTGGTTGGTTTGTTAAGCAAGGGTGAGTACACCAACACGTACTCAACAAGTTGTGCACAGAATGCATTTCTATCATAACTACGTGCAGGCTTATTCCAAAGGAAGGCTTATGGTTCATAAGCAATAAGCAGCATTTGAAAACATATACAGTTCATAGATTGAAAAGCAGTAAAACAAATAATAACAAGTAATAGATTCGGCATTTCTCAAGTGAACCAAATTTCTCATCCTAAGTCAAGATTCAACCTTTCATGACCACCTGCCATGCATCCCAAGTTTTATCTCAAAAACATCTAAACCCTTGACTGTAATCCCCGAGCGTTGCCCAATACCGTGAGCACGGCTATCCGAATAGATTGTACACTCTGCAGAGGTTATGCACTTTACCCACACGACATGATAATCTCTTTGATGCCAAGCTATTAGCACACTTCCTTTGGTATGCGGCGAGAGAATCATGACAAAGCCTTTACAATGCTCTGTCTTAACTCGGTACTACCCGCTAAGGTTTCAACACTAAAGGGTCGAAAACCTAGCAGGCCCTCCTCTTGCGCCATCCGGGTTCATTGAAAAGGATGAACCACTCCACCACGGTAGTACCAAAACTAAGACATTACAAATTAATCAGCTAGGTTGCCCCATAACAACATGTGGTTGCATGATTGACTCAGGTCAAAGGCTCGCAAGGTGTCCTTATGGTTTGATCAAAGCAAGACATACACATACCCTCTTTCCCATCGGGCCCACCCAGGCATCCTACCCTTGCCACTTGCTCCGACCCAAAATCATAACCACCCCAGTTGATTACCAAGCACCACGTGCCATCAACAATTCAATATCGTTGCGTGACATCCATTGCCACCACAACTCAATCTCATCGTGTGACCACACATGACACACAAATTCATAACATTGTTCCATATTCCATTAGTCAAGATTATTTATCCATGATTCAAATACATGTGATGACGTGGCATGGCTAAGCATTCTAATCCGATCTAACCATCCATGTTGATTTCAGTATTAACCAACTATAATTAACCAACCTAGGGTGACAATGAAGCGTGGCATACAAATATCAAGGTAGGGTGTAATTCAAAGGGTACGATAGCTAATCCCAAACTTATGTTGAAATCATTTATACACATAAAATAACAAGTGATAAGGTAAATCAAAATAGCATGCAATCTAGTTTATGGGTGCAACATGATCAAAGCACAACTTGCCTTGCTTAAGCTCCTGGTATTGATCCCAAAAGTATTCCTTGAGTTGCAAATTCCTCCTCTGAAGTCTCGCACAATTCAACGTCTACGCGAATCGAGAGAGAAAGCAAATAAAAACCAAAACCAAATAGCAAATGAACTCGAAACTTCAAATAAAATCTACCATTGAAAAGATCTCAATCTTACAAATTTTTCGAAACTCGAATCACCCAAATTGGAGTTCATATGCAAAAGTTATACCATTTAGAAGTTTTGAAAATAAACTAAACTCTGGAATTAGAAATTCTAAACCTTTCCGAATTATTTTTATAACGAAAATCCAAATTTTACTGCCCCGGCTTGTACGGACAAAACGTGGCGAAATCTAGACTGATGAACTCAATCTAACGGTTATGGGTAAATCTACTACGTGGCCTAATATCAGTCGTCCGACTTAAATCCAACGGTTGATATTTAATCTAGAACGCTTACCGATTCCGTAGTGACGTGGATGAATTCCGTGTACTCGATTAAGATCCGACGGTCGACACTGCTCCCGGTTGACGATGACGATGCGGCGGCGCGGCTTCACCGGATTTGGGGATGACAACCACCCGCACGGCGAATGAGACAACTCTGGCGAGGAAGAAGTGGCAGCTCCGACGCGGCGTGACGTGAGGTGTCCGAATCTGGAACTCGTGCGGCGAACGGCGGCTCGACGACGATGAAAAATGTAGGAAACCACGGCAGTGCCCTAGCACAACTACCGCGAGCTCCTGGGGCTAGACGGCGGCGACTCAAAGGTGAAGACTAGAACTGCTGACTACGCAAGGCGATGAGGAACATTGGGATGTGGGTCACAGCTTTTATAGCCTCGGTACGCTCGCAAAAATGGAAACCCTAGCAGTTCGCAGCGAATACGGCAAGCGGCGGTAAATTCGGAAACCCGAATCGAAGGCAAAGACCGATTGCCGTCCGATTCTACGATGGATGTCACGGTTACTCCCGAAGCGATATGATCCGATCCGCAATTTCCAAAATCGACAGACGCGATCCAACTCTTCCAAACCTTGGCGGCAACTCGGTGCAGCCGTACCTTATTCCCGCGCAGACACGGAAGGACTCGAGTCCTACCGAATTTGGCGCCAGCTCGAGTTTTGACTCGGTTGCTTCTCCCGCCCAGACGGACAAGGGACAACTCGGCGCCAGCGCTGGATATTTTCGAGTGGCTACATGTTGCTTCGCCTGTATGGAAAGGCTTCGCTTCCGTGTTGAACTCGACGCCAACACGTTTGATCCAGGCCACGCACTGAACTCCCGCCGGATGATGGCTTCTATTGGAGATTTGAGTCGGCCACGCTTACGGAGGAATCCTCGCACTCTTGGTCTACACGTTGGCGTGGAATTGAATCGACTACGCATGTGCGGTTACATGCAAGCAAGTGCTAATCCAACCGCAGGACAATCAATTCGGTTCCTAATCCGACTCCTATTCCAATCTAATTCTGGAGAAAACTGGAATTTCCCCAAAAATACTTCGAAACCTTCTATACTTGAATAAAATATTTTTGGGCAGTCTTTATTTTTAAATTACCCTTTTAATTATTTCTTAACAAAAGCCATAATAATTCAAATAGATCTCAGGAAATCCAATAACTCCAGAAAAATTCACCACAATCATAAACAGCAATAAAATAATATTTAATATTTGAAAAGTCAAAAATTGGGATGTTACACAGGATGGATTGAAGACTGAGTTCTTTGGGTCTAATAGTTGTCGGATTTTTGCGTTGAGACTCATCTGTTAGAGTCGCGTCTTTAACTTCCAGAACTTCCCTTAGAGATGCGTGTTGTAATGAACTATTTTGTATGATGCTGTGATTGCTGGTGTGGTTGCATGGCCCCTAGGCCCTTGTAAGCAACCATACTTATCTATTATCTATGAATTGATGTTTAAGGGTTTTAGTTACACCTGTTTTCCCCCATATAAGTTCTTCTACTTGCCTATTCTTTCCCTCTCATCTCTAAACCGTCGAAGCAATCAGCAGATGGTGAACACTCGCAACACTGGAGCCGAAGGCAGTGGTTCACGTCAGGGAGGCAGTCAGAGCAATACATCACTTCCTCAGGCAGCACCACAGGTTGACATGCAGAATCTGGGAGCCTTTCTTGCAGCACAAACTCAGTTAAAGCAGACAATGATGGCAACCGTGCAGCAAATCAACAACCAAGCAGCCGCCAACAACCAAGCTGTTAACAATGGTCCCCGTCCCCATTCAAGACTGTCTGAGTTCATGAGGACACGACCGCCCACTTTCTCAGGCAACGCTAGTCCATTAGAGGCAGATGACTGGTTGAGGACCATCGAAAGGAAGCTGCATATAACACAGTGTGATGGGAATGAGAGGGTGCTTTACGCCTCTCATCAGCTAGAAGGAACAGCAGCTGAGTGGTGGGAAAACTACTGCGCATCGCAGGAAAACCCACAGGAAATCACTTGGGAAGAATTTGCCATAGCTTTTACAAGATATCATGTGCGGAAAGAATATGGAGTTGAAAAAGGAAGAGTTTAGAGCGCTGAAGCAAGAAGGCGGTCGATGGCGATTACTTAAATAAGTTCACTCAATTGTACGCTTCGCACTGAAGGGCGTGGCAGCAGATAAAACTAAGCGATCTCGTTTCATGAAAGGCCTTAACACTGGGTTGCAGGTGGGGTTGATTACCCACACCTTCCCTAATTTTCAAGAGCTGGTAAATAAGGCGCTTATACTAGAAGACAAGCGCAAAGAACTAGATGACAACCGCAAGCGCCGCATGGCACAAATAGGAGGGCGCCAGGTCAATGAAACCAAGGATGATACCTCGGCAATTCTCCGATTCCAGCAGGAAATAGTGCGGAGACACCGCCACGATGCCAAGACCAACAGACAAACCCCGGACTCGGTCGAAACGTTAATCGTAATGGAGGAAACCAGCAGATGTCAGGAAGGCGCTGCTACAATTGCAATGAGACAGGGCACTTCGCCAATGTTTGCCCCAAGAAGGGAGGTGTGACCCCAGTACGCTTCAATCTGGGAAACACGCCTGCTAGAACCCCTGCTCAAGGTGGAAGCAGAGGACCTACTCAAGCTGGAACCACACCCCAGGCAGTTGCACGCGGCAGAGTCAACCACGTCACTGCAGATGAAGTTCAAAATGCCACGGACGTAGTTCTGGGTAAGTTTCTAGTCAACTCAGTACCAGCTACAGTTTTATTTGATTCTGGAGCATCGCATTCCTTTGTTTCTCGAGTTTTTGCTATGCAAAATGAACTGGTATTGTCAACCTTAAGAATACGCTTCTAGTCCAATCCCCTGGATCCGAACTTCGATCTAAGATCGGTTGTTCTGGAGTTAAGCTATTAATAAAAGGCGTAGAGTTTCTAGCGAACCTTATTATATTAGATACCCAAACCCTAGATGTTATACTAGGAATGGATTGGTTGTCTAAGCATAAGGCTGTATTAGACTGTGGACGAAGAGTGGTGTCTATTGAGAGCCCTGATGGAAGGAAAGTTGAATTTCAAGCAACGGCAGTTCGAGAAGGGCAGTTGGTGGTAAACAGTCTAGAGACCATCAGTTTGAATGATGTACCAGTGGTCAGTAAGTATCCGGACGTTTTTCCCGAGGAGTTACCTGGAATGCCACCAGACAGAGACATAGAGTTTGTAATCGACTTAGTTCCTGGAACTACACCAATAGCAAAGAGACCGTATCGGATGTCTACTGAAGAGTTGGTTGAAATGAAGAAGCAGATCGAGGAATTATTGGAAAAAGGATTCATTAGACCGAGCTCATCACCTTGGGGAGCACTGGTCCTGTTTGTTAAGAAGAAAGACGGGAGATTTCGGATGTGTGTAGATTATCGAGCGCTTAATGAAGTAACAATAAAGAACAAATATCCATTGCCCAGGATTGATGATCTATTTGATCAATTAAGAGGGGCAGGAGTTTTCTCTAAGATTGATCTTAGATCAGGATACCATCAGTTGAAGATTAAGACAGAGGACATACCAAAGACTGCATTTTCTTCAAGATATAGACACTATGAGTTCACCGTTATGTCGTTTGGATTGACAAATGCGCCAGCATTCTTCATGAACTTGATGAACAAAGTTTTTATGGAATACTTAGATAAATTTGTAGTTGTGTTCATAGATGATATTTTGGTTTACTCTAAGACGAATGAAGAGCATGCTAAGCATTTGGGATTAGTTTTGGAAAAGTTAAGAGAGCGGCAGTTGTTTGCTAAGTTCAGTAAATGTGATTTCTGGAAGAGTAAGGTAGAATTCCTAGGGCATGTAATGACTGTCGAAGGAATTGCAGTAGATCCAAGCAAGGTAGAGGCAGTACTGCATTGGGAACCGCCGAAGACTGACGCAGATCCGTAGTTTTCTTGGGATGGCTGGTTACTATCGCCGATTTATAGAAGGGTTCTCGACAATTGCTAGACCTCTCATGCAACTGTTGAAGAAAGAAAAGAAGTTCGTTTGGACACCAGACTGTGAGAAGAGTTTCCAGGAACTAAAGAAACGTTTGACGTCAGCACCAGTGTTAGATCTACCAGACGTGCATCAGAGTTTTGATATATATTGCGATGCATCACGTCAAGGACTTGGATGCGTGTTGATGCAAAATGGAAAGGTAGTAGCTTATGCATCAAGGCAGTTAAGGCCGCATGAAGGGAATTACCTAACGCATGACTTAGAATTAGCAGCCGTAGTGCATGCTTTAAAGATATGGCGTCACTATCTTATTGGAAATAGATGTGAGGTGTATACAGATCATAAGAGTCTTAAATACATCTTCACCCAATCTGACCTAAACATGAGGCAAAGAAGGTGGTTAGAGCTGATTAAAGATTATAATGTGGGGATTCATTATCACCCCGATAAAGCCAACGTGGTGGCTGATGCCTTGAGCCGAAAAAGTCATAGCATAAATATGTTGGTAGAAGAGAGTCGGGCAGAATTGTGCAAGGACTTTCAGAGGTTAAAATTAGAAGTTGTTCCAGAAGGATTCATAGCTGCTTTAGAAGTAAAGCCTACCTTGGAGGACCAGATTAGAGATGGTCAGAAGAATGATGAGAAGATCAAGCAAATCAAATCCAAGATGGAGGAAGGCCAAGCAAAGGAATTTAAGCTGGACGATCAAGGTACTCTGTGGATGAGAGAGCGCATCTGTGTACCCAATAAAAAGGAGCTGAAGCAGTTAATATTGGAGGAAGCTCACGACTCCTAGTATTCGATTCACCCAGGAAGTGCGAAGATGTACCAAGATTTGAAAGAAAGGTTCTGGTGGTCGAATATGAAGAGAGAGGTAGCTGAGTACGTAGCGCTATGTGATGTATGCCAGCGAGTCAAAGCTATGCATCAAAGACCAACAGGACTGCTGCAACCATTGAAAATACCAGAGTGGAAGTGGGAGGAAATCGGAATGGATTTTATCACCGGTTTGCCAAGGACGCAAGGAGGTTATGACTCCATATGGGTCATAGTAGATCGTTTAACAAAGGTTGCGCATTTCATACCAGTAAAGACAACTTACTCAGGAGATAAGTTAGCAGAACTATATGTGGCAAGGATCGTCTGCTTGCACGGAGTGCCGAAGAAGATAGTATCGGACAGAGGAACCCAATTTACCTCAAGGTTTTGGGATAAGTTGCATACGGCAATGGGTACCCATTTGAACTTCAGTACAGCTTATCATCCGCAGACAAATGGACAGACAAAAAGAGTCAATAAGATATTGGAAGATATGTTAAGAGCTTGTGCGTTCGCATATACAACATCTTGGGATAAATGTTTGCCATATGCAGAGTTTAGTTACAACAACAGTTACCAAGCTAGCCTTCAGATGTCGCCTTTCGAAGCATTGTATGGTCAACCTTGTAGAACACCGTTGAATTGGAATGAGACCGGTGAGCGTCGTGTCTTCGGACCAGACATACTCCAAGAAGCCGAAGAGTAGATAGCATTGATCAGAGAAAGGTTGAAAATTGCGCAGTCTAGGTAAAAGAGTTATGCGGACAATCGCCACAGGGATTTAAGCTTTGAGCCTGAAGATTATGCCTATCTCAGGGTTACGCCTCTTAAGGGAGTCTAGAGGTTTCATGACCTATGACAATAGGAGAAAATAGAACTTCAACATGCGTGTTGCTTACCTTTGGTCCATCCATGATTTCCTTGCATATGGCATGTTCTCGGGGTGGAGCACACATGGTCGACTGTCATGTCCGATATGCATGAATGACACGGATGCATTTCGTTTAAAACATGGTCGCAAATTATGTTTCTTTGATTGCCACCAACGTTTTCTACCTCCTTCTCATGAATATAGAAAAGAAAGAAACAACTTCCGTAAAGACACAATAATCATGAAGGGGCCGCCGAAACATTTGTCGGTGCCTGAGATTATTGCCTGGCATAGGCGATTGATTCACACAGAGGATGGTTTTGAAGGGGCAGAGTGTTGCACAACTGGACTCACATATGTGGTATTTGGAGCTTGCTCTACACAAGCTCTCTTATCCTACCACACAATGTTGATGTTATGCACCAAGAACGGAATGTTGTACAAAGCATTGTCAGCATGTGTTTTGATTTTAAAGATAAGACAAAAGATAATGTGCAGGCCCGAAAAGACATGGCTGATATATGTAATCGGCCAACCCTTGAGGTGAGGGAGGACGAAGCAGGGTGGCAAGGTAGGCCACGTGCACCGTACTGTCTTAGGAGTTCAGAAAAGAAAGAGGTCCTTCTGTGGTTAAAAAATATCAAATTTCCTAATGGTTATGTAGCAAATCTAAGGCGTGCAACGAATATTGTGTTAGGCAAGCTAAATGGATTAAAGAGCCATGATTACCATATAATTATGGAAAGGCTTTTTCCTGTAATGTTCCGTGGATATTTCCCTGATGATGTGTGAAAAATATTGGCAGAGTTTAGTTTCTTCTACAAACAGTTGTGTTCAAAGGAAATTAAAAAATCAATGATGCAAAAGTTGAAAAAAGCTATACCTGTGTTAATGTGCAAGATGGAGAAGTTATTCTCCCCGGGTTTCATGAATGCAATGCAACATTTGTTGGTACATCTACCATACGAAGCAGAGGTTGGTGGTCCGGTACAGTATAGATGGATGTACCCAATAGAACGAAACCTTAAGAAAATTAGATCAACTATGGGTAACCAAGCACGAGTTGAAGGTTGTATTGCAGAGGCATTCTTTCTTAAAGAGATTTCGTATTTCTCGTGTACTTATTTCTCGGATGAGCATAATGTTAATGCTCATATACCGAGATACCAACCTTTGGATGAAACACGTGGATTTGAGCTTGATATATTCCGAGAACATGGGAACACTGTTGGTGCTAGTTCGATTCATGACCTATCTCGCAATGAGTGGAATGAAGTAATGTTATACATGTACACCAACATTCCAGAAATGGAACAATATTTTGTGTAAGTACCTATGTTTACTTTCTACCATCTAAAATTTAAATTGTTTGGTTCTAATTTAATCTACTAAAATGTAGATTGTTTGATCAACAACAATGGAATTGACGCATAAAAACCTACATATACTCAACTTGAGAACTTGCGGCCTTAATGGTTTACGCGGTGGTCCCAACTTCGTGACATGGTTTCGACAACATGTATAATTTTATTCATGTTGAATTACAACTCATCATTTATATTGAACTATAATGTAACAAGAATTCAAACATTTGCAGTGCATGTGTGATGCTACTGTCCATGACGACCTCCGACAGCTATCTCACGGTAGCACAACTGCAAGAAAATTTGGGCGCTATCATGTCCATTCGTGGCTGGCCAATGTTTACTGGAGGGAGTTCCCCGATTTACGTTATTCGGGGCGACGAATATCGGAGGTGTGCTCCGAGATTTACGTTGGCGAGGCGGCGTAAATCTTGGAGGGTGTGCCCTAGTGTTTACGTCGGCCTAGGCCGACGTAAATACTGGAGGGATTTACGACGTAAATAGTGCCACGTCAGTATTTCCTTCGTGGCACATGGGGGAGAGAGATTATTGACTTCGGCCTCTAAGCCGACGTAAATAGGTCTTATTAACGTTGGCCCCGACGTAAATACTTCTATTTACATTGACGTATTAACTTCGGTTTATTAACGTCGGCAAGCTGACGTAAACATTTATTTACGCCGGTTTTGGGCTTATTTACGTCGGTATCTGGCCGACGTAAATATGCCGCTTTCCTGTAGTGCACGTACCCTTAAACTGAGGGTCTGACTTCTTTTTTTATGTAGAATAGAGGTAATGACACTTAGAGCAGACTTAAATGAAAAGATAGGATTCCTCGACCCGGGCCTTGTCAATTGCAAACTTATTCTAGATCCAAGAATGATAAATGATGTTGAAGAGTACGTACTCAAGGCATTGCTAAAGCTACAAGACAAGACCTATGTACTTTTACCCTACAACTTTCAGTATGTGTTTCCCTGCTTACTAGTCTCGCAACACTATGTGACGACTAATTGGCTTCTACAGCTTTCACTGGATCATCCTCATCTTCATGTTAGACGAAAGCAACATCACTTTCTTGGACTCAATGAGAAAACTGATAAGCAATTACAAAGAATTAATAGAGTTGCTAGACAGGTAAACTTGGTAGTTGCATTATTGCTCCAGTAATCTTCTATTCCATTGAACCTAATTAATTTTAATGACTACTCGAAACCATGAACAGAGTGTACGCAAAATACCGCAAGATGAGCTAGCGGTGTCGTCCATTCACGAAGAAGTTCAGAATAAAAAACGATTTTCTATGCCCGAGACAACCCCAAGGGAACAATTTATGTGGATACTACGCAATGACACATATGCACGCGTTCATCACTGACAGTACGAACTACAACGGCGAGTTGTTATATCGATCATTACATGTTGACCCATACTTTTCTTTATAAAGACGATGACACTAATTAATGCTTCAATTTCTCGACAACGAAATTGAAGCCTTTCGAGAGCAGCAAGCCGGGTTCATCGTTCGAGAAATTATAAACCCGATGGGCGAGTTTCATGAGCATTTATAGCTTAAGTGAGATGTCAACGATTGTGGATGAACAATGTAATACTTAAATATTATGATGCTTCAAAAGTGAATGAACAATGTAATAATTAAATATTATGATGCTTTAATGTATTTGAATTACCCTTTAGCGATGTTTCATTACTATTATGGACAACGTATACCGTACAGAATACATCTACTGTACAATATATATATGCTAGAACATTACATAATACATATGCTGCAACAAATATATATATATATATATAAAGGTTTAAAAAACCCATCACTGCCAGTTTTGGATGTGAAAATAGGACAGAGAGTTATCACTGCCGGTTGGCAAGGTAAAAGTGGTAGTGATACTACTTATCATTGCCAGATATTGATGAAGATGTGGCACTGATAGTTACTTATCACTGCCGGTTATCTACAATGTGCATCCTCCAGGAGATTACATTGCCTCTTCTAAACAGGCCTAGATGCGAACCCGTTTTCATACCATGTAGGAAGATGGAATAACCAGAATACTTAATGTATATTGCTTGAGCATAGGAGGGCATATATATAGAGTACAATGTGATTTGGAGATCAAATCAATCTCCTAAAAATATGGAAGGTCATCAGAGATATGGAAGAAACCATATCGAATACATTTTTTTAAATAATATATATTTTTTAATAATTGCGACATTAATACATGGAATAAAACATTTGCGAGAATAATACACCGTAGCCAAATGGTGTGGCGAAATATGAGTTAGCGCCATGCGGTTGGGCGAAGATGCTTTTTTTGCCAATTCATTGAGCAATTATACGTTAATGCGTGATTAGAACGCGATTTGAACCGACTTGACAGCGAGCTGCGTATTTTTGCCAATTGGTGTGGTGAAAATAGGTATTTTCGCCACACCATTTGGTGAAAACTATTATCGCCAAATGGTGTGGCGAAAATACCTATTTTTGCCAAACCATTTGGTGAAAATGGGTGGCTAAGTCTCAGGGCCAGCCATTCGCAGAGAGCCGAAGCAAGGGAGAAAAAGGGAGCACTCGGGCGGCCGGGGAAAAGAGAAGGAGAGGAAGAGAGGCAAAGGAAAAGAGAAGAGAGGGAGAGGGAGAGGAGGGAGAGGGAGAGGGAGAGGAGGGGGAGAGAGAGCTTGGGAGAGAGAGAGGAGGGAGAGAGAGTTCAGGAGAGGGAGAGGAGGAAGAGAGGGAGAGAGAGAGAGGAGGGAGAGAGAGTTCAGGAGAGGGAGAGGAGGAAGAGAGGGAGAGAGAGAGGAGGGAGAGAGGAAAAGGGAGAAGGGAAAAAGAAGAAAAAAGAGGTAAAATCGTCGCTTTGTAATTTTTTTGTTAATTTTTTATGGTGAATATTAGGATAGTCAGATATTAGATATTGATACAATATTAGCGGTATTAGATATTAGATGTATACTATAGTTAGTGATATTAGATGCGTAATATAATCAGTGAAATAATTAGTTAATGTTAGAGTTAGCTATAGTAGATATTCTTGTTAATTAGTGGCTCTATTTTAGGTTAGTGATATTAGATATATACTGTAATATTGTAGTATTGGTAGTGGGATAGTTAATTAGTCTGTTTAATTTAGGTTAGCGATATTACATGTTAGGAGTGATATAAAATTTAATTTTGTTTAGTTAGTGATATTAAATGTTAGTGGTGATCTAAAAATTAATTTTGTTTATGTTGTCACAGTAATGTCGGATCCTGTGAAATTTAGGGTATATTATGGCAATGGTGAAATAAAAACTGGGCAGAATGGTGTTGATTTGAGCAATTTTGCAGTCACCATGGTGGAACACTTATTCCCCGATAGAGTTAGCATCCGTGATATAAAGATTTGGTTGACTTAATATTTTTCCCTAGATCCAAGTGTTTACTCTATTACCATCCAAATCTTATTCACGCGTAGTAAGGGTGACCCGGCACTATGGGAGTTGAAGAAAATAGATCGGACATACTTGTGGCAGAAATGGTTAAGGTGGTGCAAGGGATGTCTCCTTGAATGTGTAATACTAGTGCAGGCTTGCCCTAGAGAAGAGGTGGATATTAGCGGTGTGGGCGAAAGTAGCACATCGGCTACAGTTGAACAAGTCCAGGCAGTGGTGCCGGTTGAGGTAGCAGCGGAGGATGATAACAGGGATGCAGCCTGATACACTTGGGACCTCTTGTGGTGGTTTGATATGTTTGATGGGAAGCTTGTGATGACTCCTATGGCCACTACTACTGTCCTCGAGTCCGATAAGGATGGTAAGTCTGCTGATCAGAAGGAGTTTCGAAGCATGATCGGCTCCCTCTTGTATCTCACAGCCTCGCGGCCAAACATACATTTTGCCATGTGTTTGTGCGCTCGCTTTCAAGATTTTCCTCACGTCTCTCATCGCCAAGCGGTGAAGCGCATTTTCAAGTACCTTTGAGTTACCATTGATTATGGTATTGGGTACTCTTCCTCTTCTTGTCTATCCCTTTGAGCCTTTTCCGATGCTGACTTTACTGGTTGTAGGATAGATAGGAAGAGCACTTCTGGCACTTGACAATTCATTGGCACTTCTCTTGTTTGTTAGTCATCTAAGAAGCAGTCTGTAGTTGCACAGTCTATCACTGAGGCGAGTATGTTGCTGCAGCCAGGTGCTCTGGATGAGATCGACCTTGCAGGACCATGGGTTAGCGATAGAGAGTGTTTCACTTTTCTATGATAACACTTCTACTATTTGCATTGCTAAGAACCTAGTGCAACATTCTCAGACTAAGCACATTGATGTTAGATATCACTTTCTTAGAGACCATGTGGAGAAAGGAGACATAGTGCTTCAATTTGTGGTGAGTGACCACTAGTTGGCCGATATTTTTACCAATCCTTGAGGAGTGAGCTTGGAGTTGTGTGCCCTTATGACCTTTTTTGAGGGGGAGATGGTTTGCATATTATGTATTATGTATTCACTTTCGATTTTTCCCTTTTTTGTTTTGTTTTGGGTATTTATAGGGCTTATTTTCTAGTGTTGTGAGTTCACTTCACTTTGACTTCTGCCATACCTTGCATGGACCTCTCATCTTGTGTTTTAGGTTGTTATCATGCTTAATTAATTATTCTCTCTTCTCTCTAGGTTGAGTTCCCTCACAATCTTATGAGTCTAGCAGGTGTTGGGCCCCCTGGGTAGATAGAGTCTGTGTACTCCTTAGTTTGGGATCTAGAAGCAGCTTTCCTATGTCAGTCATTGGGGATGATGAGAGCGAGTCTAAGCCTTAGTGTTCTGTACCATCTTTTCTATATTCTATAGTCACCCAGTTTGCAGATTCTTGACTTCTTCTCTTCATTATGTGTTTTTGGTTTTATTTGAGTTCATTTAGATCTTCCTTGTGCTCAATTGTGATAATAACTCAACTCAAACTAGATTTGTGCTTAAAATTGACTCACATGTTGAGGGGGAGTTTTAGACATATAGACTTTATTTTCTATTTTATGAGCTTTGTCTATTATGCAAATGATTTATTTTTCATGATATACACCATGCTAAACTATTTGAAGAAAAGTTTTTACTTAGATATGTCCAAGTTCATTTATCTTGCTAAGCCTCCTAAAACTTGAAAAATAAGCTTTAAACAAACTAAATGAACCTTGTTGCTTGTACTTGCTGAGTTTCTTCTCTAGCAGTATTTGCCATGATTTGTGAAATTTTGGAGTTCTCTAGAGTCCCTTGACGGGGACTGGGCGATCTTCGACCGGTCAAAGCTTGGTCAACGGGCCCCTTGCTCGGGGGTGTCGACCACAACCTGGTCCATGCGATCCCGCACGACCTAGAGCCTACCTCAGCCAAGAGCCTGATCCCGCGTGCCCTCGGGCTCGAGGGGCGTGAAGTCAGCTCTTGCTCGGGGCAGTTTCTCCTCAAGTCATAAGGCGTGCGCCTACTCGGCGGTTACCAAGACTTGGATGGTGGCGTCAAGGCAGACGTGGGCAGTATTTTTGGGGCGGTTACAACCCACCTTCAATGCGCACGAGGCCACTACTCTGGGAATCTCTCCCGTCAGTTACAGGCAACGTCCGGGACGATATAAGATCTCGCAAGGCATGGGTATGGGGAACAAGGGAACATCAGCAGGCAATCCACACACGCACATTTGCACGAGCTATAGGGCAATAGCCATTGTCAACAAGCTCGAGCTCAGACTGTAAACCTCTCCGTACTCAAAGATAGTGAAGTCCTACGCCCTCAAGAAGGCCGAGTAGAGTCATTACCTTCTCAGGGGCTCGAACCAGTATAACTCTCTGTGTCACGCTCGTTGACGTCATGCTCCGACCAACACTACACCAAGCCGATTCCTCCGTTTGAGTAAAGCTCGTTTCTTGGTCCCCTGATTTCACTAACCTCTCTTCGCATTCGCGGTCAGGCGATCCCGATCGTCGGCAACCGGCGCCTGAAGGGGCCGATAAGCCGGCCGACTTCAAGGAAATAGTTCAAGTTCTCGAGCATGACGACTCCGTCGAGGGACGCTCAACCGTGGGCTCGGCGCGAGACCAGCGCGCGACGACTTACGCCCTTGTTTTCACCCTCACCTCACGACGGACAAAGATGTCCTCATGGCAGCAGCACGGCGTGGGCATGGCGGGTGAACGCGACCCGCACCCCAAGATGCTCGTCGGATGGTGCATGTCGCCATCAACCAAGCTATAACTTCCTCCCGTGAAGACCAGAAAAGCCGCGCCTGTCCGCCATCCCAGCTCCCTCCTCGGCGAGCGCCTCGTGCTATCGCCGGGTCATGGCTGATCCAAACCGGTGAGGTCGAACTCTTCGCCGTGTTCGCCGACGAGCTTGATCGTGCCGCAACAGAGGTCATACCTCCGTAGCACCAGAGTCGTCGCTCAGGGACTCATTCCCTGAGAAGCGATGACAACTCATCGCGCTGACACCGGCACGCTCACCGATCACCTCCCCGGTAGGAGGCACCTTCTCGCCAACAACTCCGGGACGTGTCCCTGACTCCGCCACGTCGCCGCCGCACGGATGTAGTTCCGAGTGGTGTTTGGCGCCAACCAAGCTATGTCAGCTCACCTTCAAACGGCGGCGGTTCTGGGAGTCTTTCCCCGGATATCCCGCTTAGGCACCGCAGAGTCCAAGACCGCCTGGGATATCTCCCGGGTGACTCCCGAGCTCGGCACCACGACCGCTCTCGCCGAAGGTCGGGGCGTTGAAGCAGCCTCGACCTTGAGTCCAATAAGCAATAAAGCTCGCCGACGACGACCTCCCCAGCGTTCTCTGTTCGCCTCTGGCTGCGCGGCGACTCGACGACCTTCGGCGGGTCTTGGCCGACTTCGTTCAGTTCGCTTTGATCGAGCGGTTTGATTTAAACAAAGAACCCCGATGAGTTCCTGTCGATCTACACCACCGCTATTTTGGCCGCAGGGGGAGACGAGTACGTGATGGCCAATTACCTCCCTACCATTTTGGATGGTGCCGCTCGCACCTGGCTCTTCAACCAGAAGCCTGGCACCTTCCGCTCGTGGCGCCAGATTCAGAGCGCGCTCCGTTCAAACTTCCAGAGCTGTTACGAGCGGCCCGGTAGGGAGAAGGACCTGGACCGAGTGATCTAGGGGAAGAACGAACCTCTCCACGACTTCGTGCGGTGGTTCATCCGCACCAGGAACCTGATCCCAAGTGTCTCCGACGAAGCCGTGATCAAGGCTTTCAAGTTCGGCGTCTGCGACTGGCGCCTCACCGACGACCTGGAGATTACGATAAGGCTCACCGTCGGCAAGCTGTTTCGTATGGCGGAACGCTACGCGGGCGCGGACGACGCGGTCCGCTGGAAGCGCGACTACGACCAAGGTAAGCTTGGCGTCAATTCGGGTGAGGCTGGCCCTTCCAACGCCAAGAATGCCAACCAAGGCTCAGCCGCTGTCGGTGTATTTCAACTGACAGGCCCAAGTCGACAGACCGGGTTTGGTTCGGTAGGGGGTGTCTTTGGTAGCCAAGCAAACCCTAACAGAGGGAAACCCCAGCACCTCTCACACTAACGAATTCTAGTGTCTAAAATTCAGATGAACACACGATTTTACCTGTGTTCGAGCCCCCATGGAGAAGGGTAATGACCTTACGCCTGCTGATCTTGTATTGAGTCTAATGGGTTTTGTTACGAGCTTGCCGATGACCATTTCTTCTGTTGAGCCTCCTTTTTCTACCGCCCCCTATGTTCTAGAGTGCCCTTATATGCATGGGCTTACACACACCGATAGAGGAGTCGCCATCATGCTTATCTTACATGCATTTATTACATCTTTATCTGTTGTCCTGCTCCTTCGCCCTAATCAATGCCAAATAGACGCCGCCTGCTTCTTCCGGATGGGACCCTCTGTGACGGGTAGGTGGGAAGCGTCAGAGGAACGGGCTTGTAGTAGAATGCCTCGGAATCGACGGTTCGTGCACAAGCAGCGGGCCCGACACTCAAGACGCGAGAAGGAGACTTCGAGGCGAAGCCAGCGTATCCCATCTTTTTGCATGGCGGCGAGACAAGCAAGACGTGCACGCCCACAACCGCCACGTGGACTGGGCGATGGGCGAGCAGGGCGTGGTCGCCCACCTGCTTTCGCTTGTCGGGACCCGAATTTGCAAATCCGACCCTCGTGTTTCAAAGACTAGTCCAGATCACGCTTAGTGCACACAGCCAACATCGGTACATATCACGCATATATCCAACGAAATAATAAGTACTTTAATTAAATACTCAACCTATTTGATTGACCTTATGGTCAAGTTACAAAAGATAATATTGCAGGCTAAGACTTATTAAAATATTCAAATGCAATGAAATAAAATAAACTCGTGGCGCCAACCAATTTGCCACAGTAACCGATCGGGCTCGCTTCCCTAGTTTGTCGGCCTCCCGATACTCCTCCTCCCGAAAGCAGAGTTGCTTCTTCTTCAACCGGTTGTGTTGTTGTGGGTGAGTACTTTGAGCACTCAAAGAAGTCATGCATGTAATGCAAATCTAATATTCTACATGCATGGCTTAGTACAAAGGATAGGCTATGGTTCATGAGCAGACAAAGATTCAAGATAAACAAGAATAGATTGCAAAGCAAGAAAAACAAGAGTAGGAATAATAACTTTCACAAACATTTCAATCAGAAATCATTTTTCCATCCTAAGTCAAGTTCATCATTACCAACCCAAGCATTTTTCCATCAACAATTCATTTTCATAAAAATCTAACCCTTGATCAGAATCACCGAAGCGATGCTCAATACCGTGAGCACGGCTATTCAATAGGTTGTACACTCGCAGAGGTTATACACTTTACCCACAAGATACAACAAATACCACCAAGGCAAATAACCGTGAACGAAGCCTTTCCAAAGTTCCATCTAAACTCAAGATCGCTTCGCTAAGGTTTCAACACCGAGGGACTGGTTACCACACCTGTGGCCCCTCTTGCGCCATGTGAGTTCTCAATCCGCTTCTCCGGCCTCACACCACCACGACAAGACCAAAGAATAGATTTCCCATTTACTCACTAAGCCCGCCCCATTACGGAGCTTGTGGTCAGTATGAGGGACTCAGCTCAAATGCTCGCAAGGTTAAGTCCTTAGTTGACCGAGGCAAGACTAACCAAAATGACTTTAACATCCAAAACCAATAAAACCAAATTCGACCGCCTAGCTTGCCACTCTTGGCCCACCGTAAACAATCTTGCCACATGCCTCACCTAAATCATTTTCCCACCCCAGCTTCTTTACCATTGCACCACGTGCCATTATCAACTTAATAACACATGTCTCGCTCACAAAGCATGTTCAATATCTCATTAAGTCAAGATTCACTTTGGTATTCCAAAATCATGAACGTCCACGTGGCGGGGCTAAGCATACTACTTGGCCTACTCAACCCATGTTGGCAAATTATAAAAGTCCAACTATTAATCCATATCCTAGGGTGACAAAAGATTCATGGCCTACAATTATATATGACAAGGTGGCATACAAAGAACTTAGGCATTTAACTAATCCAAAACTTATTCAAAATCATTTCTATCAAATTAGCATGCAATAGTTTAAATCAAAATAATTTGCTCTAGTAGGTTCAACATGATCAAACACAACTTGCCTTCAAAAGTATCGATTCTCGCTCCGAGCTTGCTCTCGGTCGAACCTCTCCTCGAAACCTTCGGCACTTCAACGCCTACGCAAACGTAAACACAAACAATAAAATAAATAAACAGTGGGCAAACAGTGCTCAAAAATTCAATTAAAATTCATAAACAGAAAGATCACAATTTTACAAATTTATAGAAATTGGAATCACTCAAATCGGAGTTAAAACGCAAAAGTTATAAGCATTTGAAGTTTCAAAATATATTTAAAATCAATATACCGAATTAAATAAATATTTTCTTTTTCAGAAATCAATTATTGCGTCATCTGTGACACGGTCGCCATCGAGAGTGACACGGGCTTTGCCGACGCCACCCCGACCGCCCCGTGATGACGCCAAGATGACGCCATCGTGACGCCAAGACGACTCGGCCCTCACATCGACAGTGGGACCCATCGTGACGCCGCGATGACGTCGATGGTGACGCCACGCGCGCCAAAGGCGGCGGGTGACGAGTGGGCCCGTGGTTGCCGGCGACGGTGAACTGCAGTCGCAAGCGGCCGACAGTGGGTCCGCTTTGTCGGCGACGACATGCGCAAAGTGAACGTCGCGCGAGATCGACGCGTGGGTCCATCTGTCGCCGTCTCATGCACAAAGCGAGGGGCGACGTGGCACGACGGTGGCCCTCGATATGCATCTAACGGTGGAGATCAAGATGGGGTTTATCGCTTAAGGCGACGTGGCGAGATCTCGATCGTTGGTGCGCGACGGACGGTCAGGAAGTTTCTGGCGACGGTGATGGAGCGGCGCAAGGCTGCTTGACCGGAGACGGAGACGATGACGTCGGCGCGGCGCTTGTGGTTTCCTCCGCGACGTCGGCGGTAATGCTTCCGACGCGCTTGACAAGGTGAGTTCGGGATGGCACGGCGACGGCGAGAGTGACCGGCGGCGATTTAAACGGCGCAAGGAACTTCGGCGAAGGCTTTGAACTTTGCGAAGCTTTGCGGCGGCGGCGGCGGCGTTCGGCGGCGTGACAGCGACGGATGGGTGCGGCGCGAGGTGAGGAGCACGCACGGTGGCGGCGCTTAAATAGCCCCTCGGCGTCCGTGAAAAGCGCGGAGACCGAGGCCCACACGGCGGCGGCATGAATCCGGTGAGGATTCGGCTTGGGTGACGTGGCGCGATGAGAGCCGCTTGATGGAGATCGAACGCCACCGCGTTAGGGTTTTCCGACGGGCCGCACAAGACTGCCCCAACACTATTCATCGGAATTTTAATTTTTTTCGATTTAAAATAATTCCCTAAATTCAAATAATTTATTTGGGGCCTTAAAAATATCAGAAAATTTCGAAAAATTCCCATAAATATTTTAGGACATTTGTGACTCAAATAAAATATTTTCAGCAAAACTTTATTTTAACTTTTCCATTATATAATTAATTTGATAAATGGTTTAATTCAAAATAAATTCAAATAATTCCAATAAATCCAAATAAATCCAAATAAATTCCAGAAATTCCCAAAAATTCAGAATACCAATAAAATGCAAGAAAAGCAAAAATTGGGGTGTTACAAACCTCCCCTTAACGGAATCTCGACCCGTGATTCGTAATCGACTAAGGAATAGGTTAGGAATTCTTCTTCGTGTCTTCTTCACGCCCCAAAGTTGCTTCGCTCTCTAATGGTTACTCCATCGACTCGCAGGCGGTCGATTTATTTCGCTTTCGATCCATCGTGTCCAAGATCTTTACCGCACTTTTATAAGTCAAATCCTTCGCAGCTCGACCGATTCTAATCAGATCCGCTTTTTCGCACTCGAGACATTTCTTTAATCGTGACACATGGAACACATCATGCACTCTCGCTAAAGATCATGCGGTAATCCAACCGACACGCTTACTTCACCTCTACGACTTAGGATCTTGAACGACCAACATATCTTGGTGCTAACTTCCCTTTAGTGTGGAACCTCTTAACTCCTCCGAGTGGTGTAACCTCGAGATACACAAAATCTTCGTGTTCAAAGCTTAAATCCTCGCGACATTATCGGATAACTCTTCCGCCTTGATTGTGCTATTTTCAACCTTTCTCGATCATGGCTATCTCGCTTCTTCACTTCTCAGAGAACGTCCGCCCAACATATGACGCCTCCTGCCTCATTCCAATTCAACGGCGTCGACAGGTCTTCCATATAGCGCTTCAAATGGCGACATCCGCAAACTGGCCTGATAACTATTATTGTAGCTGAACTCGGCGTATGGCAGACACTTATCCCACGAGGTTGTGTAAGCCAATGCACATGCCCTCAACATGTCCTCAAGTATCTGATTAACTCTCTCCGTTTGCCCATCTGTCTGTGGGTGATATGCGGTACTGAAGTTCAGACGGGTCCCTAGGGCCTCATGCAATTTATCCCAAAATCTTGAGGTAAACTGGGTACCTCTGTCCGATACAATTTTCTTTGGAACTCCATGCAAACATACAATCCTTGACATATACAATTCTGCTAAACGGTCCCCCGAATAGGTAGTCTTCACCGGGATGAAATGGGCAACCTTTGTCAAACGGTCCACTATAACCCATACGGAATCATATCCTGTCTGGGTCCTTGGTAAACCGGTAATGAAATCCATTCCGATTTCTTCCCATTTCCACTCGGGTATCTTCAATGGTCAGAGTAACCCCGCCGGCCTCGATGCATTGCTTTGACTCTTTGGCATATGTCGCGACAACGCAACATGCTCGCAACTTCACGCCTCATGCTTGGCCACCAAAATCTTGCCTTCGTGTCTTGATACATCTTAGCGCTTCTCGATGAATAGAGTACTTGGAATCATGAGCTTCCTCCGTAATCACCGTTTCAGCTTTTCTTGTGCGGACGCAAATGCGCTTCTTGATCCACAATGTGCCTTGCTCATCCAAATTTTGAAATCCTTCGCATTGCCTTCCTCCATTTTGGACTTAATTCTCTAATCTTGGCATCATCTTTCTGTCCTTCACGAATCTGATCTTCCAGAGTAGGCTTCACTTCTAGAGCGGCTATAAATCCTTTAGGCACAACTTCCAGCTTCAGCTTCTGAAATTCCTTGCATAACTCGACCTGATTTGCTTCTAGCAACATGCTCACTGTGTGGCTCTTCCGACTTAAAGCATCAGCCACTACATTGGCTTTCCCTGGGTGATAATGAATTCCAGATTATAATCCTTAATTAATTCCAACCACCTTCTCTGCCTCAAGTTCCGATCCCATTGTGTAAAAATATTTTTAAGACTCTTTAGGTCAGTGGACACCTCACATCTGTTTCCAATCAGATAGTGCCGCCATAACTTTAAGGCGGTACCACTACCGCTAATTCCAGATCATGCGCTCGGATAGTTCTCTTCATGCGACTCAATCGCCTTTGATGCATACGCAACGACCTTTCGCTCGTGACAACACGCATCCTAGTCCTTGGCGCGATGCATCACAAGATATATCAAAGCTCGCCTAAATCCGGAGAACTAACACCGTGCCGATGTCAATCGCTTCTTCAACTCCTGAAACTCCGCTCACACTCCGCCCATGTAAACTTCTTCTCCTTTTTCAACAATTGCGAAGAGGCCTCGCAATCGCTGAAAATCCTTCAATAAATCGGCGGTAATAACCGCCATTCCAAGGAAACTACGGATTTGAGTCACCGCTTTGGGTGGCTCCCAATGCAACACCGCTTCCACCTTACTTGGGTCAATCATGACTCCTTCGGCGGTCACCACATGTCCAAGAAATTCTACCTTGTTCTTCCGTAAATCACACTTGCTAAACTTAGCTAAAAGTTGTCGTTCCTTTAACTTCTCCGTAACTAGCCTCGATGTTCTCGCATGCTCTTCCCGTTCTTGGAGTAAACTAGAATGTCATCTATGAACACAACAACGAACTTATCCAGTATTCCATGAAAACCTTGTTCATCATGTTCATGAAATATGCAGTGCATTTGTCAAACCGAAAGACATAACTCGTGAACTCGTAATGTCCATATCTTGACGAAAATGTCGTTTTCGACATCCTCCGATCGAATCTTCACCGGTGATAACCTCGATCGAAGTCAATCTTGGAGAAAACTCCGCTCCTCTCAACTCGTCAAACAGATCATCGATCCCGGTAGCGGATACTTATTCTTTATAGTGACTTCATTCAAGGTTTCAGAATCCACACACATCCCAGAACTCCGCCCTTCTTCTTGACAAATAGAACCGGTGCTCCCCATGGCGCATTTAACTTGGTCTAATAAATCCCTTTATCCATTAACTCCTCTATCGCTTCTTCATTTCCACTAGCTCATCTGCTGACATCCGATAAGGTCTTTAGCTATCGGGCCGTTCCCTGCATTAACTCGACATAAACTCTATGTCCCTATCTCGTGGCATCCTGTAAATCCTCCGAAATACATCCGTATTCTCGACAACCGGTATATCTTCTATGCCGACGGCCTTCACACTATTGACCATCAACTGTCCATCCCGAACGGCAGCTTGTTCGAAACTCTATTTTTCTCCCACAAGGACTCTCGATCGATATGACTCTTCGTCCACGCCTAACACAACCTTGTGCTTAGACAACCACCATTCCCAAAATAACATCTAGGTCCGGGTATCTAACACCACTAAGTTTGCTAGGAACTCGCTCCATCTATAAGCAACTTTACCCTGTAACATCCTACATCGATCGGAGTTCGATCCCGGATTGTACTAGCAATACATGCCTAAGATTCACCATTTTCAACCCATTGTTCACAGCAAAATCCGAGATATAAACGAATGCGAAGCTCCATAATCAAATAAAACTGTTGCAGGTACTGAGTTGACAAGTAACTTACCCAGTACGACGTCCGATGTATTCTGCACTGCATCGGCGGTGACATGATTAACTCTGCCTCTTACCACAGTCTGTGTGGCAGCTCCAGATTGTGTAACTCCACGACTTGCTCCTGACGCGGGTGCCTTCGTTGGAGTGGTTCCAAGATTGAAGCGAACTGGTGTCACTCCTCCTCCTCCCTTCTTAGGACAGTAATTGGCAAATGTTCTCGCTCGTGATGATAAAACAACGCTTAACTGCCGATCGCTGCCTCTACAACTGCATTCCCAACCGTGTTGGTGTTCAACATTTTGTCCGGCAGTCTTGGTATCGTGGTGGCGCTGCTATCACATTCTGGGCTGAAATCAAGAACTGATTTGGTGTAACCTCAAACGCCGCGCTCCTCGGCGTGTTCTCGCTCAGGCCATCTCAAGGCTCCGATTGTCCTCCAGCCTCCTTGCGCTTGTCCTCCAATATCGCGCTTTGTTCACTAGCTCTCAAAATCGTGAAAAGTGTGGGTTATGAGTCCCACCGCAGCCCTCAATTCAGTCCTTTCATGAATCGAGACCGCTGGCCTTATCCGCTGCTACATCCTCAAAAGGAAGCGTGCGGTGAGTGAACTTATTCAGATATTCGACATCGATTGATTGCCCCGCTTCATGCCCTAAACTCCTCCTTTTTCAGCTCCATTATGCCTTCGGCACATGATATCGCCGAAAGCGATCGTGAACTCCTCCCACCGATGTCCCGGGTGCTCATGAGCAACAAGCAGAGTTTTCCCACCATTCACCAAGGTTCCTTCAAGGCGATGAGAGGCATAGAGTACCTCTCATTTCCCTCACACCGGTAATGTGCAACTTTCTCTATCGCCCTCACCAATCATCCGCTTCCAATGGATTGGCATTTTAAAATGTAGGCGGTCGTGTCCTCATGAATTCGACACCTCGAGTGTGGCCTCTCGTGACCGGGTTAACTCGTTAACTTGGGCGGCGGCGGCTTGGGCAAGAATCTTCTTCAGATCTGCTGATCATGGCATGCATTAACTGGTCTCAGGCAGCAATAAAAGCTCCAAGGTTCTCGTGATATCAATCGGCGGTGCTGGTTGAGGTCCTTGTCCTTCACCATCGTTGTTTCCAAATGAGCGTGAACCATTCCCATTTCCTCCTTGGTTTCTCGAGTGTTCACCATCCGCCGATTGCGCCATAGTTTAGAGACGAGAGGAAATAAGAATAGACAAGTAATAGAGTACTTATGCGGACGAAGGTGTAACACAAAATCTAACTTTATTACTTTATTAATATCTGGTATGGTTGCTCACAATGCCTAAAGGCCTTGCAACACATACCGATCACTCACAAGCATGAAAGAAGCAAACCGAGCTAACACTCAGAGTCAAACGCCTAAGGGTGACTCTTATTCCAAGACGCGACTCAACGCAGAGTCTCAATCGCTAATCCTAACGCCACTCGAGCCAACCCCACCGAACTTCTCGTGGATACACCGCGGTGTGCTGGTGCTTGGTACAAACCTATCCCAACGATCCTCGGCTAGGGCGCCTCCTGCTCTCCTGCTGCCTCAACCTCCTCTCGTTCTCGCTGACCTCCACAGTTCGGGCTTCACTTCCACTTGCTCGACTTCACTTCCACTGCTCGACTTCACTTCCACTCGCTCGCTCTGCTCGCTGCGCGGCTCCTCCGGTCTGGTCGTAGCTCCAAAGATCGCTCCGCTCTCCGTCCGCATATATTGTCTCAGTTCCCCAATCCTCTGATAGAGGGGCCAAGTACTCACAAGTCTGCAACAGATGAGCCCTAAGTCGTGAACTCATCACGAGACCTCTGCAGCCTCTGAACTGCCTCGCCGATAACATCCTCTTGAGCGATGACATATCCGCAAGGTGGGTGATCGTGGCATCCTCCTCCTCGATGGGCTCTTTGCCAGCGAGTGTCTCTGCGTGGTGGTGACGTAAACATCGTGCCATCCAACTCCTGGGGTAGGTACGAGCAATCGCCTCATCGCCAGACGCGATGTCTCTCGAATCCCAGTCATAAATGACAACCTCCTCGGTGATGCGGATGCGACGACTCGCCCTCGCCCTATCCCGAGCGTAAACCGTGATAGTGACATCCTAGGCAATATCCAGTCCTGCCCGATCCACAGTAGTCCCCCGGTAGATCGGCCTGTCATATCCTCCAAGCAGCTGCATCATACGCCAAAGCTCGCGGGCGCATTCTCCAAAGGCGCCACCAAAAGAGTGGATCATCCTCATCCGCCAAAGGACACTCACGTGAAACTCAGAAATTTTAAAACAAAGCGAAGACGTGATAAATTCAGCAAGGGGGGTATGAAAAGAGAGAAGGGGTAAGTCGGGATTGCATTATCATCTTGGCACATTTTAGCTTTTTCGAAAATAGTTTTATCCTCACTACGACCATTCTAACTAAGGGCCAGCCCTATAACAAGATGGCTCGATACCACCTCTGTCGGGACCCGAATTTGCAAATCCGACCCTCGTGTTTCAAAGACTAGTCCAGATCACGCTTAGTGCACACAGCCAACATCGGTACATATCACGTATATATCCAACGAAATAATAAGTACTTTAATTAAATACTCAACCTATTTGATTGACCTTATGGTCAAGTTACAAAGATACGCCTCACAGGCTTAAGACTTATTAAAATATTCAAATGCAATGAAATAAAATAAACTCGTGGCGCCAACCAATTTGCCACAGTAACCGACCGGGCTCGCTTCCCTAGTTTGTCGGCTCCTCTCGATACTCCTCCTCTGGAAAGGAGTTGCTTCTTCTTCAACTCGGTTGTGTTGTTGTGGGTGAGTACTTTGAGCACTCAAAGAAGTCATGCATGTAATGCAAATCTAATATTCTACATGCATGGCTTAGTACAAAGGATAGGCTATGGTTCATGAGCGACAAAGATTCAAGATAAACAAGAATAGATTGCAAAGCAAGAAACAAGAGTAGGAATAATAACTTTCACAAACATTTCAATCAGAAATCATTTTTCCATCCTAAGTCAAGTTCATCATTACCAACCCAAGCATTTTTCCATCAACAATTCATTTTCATAAAAATCTAACCCTTGATCAGAATCACCGAAGCGATGCTCAATACCGTGAGCACGGCTATTCAATAGGTTGTACACTCGCAGAGGTTATACACTTTACCCACAAGATACAACAAATACCACCAAGGCAAATAACCGTAACGAAGCCTTTCCAAAGTTCCATCTAAACTCAAGACGCTCGCTAAGGTTTCAACACCGAGGGATCGGTTACCACACCTGTGGCCCCTCTTGCGCCATGTGAGTTCTCAATCCGCTTCTCCTGCCTCACACCACCACGACAAGACCAAAGAATAGATTTCCCGGTTTACTCACCTAAGCCCGCCCCATTACGGAGCTTGTGGTCAGATGAGGGACTCGCCTCAAATGCTCGCAAGGTTAAGTCCTTAGTTGACCGAGGCAAGACTAACCAAAAATGACTTTAACATCCAAAACCAATAAAACCAAATTCGACCGCCTTGCCACTCTTGGCCCACTGTAAACAATCTTGCCACATGCCTCACCTAAATCATTTTCCCACCCCAGCTTCTTTACCATTGCACCACGTACATTATCAACTTAATAACACATGTCTCGCTCACAAAGCATGTTCAATATCTCATTAAGTCAAGATTCACTTTGGTATTCCAAAATCATGAACGTCCACGCAAGGGCTAAGCATACTACTTCGGTCTACTCAACCCATGTTGGCAAATTATAAAAGTCCAACTATTAATCCATATCCTAGGGTGACAAAAGATTCATGGCCTACAATTATATATGACAAGGTGGCATACAGCAACTTAGGCATTTAACTAATCCAAAAACTTATTCAAAATCATTTCTATCAAATTAGCATGCAATAGTTTAAATCAAAATAATTTGCTCTAGTAGGTTCAACATGATCAAACACAACTTGCCTTCAAAAGTATCGATTCTCGCTCCCGAGCTTGCTCTCGGTCGAACCTCTCCTCGAAACCTTCGGGCACTTCAACGCTTCTCGCCGCAACGTAAACACAAACAATAAAATAAATAAACAGTGGGCAAACAGTGCTCAAAAATTCAATTAAAATTCATAAACAGAAAGATCACAATTTTACAAATTTATAGAAATTGGAATCACTCAAATCGGAGTTAAAACGCAAAAGTTATAAGCATTTGAAGTTTCAAAATATATTTAAAATCAATATACCGAATTAAATAAATATTTTCTTTTTTCGTAAAATCAATTATTGCGTCATCTGTGACACGTGTCGCCATCGAGAGTGACACGTGGCTTTTGCCGACGCCAGCCCCGACCGCTCCCCGTGATGACGCCAAGATGACGCCATCGTGACGCCAAGACGACTCGGTCCTCACATCGGCAGTGGGACCCATCGTGACGCCGCGATGACGTCGATGACGCCACGCGCCGCGGCGCGCGGCGTCGAGTGGGCCCGTCTTTGTCGGCGACTTCGAACTGCAGCAAGCGCAGCCGACAAAGGGGTCGCTTTGTCGGCGACTCATGCGCATGAAGAACGTCGCGGTGAGATCGACGTGGGTCCATCTCGTCGGCGCCTCATGCACAATGAGGGGCGACGTGGCACGACGGTGGCCCTCGGATATGCATCTAACGGTGGAGATCAAGATGGGGTTTATCGCTTTCAAGGCGACGTGGCGAGATCTGGATCGTTGGTGCGCGACGGACGGCCATGGAAGCTTCGGGCGACGGTGATGGAGCGGCGGCTTGCTTGACCGGAGACGGAGACGATGACGTCGGCGCGGCGCTTCAGTGGTTTCTCCGGCGACGTCGGTAATGCTTCCGACGCTGCTTGACAAGGTGAGTTCGGGATGGCACGGCGACGGCGAGAGTGACCGGCGGCGATTTAAACGGCGCAAGGAACTTCGGCGGAAGGCTTCGGAACTTTGCGAGCTCTTGCGGCGGGCGGCGGCGTCTCGGCGGCGTGGACGCGACGGATGGGTGCGGCGCGAGGTGAGGAGCACGCACGGTGGCGGCGCTTAAATAGCCCCTCGGCGTCCGTGAAAAGCGCGGAGACCGAGGCCCACACGGGCGGCGCGCGGAATCCGGTGAGGATTCGGCAGGTGACGTGGCGCGATGAGAGCCGCTTGATGGAGATCGAACGGCCACCGCGTTAGGGTTTTCCTTGACGGGCCGCATAAGATTTCGCCCAACACTATTCATCGGAATTTTTAATTTTTTCGATTTAAAATAATTCCCGAAATTCAAATAATTTATTTGGGGCCTTAAAAATATCGGGAAAATTCGAAAAATTCCATAAATATTTTAGGACATTTGTGACTCAAATAAAATATTTTCAGCAAAACTTTATTTTAACTTTTCCATTATATAATTAATTTGATAAATGGTTTAATTCAAAATAAATTCAAATAATTCCAATAAATCCAAATAAATTCCAGAAAATTCCAAAAATTCAGAATACCAATAAAATGCAAGAAAAGCAAAAATTGGGGTGTTACATCGCCCCACGCCACGTGGACCAAAGACAAGGGTGGGCAGGCGTGCTCCGCCGTCTGCCTCGCCAGCCGCCACGTGAAATTGGGCGCCGGGCGGCAGGCGTGGCCGCCACCGCTTCGCCGGCGCCACGTGACCGACACCGGCAAGGTACGGCGACCGCCACCTACCCGCCAAAGCCGCCACGTCGCTGGCGCCGGGCGAGTAGGGCGTGGCCGCCCACCGCCGCTTCGCCGCCGCGTGACCGACGGTGGCGGGCGTATTACGCCACCGCCGCCAAAGCCGCCACGTGGGCTGGCATCAAGGTGGCGGCGTGTCGCCACCACCGCCGCGCCCGTCGCCACGTGGGTCGACACTTAGCGAGACGGGTGTAAACACCCACGATTGCCGAAGCCGCCACGTGGGCCACGCATGCTTTTGTGCGGCGAACTGGGGACCCTGGCGTAAAGTACGCCGACAGTAGCCTGGGCCCACCCAAGAACGCACCTGCAGAGCCCTTTGAGATCTTACATTGAATGCCGTTGCATTCTTAGATGGGGCCACCACTCATCAGGATGCGACCGCCTTGATTCCTGCGCTTCATTGCATCCGCCGATTTTTGGGGACCCGAAACGGCGCACGATCTTGCCGCCTCGCGAACCGTCGGTGCGAGTGGGTGGTACTTATAGATTCATCCGCACCAAGCAGTTCAAGCTTTTAGCACTTCTTGCAACTTCATCTTCTCGCTCTAAGTCTCCCTTGCTCTTCGCCACTTTCGCTTCCATGGCTTCCTCTGGTTCGCCTTCCATCCCTGCTTCCACGGTGGACTCCTACACCTGGGAGATTCCACACCATCGTCTCGAGGGCCTCTCCACTTCCGTGCGGGACCCCACGCCACACAGTGCCCGCCGACGAGATCATCATCTTCGTGTGGGGCATCACGGCGTGCCTGGTACCGCCTTTTTTCGATTTTTTTCTCACCGTTCTCCACTTCCATGAAATCCATCACCTTCATCTCACCCCAACTCCAATCTTTTTCTTGCCATCTTCGCACACCTCTGTGAAATGTTCATGGGGGTGATGCCAAATCTCCGCTTTTTAGCTTTTTTTCCTTTTGCCGCTTCCTTCGACGGCGACTATTTTGAGGAGCTGCCATTTCCGCCTCGAGATGGGATGACCGCTCGTTACATTCCCTTCCAAATTTCAGATCAAGCGAAGGCTGGCGATCAATGGTCAGTCGTCAATGACGACAATGAGTCGAGGCGCTGAGGTGCTCACGAGCTAGCGGCGGCCATCGAGAATCGAACTCGCTTGTCGAGGAGAGCAATGAGTTTCGAGTAATGGCGACCGCATCAACAATCTGCGGGGCCGCTTAACCGGGCGCTTAATCGTCGGGATTTCAGATCCTCAAGATTGAGCCTCTCCGTCGCCGTATGCGCCCGACGTAGCAATATACGGGCGACAATGACATCACCCGCACCTTCCCCGGTCGTAAGTCTTCACTCCTACTTTTTAGCTTTTTCCTGCATTCATGCTTCTTTTGAGTTGCTCCCTACCAACCAGCATTCTGCGTTGTTTTTTAACTTTGGCCAGGCGCGGGAAACCTGGACAGGCCACGCATCAATAGGTGGCTCTCCGGGCTTATGCCGCCGATCCCCACCGCCCGACTTCCCTCGTCACCGCCTTTCTACGACATGGAACTGCGGGCGCGAGAGATCATCGTGTTGCTTTCCGCCGATGGACTCCACCGGCCTGCCGTGGTGCCGCCACTACCGACGATCGGATGCCCTCCTCCCATCGGGCGGCGGCGGTAGCGGCCACTTGTCCCGGACACCTCAAGTTCGGACGGGAAGAAGGTTCGCCAGCGGCGAGACCTCGCCGCCACCGGCCCAAGGGTGGCGGTGATTTCATGGGCGGCGTCGCACCGCCTCTAGTTGCAAAGATCGATCGCATCGGCGCCGTCAAGGGCGCCAAGATTCGCACCTCGGCGACGCCGCCGCGCTAATCTGGCAGCGCCGGCTCCGATAACGACGGCGCTAACCGCCATGGCGCCGCTTCCGACGACCACGGCGCCAACTGGCTGCGGCGCCGCTCCCGACGACCACGGCGCCAACTACTACGGCGCCCGCCCCTTCTTCAATTCCTCCCGTGGCGCCGATCCCACCTTCCACGGCGCCACTGCCTTCTGCTATGGGGACCCATGCCGCCGCTCGACAAGGCGGGCTTGAGGTCCCTAGTGCCAGCTTCAGCTTGAGGGCGACGCCAAGGGTGGCCCCTCAAGACACTCCAATGGCGCCGACGCCACCTGCACCTGCAGAGGCGACGGAGGCTCCCGCCAGCGCCGACGGCCGCCGCCATCACGGAAACGGGCAACTGCCTCGACACCGACGCTTCGCCAACTCGCCCCCTCACGACCGCTGCACTTTGTTATGACGCCACGCTGAGCTTTTCACAGAGCTCGGCAATCTCCACAGCACATTCGGCGCACTCCTCGCCATGGCCGCCGGGCACGGAGCCCGGACGGCGAGGCAGCTGACGGGGGCGATCGACGAGTTGACGCGGGAGCGGGTGAGGGCGGACGCGGTGATGGCAGAAGAAAGGGCCACCGCGGCCGCCCTGGCCGCTATGCAGCAACGGGCGGAGAGGGCCGAGGCGGCGCAGCGGACCTCGGAGTACGAGGCCGACCGTCTCAAGCGTAACCTCACCACCATGCTCAAGGGAGCCTTCCGGCGCATCAAAAGATGCCTAGAACCTTTGGGATTGCCCCTCCAGGACACCCCCCAGCAATACGCCCCTCCAGGACACCCCCCAGCAATACGCCTACACGACCAACCAGGCCGCGGAGGCACTCCGGGGATTGCCCGCCGCTCTAGCCGCACGCTCCACCAGGGAGGGGCAAGAGGTTGCGGCGGTGACTGCAAGTTACGTGCTGGCATGCTAGGCCAGCCGTGACGCCTCTCTGGATCCGATGGCGGCAATGGAAATCGGCATCGTGGGGAACGCCGCCAAAGTGAGGCACGCGAAAGCGCCGCCGAACACTTGGCGAACAGCGCATGTGCGAGAGCCGGTCATGGATGTCTCCACCCCGGTGGCGGAGGAAGAAGACGTCGGCGACATCGACGTGGGCGACGAGTGAAGGGCCGGGCCGCCGCCTTACTTCTTTTGTTTTTGTTTCTTTTGTTGATCAACTTGTTCTGCCTGTATAAACACTTTTAACAAATTTCAGTCGTAATGAATGTTTTCTGGTTTTACCTTAACGCCTGTCTGCTGTGCTTATCTGATATTGCATGCTGGAATTACTGAGCGATCGGTTTGAAGTTCAGCCAAAGCACCCGTTAAGCTCTTAAGCACAGGGCAACATCCCAGAATCCCTACAAAAATTGCATGCAACTATAGGCGCAATGCACACAAGTTATACAAAACTTTAGGCAAAAATGGCCTTAAGGTATAACCATCTGTATCCAAGTGCAGAATAGTTTCGCTGTCAAAGTTTTTATGCAGGGTTGTCACTGGTTTAGACCCTTCTGGGCTTAAATCCTTGCGATCTCTTAGAATCGTACCCCAGTGTGGCACAGAAGGTGATAAATTCCCAGAAGTGGTTTTGGACCAGCGGCACTCAGCGGTAACAACCAGTGGTGCTTCTAAGAGCCAACCCGAGGCGAACGAGCCGCGTTTGAGTACCGTGCCAAACTTATACTCTGGTCATTTAGCCTTACCAGATGCTCACACTGAAGATTTTCCCTTTATCGCCAAGGAGCCATTGGGCCTTTGACGCCCACGATAACCATGCATAACTTGATCAACTTTAATATACGCATAAGCAAGCACGATCGGGAGTGTTACTCGAAACACTTATCCGCTTATGATCCAAACAACTGGGCGACCGACCCCTGGCCTGGGCGACCAGCCGAGTCTTCGGACGACCACCCCAGCGTTACTGGGCGACCAATGTACGAGTCTTCGGCGACCAGCCTCTGCGCTGGCGATCACCGAGTCTTCGGCGACCAAATTTCAAGCCTGGCGACCAAAGGACACCCTATGTGACAACAAACTCTTTTCTTTTTTGACACAAGGCGGTGCTTTAAGGTTTTGCCCCGCGCACAAATGCAGCTATTGCGAAGACGAATGAACATCATGCAGGGCGCATAAAATGCAGATCCTGATAACATAAATATGCACATGGAATAATATCGATTCATTCGCTTTGGTTTCCATGTCCTTGTCGCTTTCTCGAAACATGGCCCATGGCAATGTGCGGTAAGGCAGCGAACCCCCCAGGAAGGATATTAGGCCAGCAGTGCTTGTGGGGACGACCAGCGGTGCTTCTGAGAGCCAACCCGAGGCGTACGGACCACATTTGAGCACCGTGCCAGATCCGCTTCCTGGTTGCTCGTCCTTACCCAGCACATATACCAGGCATAATTACGGACCGACAAGGGATTTCCGAGGCTTAGGGACCAATAACTCCCATGCGGCAGACTGTCCCGTAGGACACAAAAAGAGGGGTAATGACAAAGTAAAGAATTCTTAAGATAATAACATTATCAACAACCGGTGACCGTGATCAGCGAATCGTAATCACCGATACTCACGCTTTTCATGGATAGAACTTTCGTAATAACTCCACATTGTAAGAATTCGCCAATTCTGTCCGCCTTCGATGGCTAACGTGCATCGCCCAGTCGAGATATCGAGACCACCTTAAAGGGCCTCCCACCGGAGATAAATTATATGCAACCCGCATCGCCTGAATCTCAAGCAAGACCAGTCGCCCACCGCCGATGTTCTCTCGAGACCCGGGTGGCAAGGTATCGCCGAGGTTTGTTGGTACAAGGCGCCAAGAGCGCCCGATCACGAACTTCTTCTAGGAGGTTGACGCTTTCTTGCGAATGTCTTCATGGCCTTCCTCGCTGAAAACCAAGACGCGGAGAGCCGAACGACGATTCGGGGAGAACGACCTCGCCCGTACACCAGGAAAAAGGCGTCACCAAGAGGCTTACTGGGTGTGGTCTTGGCGACCATAGCTGGCCGGGAGCTCTTCGGTCCAGCGCGCCCCCCGCTTGTGGAGTCGATCAAACGCCCTGGTCTTGAGGCCCTTCAGCACTAATGCATTGGCACGCTCAGCTTGACCATTGCTCTTGGGGTGGGCAACCGAAGCAAAGCATACTTTGGTGCCCATTTCATCACAGAATTCCAAAAATGCCACGCTGGTGAACTGAGTTCCATTGTCGGTGATAATGTGGTTGGCGACTCCGAAGCGGGTGAATATCCCATGCATAAATTTAACAGCAGCGGAAGCCATAATGGCACGTACTGCTTCGGCTTCGACCCACTTAGTGAATTTGTCGATAGCGACGAAGAGGCGGGTGAAGCCCCGGGTGGCCAGGAACGGACTCAGATATCCAAATTTCGCGCGAATGGCCAAGAGGCGGAATGGTTTGCAGGGCTTGGGCTGGTCGGTGGACTTGCCTAGCAAAGAATTGACAAGCCTCGCATGTCCTCACTAGCTTCATAAGCATCCCGGAGGCGAGAGGCCAATAAAATCCTCGATTTAAACGCTTTGCCTACCACGTTGGTGGGACATATGGCTCTCGCTGCGCCTCCATGGATATCGAGAGCAGCGCTGCCCTCTTCTGAAAGTGATGCACTTCAAGAGAATTCGTTTTGCTCGTGCCAGATAGGTCCCCATCCACCGGTATAGCACTTAGCCTTACGTGCTATCTTCTCACCGAGGCATCATCGCCGGGATCACTTGGTCCCGCAGAAGGCTAGGATCGGATACATCCATCGATCTTCCGGCCAAGTGTGGCGAGCACTCGGTGCTCGCCTGTGCACTTTGCCGAGCCAAGCATTTCCCCAAGTCTTTGCCTCGGCACTGGCCGCCTTCCCTCCGGACACAGTCGAGGCGAACGCCTTTGCCTTCCTCCCTGAATCGGAGGTCAGGATGTTAGCGTTGCCATCCCCACCGAGCCGAGGCTCGATGACCATGCCGTCGTCCCCACTGAGCAACTGGGGCTGCGGCAATACACCATCATTCCCATCCGGATTATGGGCTGCGATGGACGGCCGCAATAGTCTTTTTTTCAAGACTCGGCCAGACGAAGCTCTTGAGGACGCAAGCCGCGAGAGCCTATCCACAAGGTAATTATCGCGGCGGGGATATGAATATATCGATCCTTCAAAGCGTCGCTCCATTTTCTCGACCTCCGCCAAATGCGCGCGCCATGGTGGGATCGAGCATTGAAATTCCTTCCTCGCTGATTGATGACCAGCAGAGAATCGCCTTAATTTGGAGACGCCGATGCCCAAAGCCGCTAATCGCAACCACGCTAGCGATCCTTCATATTCGCAATATTATTGGTAGCTTTGAAATCGAGAGCAACAATATATTGAAGAACGTCACCAGTCGGGGAGACTAGGGCAACACCAGCCCCCGCGCCCTCCAATCTGAACGAACCATCAAAAAACAAGGTCCATGGAGGCGATGCAGGGGTTTCTTCCGCTTCAGGAGTAACCGGAGTCCACTCGGCGATGAACTCCGCCAACTTTTGAGTCTTAATGGCAGTGCGGGGAACAAACTTAAGATTGAACTCCCCCAGCTCCACCGACCACTTGGCAATACGACCTTCTACTTCACGGTTGAACAGGATCTCTCGCAGGGGGTAGGCCGTGACCACGGTGACTTCTCGTCCTTGGAAGTAATGCCGCAGCTTCCTAGACGCCACCAGGACTGCATACAACATTTTCTGAGCTTGAGGATATCGCGTTTCCGCTTCGTGCAACACCTTGCTGACATAATAAACCGGCTTCTGGACACCTTTTCTTTCCGCCACAAGAACGGCACTGACCACTTCAGGAGTAGCAGCAATATACAAAAGCAACGGTTCACCTTGTACAAGGGAAACTAACACTGGAGGAGAGGTGAGATACCGCTTCAAGTCTTCAAAAGCCTTCTGTGCTTCATCGGTCCATTCAAAATGATTAGTCTTCTTCAATAGCTTAAATAATGGCAGGCTTCTTTCTCCCAGCTAGGCGATGAACCGCCCAAGAGAGGCCAAACGACCGGCCAAGCATTGGACCTGCTTGAGTCGCACTGGCGGCTTCATATGCTCAATCGCTGCTATCTTATCTGGGTTGGCTTCAATACCCCGGTTGGACACCAGGAACCCCAGCAACTTGCCGGAGGGGACGCCAAACACACACTTTTCTGGATTCAATTTCAAACCATTCTTTTGGAGGTTGGAGAAAGTTTCCTCCAGGTCTTGAATCAAGTCTTCAACCTTTCTGACCTTCACAACCAGATCATCAACATACACTTCAAGATTCCGCCCTATCTGTGGACGAAAAGTAATGTGCATAGCACGCTGGTAAGTAGAACCGGCATTCTTCAAGCCAAAAGCCATTCTAACATAACAATAAACACCCATAGGGGTTACAAAAGCAGTCTTTTCTTCATCCTCCACCGCCATGCTGATCTGATGGTACCTAGAGTAGGCATCCAGAAAGCATAATAATTCACAACCTGCCGTAGAGTCAACAATGAGGTCAACTCGCGGCAAGGGATAAGGATCCTTCGGGAAGGCCTTATTGAGGTCGGTGAAGTCGACACACATTCGCCACTTCCCGTTGGATTTTTTAATGAGCACAGGATTGGCAAGCCACTCAGGGTGAGTGACCTCCCTGATGATCCCTGCGCCCAATAACTTCTCTACTTCCTGCCGAATCGCATCTTGCCGCTCCGGAGCTTGCCGCCGGATCTTCTCATTGACAGGCGTGCTTTGGGGCGTAGCTAACCGTGCTCGATCACCTCCTGGGACCCCAGTCATGTCGACGGCAGGCTGCCAAGCAAACACGCCGAATTACACCGGAGGAAGGTGACGAAGATCTTCCTATTTGGCGCCGAGGTTGGCGCCAATGTTGACGATTTTATGGGCTCGCCCTCACTCGTATGACCACCTTATCCTCACCGGCAGAGTGTAAGGACCCGAATCAACCATTCAATCCACTGTGTTTTTCCGCACTAGTCCTGGATCAAACGCTAGTGCACAAATTTTAACATCGGTAAGCATCATATCATACACAACGATAAGGATAATAGGACTTTATTGATTGAATGTAACTAGTGTATGATCTTATGATCACTTACATTATTCAGCCTTGCAAGGCAATAATAAGACCAATAAGACAAATGCAATGAAAGTAGTAGAAAACGTAGATGTCCCATCAGCACACCACAGACGACTGACAAGGATTGGCCTAGTGACACGCGTCCACCTGAAAGTCCTTCTCCAATATTGAAGATGATTCCTCCACTGTTGTTGGTTGTTAAGCAAGGGTGAGTACACCAACACGTACTCAACAAGTTGTGCACAGAATGCATTTCTATTATAACTATATGCAGGCTTATTCCAAAGGAAGGCTTATGATTCATAAGCAGTAAGGTAGCATTTGAAACACATACATTAATAGATTAAAAAGACAGTAAAACAAATAGTAACAAATAATAGATTCAGTGATTCTCAAGTAAACCAAGTTTTCCGATCCTAAGTCAAGATTCAACCTTTCATGGCAACCTGCCATCCATCCCAAGTTTTGTTTTGCAAAAGTATAAACCCTTAGTTGACCGAGGCAAGACTAACCAAAAGTTCATCATATCAACATGTCATAAAACCAAATGCGACCGCCCAATTGCCACTCTTGGCCCACCAAATGCGACCGCCCGATTGCTACTCTTGGCCCACCAAAAACCAAATGCGACCGCCCAATTGCCACTCTTGGCCCACCAAAAACCAAATGCGACCGCCCAATTGCCACTCTTGGCCCACCAGAAAACAATCTTGCCACTTGCCTCAGTCTAAATTATTTTTCCCACTCCAGTTGATTACCAAACACCACGTGGTCTTCACAAATCAACATCGTTGCGTGATTCCGCTGTCACAACAACTCAATCACTTTGTGCGACCACACATGGCCCACAAATTATTATCATAGTTCCATATTCCATTAGTCAAGATTAATAAACAATATTCCATGAGCATGTGATGACGTGGCATGGCTAAGCATCTCTAATTCGGTCTAACCATCCATGTTGATTTCATTATTAACCAACTATAATTAACCAACCTAAGGTGACAAGTGGATCATGGCATACAATTTAACAAGGTAGGGTGTAATTCAAGAGGGTATGATATCTAAATCCCAATCTAGGTCAAAATCATTTGTACTCATGAAATAACAAGTGATAAGGTAAATCAAAATAGCATGCAATCTAATTTATGAGTGCAACATGATCAAAGCACAACTTGATTACAATCCGACGGCTGACGAAGCTCCCGATTGGTGATGAGGCAACGGCGACTTGAATTCACCGGAGACGAAGACGACGACCTCGGCGACAACTCGGCTGCGCGCGCTCGGAAATCTCTTGGCGACGCCTGCTGTTCCTCGCGAGAACTCGACCGACAGTACTTCCGATTTTTCTGACGCTCAATCGCTCGCGTCTCCTTTTTTTTCTTGGTCGCTTGGTTCTGGCGATGATGCCACGTGCTGCTTAAATACGGTGATCGCGCCTGCACTTTCCGCCCGGACGGACTCCGAGTCTTTGACGATTGCGGCGCAAGTGCTACGAATTTGGATCGGTTACGCTGGAGAAACGGAAAGTCCTTCGCCGCTCGTAGTGCCAGCGCGAGTCCTTTTCCCGCCCGGAGCGGTCTTCGATTTCTTTGCCAAATTCGGCGCCAACGCCTGCGAGTGCGACTCGGCCACGATTCAAATTTTCCAAACCTGCGGCAACCCGGTGCGCCCGTACTCCCCCACGCTACCCTCAAGGCGGCTTCTTTGGTCACGGTGCCCAAATCCCAGCCGCACGGTGCTTCAAGCAAGGAATCAACGGCTGCACCGTTTCTGTGCCGAGCATGCACGGCATCTGGGCTTGAGCCCTTCACTATTCACGGAGATAATTACTCCTAATACATTTGATTTATTTGATCCCTTTAAACACCGGAAAAATTCCCAGATAATCCTCAGAAATAATACTTTAAGACCTTATGGACTTAATAAAATATTTTTGGGCAAACTTTATTTTAAATTTTCCTTTTATAATTATTTCTTAACAAAAGGTAATTTACTTTAATTAATGATAATTCAAATAAATCCCAGAAAATCCAAATAAATCCAGAAAATTCACAAAAATTATAAATAGCCATAAAACAATATTTATTAATTGAAAAGTCAAAAATTGGGACGTTACACAGAGCCAGGCGAGGCGCGGGTCCGGGCCTGAGGGGCTCCCGAGCAGGCGGCGTCTACACGCCCGGCACTGGTGGTGCCAATCATGTCAAGCGTAAATTTATGACAGCGCAAAGCTTCAGACCGATCCACCCGGATGGTTATGGGGCCGGCAGGCCCTGGCATTTTCACCACCATGTACGCGTAATGAGTTGCCGGCATGAACTTAGCCAGTGTGGGTCGGCCGAGCAAGGCATTGTAGGGGAGATCAAAATCAGTGACCCCAAAGTCCACCAGCTTGGTGCGATAATTGTCCCTTTCTCCAAAAGTGACGGGGAGGCGCACCTGGCCCACGGGAATTGCACTAACTCCCGGGGCTATTCCGAAGAATGGCAGCGATGGACTCAGATCCTGCTGCGGGATCTGAAGAGCCAGAAATGCCGTAGAGGACAGTAGGCTGAGAGAACTCCCTCCATCCACCAGCACCCGACCCAGCCGGATGTTCCGGACTGTGGGCGACACCACAATCGGAAGATGCCCCAAGCCAGTGGCGCCATCAGGGTGGTCGGCCTGACTGAAGATGATCATCTCCTCCGACCATTTCAGCATTCGACGCGACCCCGAACCTCGTCCCGTGGCGCACACTTCCCTCTTCAACCACTTGCAAGCGGTGCTCGAGCGGTAGACAGAAGAACCTCCTCCATAGATATACGCCATGACACGGTCCGCTTGCTGGAACGCCAGCGGAGCGGGGTCTTCATCTCGATCATCGTCACGAGAGCGATGCTCATCATCACGAGGGCGGCGCTCCTTGATCCGCCGCTCCACCATCCGATCCATGACCTGGCAGCTGTCCAGGTCATGAGTGTCAGTTTGATGAATCGGGCACCAAGGCCCTCTTTCCTTCCGCCCGCGACAGTCGTTTCTACGACCGCGGCGGTCATCATGCCGGTCACGGTGATCATTCCGCCAATCGCGGCGATTGCCGCGCTGATCACGGCGGTCACGCTTCGGTGACCCTGAATCGTCGCGGTCGCGCTCGGCGGCCAAGACCCGCCTGGTCTCTCCTGCCTCATGCTTCCGCGCCTTCTTGCTTGGCGGGCCGGCACCCTACGAGGTTCCGGCTTCCTCTTCCCTGCCACCACAGGGACGGACCCGGCCCCCTCCCCTCCGCTGCCCGCGCACACTTATGTGCGAGGGAGAATAGCTCGGAGGTGGTACTGATGGTGCGGGTGGCCATCTTCTCCTTCATCTTGCGGTCGAACGCCTCTCCGGAAAGCGATGGCGACCGATTGCTCAAATATGGGGGATCATGTTGCGGCAATGGCAAAACCGCCGGATAAAATCACATAGCGACTCCCTTTTGTCGCTCCCAGGCATGCAGATCATCCTCCACGCCTGCCGCCAAGGAGCCACGAAATTAGCGACGAAAAGGCCGCATAACTCCTCCCACGTGTGCACCGACCCTCGCGGGAGGTTCAACAACCAAACGGGCAGAGCCCGTCAAGGCCGTTGGAAAATAATTGGCCATGACTTTTCCAGATCCACCGGCCGCTTGCACCACCGTTGTACATATTTGCAGGAACTCCTCAGGGTTGGTAGTGCCGTCGTAACTTTCTATAGACGCCGGGCGAAACCTCTCAGGCCACTCCACACGGCGTAACCACCGGGAGAACGCTTGATACCCAATGCCAAAAACAGCACCCGGCCGCCCACCGGGAGCTCGGCCCGGAGAGCGAGGGACGGGACTCTCCGCTGAATCGGAGGAATAGCCCTCCTTCCTAGGCTGCAGACGAGAGCCACGAGGGGGACTCTCATCCTCGGAGGCCACCTGCTTGCCGCGCCCCTGCTCCTGAGCTGGGCGCCGTGGCACACGGCCGCGAAGATCGCCACTTCGCCGGCGAGACTCGTCAAGATGACTCCTTAGGTCCCCACGGTTCCTTCTGAGCAGGATGACCTCTTCCCGCCCCGGCCTCTTCCCCAGCCCGGCCGCTGCCAGACGCCGCCTCAGGCGGCTAGAGCTCATGAGCCTCGGCCGCACTGGGTGGTGGAGTACCACCAGTCGGCCACGGGGCCCTACCAGGCCGGGCGCACCACGAGGCCGGCAAGATCCCGCAGCCACAAGGTGCCCGGGGAGTCTTCTGCGAATTCCACCGGAGGGTGGTCCAGAAGGAGACTAGCTGCATGGAGGTTCTGGCCGGAGTGGCCGCTTCCATGGCCAGGGCGTGTCAGCCGGATGACCCGCCCGCCCGCAGGCGTCACCACCACCAGACATGGGGCGGAGGAGACTTTCTTGCGATCGGCGAGAGTGCCGACACACTCGAGTATGGCCCGACTCTTCCCTTCCCGATCTTGGGAACCCGCCATCTTCAGATGCACGCAGCTGAAAGAAAACACCAAAACTTCATGGAAAGATGATCGGGAAACTGACTACACCCTACAGGCGCGCCCTGTCGGTGTATTTCAACTGACAGGCCCAAGTCGACAGACCGGGTTTGGTTCGGTAGGGGGGTGTCTTTGGTAGCCGGCAAACCCTAACAGAGGGAAACCCCAGCACCTCTCACACTAACGAATTCTAGTGTCTAAAATTCAGATGAACACACGATTTTACCCAGGTTCAGGCCCCCATGGAGAAGGGTAACAGCCTTACGTCCTGCCTGATCTTGTATTGAGTCTAATGGGTTTTGTTACAGAGCTTGCCGATGACCAGCTCTTCTGTTGAGCTTCCTTTTTTCTACCGTCCCCCCCTATGTTCTAGAGTGCCCTTATATGCATGGGCTTACACACACCAGATAGAGGAGGAGGAGTCATCATGCTTATCTTACATGCATTTATTACATCTTTATGCGCTGTTCCGTTCCTTCGGCCCTAATCAATGCCAGCGCATGCCTTCGCCCGGTTCTTCCGGGATGGGACCCCTCTGTGACGGGTAGGTGGGAAGCGTCAGAGGAACGGGCTTGTAGTAGAATGCCTCGGAATCGACGTGCCTGGTACAGCAGGCCTGCCTCTTACACGGTACGGCGAGAAGGAGACTTCGAGGCGAAGCTAGCGTATCCCATCTTTTTGCATGGCGGCGAGACAAGCAAGACGTGCTCGCCCACAACCGCCACGTGGACTGGGCGATGGGCGAGCAGGGCGTGGTCGCCCACCTGCTCGCCCCACGCCACGTGGACTAGCACCGGTGGGCGTATGCGTGCTCGCCGTCCGCCTGCCAAAGCCGCCACGTAGGCCGGGCGCCGCGGCAGTGTGGCCGCCACCGCCGCCGGCGCCACGTGACCGACACGGTGGCGGGCGTACTCGCCACCGCCGCCAAAGCCGCCACTTGGCCGGGCGGGCGAGTAGGGCATGGCCGCCACACCTTTCGCCGTAGCGTCCGCGTGACCGACACCGGTGGGCGGCGTTGCCCACCGCCGCCAAAGCCGCCACGTGGGTTGGCGCCGGGCGGCGGCGTAACGCCCACTGCCGCCGCCGCGCCACGTGGCGTAAAGTACGTCGACAGCCGCCAAGAAGCGAAAGAGGGACCGCAAGCGCGATGACGGCCGGCCTCAGGTGTTCGTTTGGCGGATGGTCAACGAAGTTATGGAAGTCTTTGGATTCGCCCAGAGAGTCCGCCCTCGGCCGAATCGACCACGGCCCAAAGCCAAGCCACGCCGATCTTGGCAGGAGGATCACCGGTCTGGGTCGCGGTAGGCTGATGACCGCCCGCAAGGTCCCGAGGGGCGGCCTCGTTCGACGAGGTAAATTCTGCCGTTCCACGAGTTAGAACCACGACACTGCGAGGTGCAGAGCTGGCGAGCAAGTCGAGGCCTTCTAGATGGGCGCGAGAGATGCCCACGCCCTAAGGAGGAGATCGGCCGATAGGGTAAACGCCGGCGAGACCAGCCGACCTAGACACGGATTTCAATGAGGCGATCGCCGGATCGACGTTATCTTCGGCGGCTCGTCGGCGTACCAGTCCCGGCGCGAGATCAACGATGCGATGCACGTGGTCTACCAGGCCACCGTCGGGAAGCTCGCGGACCAGCCTTGCAAGTGGGCTAGGGCTACGATAACCTTCACGCAGAAGGATGCCCCCCAAGGTATGACTAAAGACCTCAAGACTGCCCTGGTCGTGACCCCGACCATTAGCAACACCTTGGTCAGGGGGGTCATGGTCGATGGGGGCAGCTCCCTCAACTTGCTGCTGGCCAGCACGCTCGACCAGATGCAGATCCCCCGGTCGAAGGTCAAGAACATCGTGATTCCGTTCTTCGGGATCGTCCCCGGGAGCTCGACAACACCTCTAGGGCAGGTGGTTCTGCCCGTCACCTTCGGCGCCTCGGACAACTTCCGCACCGAGCTGATCACCTTCGAGGTGGTCGAAGGAGATCTACCCTACAATGCCATCCTTGGCCGGCCGGCTCTGGTCAAGTTCATGGTGGCCAACCACTACGGCCACCGCTGCATGAAGCTCCCGGGGCCCAGCGGTATCATTACTGTGCGGGGCGACCTCAAGGCGGTGCACGGTTGCGAGACCCAGGCCTTGGCTCTCGCCGGCATGCTGCCTCAGCAGGGCCTTGAAGCGACCACGAAGGTCGCCCACCAGAAGGCGGTCATCCAGCCCAGCGGGGCTATAAAGGCTGTGCCGCTCGTGGAGGGGGACTCATCCAAGTGCGTCCACATCTCAGCCGAGCTAAGTTCCAAATCGGAACTCGAGCTCGTCACCTTCCTCCGCGCCAACAAAGATATATTGGCTTGGGAGCTGGCGGACATGCCGGGTGTCCCGAGGGAGGTGGTCGAGCACAGATTGCAGGTGCAGCCCGATTGCCGTCCCATGCGCCAAAAGTTGCGGCGCTTCTCACCTGAGAAGGTCACCATAATCAAGGAGAATCTTGACAAACTGTTGAAGGCCGGCTTCAATCGTGAGATCGATTACTCCGAATGGCTGGCCAATCCCGTCATCGTGCAGAAGAAGGGCGGGAAGTGGAGGATGTGCATGGATCACACGGGGTTGAACTCGGCATGACCGAAGAACAACTTCCCTCTCCCGCGCATCGACCAGATCGTCTACTCCACGGCAAATGCCAAGCTGCTAAGCTTTCTGGATGCCTATTCTGGGTACCACCAGATCAAGCTGGCGGTTGACGACGAAAGCAAGACGTCATTCATCAGACCGTTCGGGACCTACTACTACACGACCATGTCGTTTGGTCTCCGCAACGCCGGCGTGACCTTCCAGTGCCTAATGACCAAGACATTCGAGCCTCAGATCGGCCGCAACCTCGAAGTCTACGTGGACGACATCATCGTCAAGAGCGCCGCCGAAGCCGACCACATTCAAGACCTTGGGGAGACCTTCGCCAACCTGAACAAGTACAAGATCAAGCTCAATCCGGAGAAATGCGTGTTTGGCGCTGCCTCCGGCAAGGTGCTCGGCTACATGATCGGGGGATCGGGGGTCAGGCCGAACCCAGAGAAGATCGAGGCGATAGAGAGGATGCCCCCCCCCCGAGTTCGGTAAGGCAGGTGCAGTGCTTCACTGGCCGCATGGCTGCTCTTAGCCGGTTCCACTCGAGGCTCGGCGAGCCCAGACTGCCTTTCTTCAAGGCCCTGCGCAAGCAGGGGAGCTTCGAGTGGACGCCTGTCGGGAACCGAATATGCAAATCCGGACCCTCTTTGTATACTACACTAGTCTAGGATCACGCTAGTGCACACAGGCTCAACATCAGTGAATACCACAATCATACACAACGGAAATAAGATAAAAGACATTATATATTAAATATTACTAGTGGAATGACCTTGTGGTCAACTTACTTGACAATGCCTCACAAGGCTGAACAACAACAAATTGAACTTGGAGCGGAATGAAGACGTAGGTAACCCCTCAGTATACCATAGGCAACTGACAAGGCTCGCACCCTAAACATTCGTCCCTTCATGATACACCTTCTTCAGCACTGAGGATGTTGTAGGCAAGAGTGAGTACATAAAGCACTCAACAAGTTGTGCATAGAATGCAATCCTAACATAACTATATGCAAGGCTTATTCCAAAAGGAATGGCTAATAATGGCTGTTTTGCAGTAAAGCAGCATTTATGAACAAGTACAGTATATAGATTGAAAAGACAGTAAAAACAAATAACCATAATAAATAGATTCAGCATTTCTTAAGTAAACCAAGTTTCTCATCCTAAGTCAAGATTCAACCTTCTATGGCAACCTGCCATTCATCCCAAGTTTTGTTTTGCAAAAAGTCTAACCCTTGACTGTAATTCCCAAGCTTTGCTCAATACCATGAGCACGGCTATCCGAATAGTTTGTACACTCTGCAGAGGTTATGCACTTTACCCACATGATACAACCATTCACCATATAGGCGAATGATCATAACAAAGCCTTTACAATGCATTATCTTAACCCAGTACTACCCACTGAAGTTTCAACACTGATGGGCTAAAACCACCACAACAGGGCCCCCCTCTTGCGCCATGTGAGTTTCCTCCGTACACCCGAACTCACACCAGCAAGATAGTACTCAAGCTAAGACTTTGCAAATTAGTCAGCTAGGCTGCCCCATAACAGACATGTGGTTGCATGATCGACTCAGGTCAAAGGCTCGCAAGGTTAAGTCCTTAGTTGACCGAGGCAAGACTAACCAAATGTGATCCAAATATCCAAAACCAACAAAAACCAAATATGACCGCCCAGTTGCCACTCTTGGCCCACCAAAAACATTCTTGCCACTTGCCCCAGTCTAAATCATTTTTCCACCCCAGTTGATTACCAAGCACCACGTGCCATCAACAATTCAATATCGTTGCGTGACATCCACCGCCACAACAACTTAACATCATCATGTGACCACACATGATACACAAATTCATACTATTGTTCCATATTCCATTAGTCAAAATTAATAATCGACATTTCATGTACATGTGATAACGTGGCATGGCTAAGCACTCTACTCCGATCTAACCATCCATGTTGATTTCAATATTAACCAACTATAGTGAACCAACCTATGGTGACAAGTGGGGTATGGCATACAATTATCAAGGTAGGGTGTAATTCAAAAGGGTACAATATCTAAATCCCAATTTAAGTTGAAATCATTTGTACGATTGAAATAGCATGCAATATAGTAAAACAAAATATCAATTTTTCCTAACATGGGTTCAACATGATCAAAGCACAACTTGCCTTAGAAAAACCCTTATCCATGCTCTGGACCTCGATCTTGAGTTGATGAATCTTCCCCGGTTGCGTCGCACAATTAATCGTCTACGCAAAACGAAAAGAAATAGCAAATAAACACCAAGAATAGAGAGTAAACAAACTCTAAAAATCAAATAAAAGTCTCCAATAGATAGATCTCAATTTTACAAATTTTTAGAAATTTGAATCACCTCAATCGGAGTTCGTATGAGGAAGAACGAGCCCTCGGAAAATTCAAATTCTTGAAAAATCCATGAAATTGGAAAATCAAAATATTCCGAATTATTTTTAGAAAAGAAAATCCGAATTATGACGTCGGCTGACGTCAGCATGGCGCCGGGTCGTTACGGACGACACGTGGCTTGATCTAAGCCATCTAAACCCGATCCAACGATTACTATTTAATCCGCGACGTGGCTAAACGTCAACCACCGGATTCTAATCCAACGACTATTACTTACCCGAGGTGAATACTGCTGACCTAATCAACGTGGCACATTCCTGTCCATCCGATCTTAATCTAACGGCAGAGGATGACTGAGTCGTTTACTATTCCCCGAGATGACGCGGCTTAATCCGGTGCGTCCACGGAAAATCCTACGGTCGACGTTTAATCGAAGCGCTTACCTTCCCCAAAGCGACGTGGCGAAATCCCGGCGGTCCGATGCTGATCCCACAGCTGAGGTTACTCGCGGACGGTGATGGCGAAGCGGCGGTGCAAACTCACCAGACTTGAAGAAGAAAACCTTCCCGACGGCGTTCCGATGATCTCCGACGAGGAAGAAGTGGCGACTCGGATTCGTCTCGTTACGGCGAATCTGAAGATGGAACGAACACGACGGCTGACGGCTTGACGACAACGCAAATTGAAGGAACAACGCGGCGGCTCGGTCTTGAACTTCGGCGAGATCTTGCGTGAACTCCACGGCGACACGAGCGATGGCGCAACAGCGAAAAGAAGTGGTGGCTCACGGGAAACCTCGGACGGGGTGCTCAGCTCTAAATACCCCTCGCATGATGCGAGAACTTGGAAAGTACAATGGCGGCGGCGCGTTCGATCCGGATACGGCGGCGGCAAATTTGACTCGGACACGACGACTAACGGCCACACGATCTCCATTGGACGGCCCAGATAGATTAAGGATTCTGAACCGGTAAGATTGGATGAAGACCGTTCGATCAAATATAACGGCTCACAGCGCTAGGGTTTTCATTAACTGACGTAGCTTGATAAAGTCCGTTGGATGGCGATCCGACGGCGCATGTTACCCCTCCTGATTCACGGCCGGCTGCACAGTAATGGGCTTTGGCCCGTTACTATTCACAAAGATTCTCCGAATTTTTGATTTAAAATAAATAAGGAAATTCATTTGATTTATTTAGGGTAGTAAAAATATTAGAAAAATTCCAAGAAAAATCTCAAAAATACTTTGAGACATTCTCGACTTAAATAAAATATTTTTGACAAAACTTTATTTTAAACTTTTCTTTTTATAATTATTTCTTGACAAAAGGCAATATATTCTAATTCCAAATAATTCAAATAAATCTCAAATTAAAAATCCAAATAAATCCAGAAAATTCACAAAAAATCATAATTTGCAATAAAATAATATTAAATAAATAAAAAACCAAAATTTGGGATGTTACAAACCTCCCCCCTTAACGGAATCTCGACCCCGAGATTTAGGGCTGGCTAGAGAATAGGTTTGGGAATTCTGCCTTCAGATCCTCTTCACGCTCCCAAGTTGCTTCGTTTTCTGAATGATTACCCCATTGAACTCTACAAAAGCGAGTGGACTTATTTCTGGTTCTGCGCTCCTTTACATCCAAAATCACGATTGGCTGCTCCTTGTAAGTCAGATCCTCCTGCAACTCAATTGCTTCTAACGACGTCTGTTCCGCTGGTACTCTGAGACATTTCTTAAGTTGCGACACATGGAACACATCATGAACTCCTGCTAATGACTGGGCAGTTCCAACTGATACGCAACCTCTCCTCGGCGGCTCAGTGTCTTAAATGGCCCAACATACCTAGGTGCAAGCTTCCCTTTGACATGAAATCTTTTTACACCTTTAAGGGGTGATTTTGAGATACTCAAAATCATTGGGTTCAAAACTCAAATCATGACGGCGATTGTCGGCATAGCTCTTCTGCCTTAGCTATGTTGTTTTCAGTCTTTCCTTGATTGTGGCAACTTGTTCTTCCACCTTTCTGAAAATCTCAGGCCCAGACACTGAACTTTTCCCCGCTTCATTCCAATTTAACGGCTATGACAGACATGCCCATATGAGGCGTCAAATGATGACATTTGCAAACTAGCCTGACAGCTATTGTTATAACGGAACTTTGCACATGGCAAGCATTTATCCCGAGATATAGCGTAAGCTAACTCTCAATATGTCTTCCAGAATCTGATTAACTCTTTCTGTCTGACCATCCGTCTGGGGATAATATGCGGTGCTAAATTCAAACGAATTCTCATTGCTTTGTGTAATTTGTTCTAAAACTTCGAGATAAGTTGGATACTTCCATCAAACACAATCCTCTTGGGCACCTCATGCAGTCACTCGATATACAAATCTGCCAACCGATCTTTTGAATACGTAGCCTTCAATGATATGAAATGAGCAACTTTGGTCAATTAATCAATAACGATTCCTCCGAATTCGTATCCTTTAGGGTCAATTCACACTAGGGATCCTTTTAATGATTTGCCTCCTATTTCTACTCAGGGATCTACAATGATTTGCAATGAACCTTTAGATCTCTAATGCCTTGCCTTTATTTTCTGATACACATCACATCGAGTATCATATCCAATAGCTTCGCTCTTCACCTTAGGCCACCAAACTTTTTCTTTAGACCTTATCACATCTTGGCACTTTCTAGATGAATCGAATACTTAGAATCATGGGTTTCTTTAGATGTTAACTGCTTAAGCCCCCCTTATCTGATTCTCATATTCGGCCTCAAAACCACATAGTATCCTAATCATTCAAAATTTCTGCTTCTTGGCTAAGCCTTTTGCTTTCCTTGACTTGATTTTATTTTTTTTATTTTTTTCCTCCTCCCTTCGAACTTCCTATGATCCGATCTTCTAAGGTGGGTTTTATTTCCAAGACAACCATGAAAATTCGTCGAACGACCTCCAATTTCAACCTTTCGAATTCTCTGCATAACTCTAGTTGACCGCTCATTGTCAACACATTTTGAATTATGACCTCATAACTCAAACGTTAACTACCACATTGGCCTTACTAGAATGCCTATGGATTCTGACACTAGATTTTTTTATTATTTCCAGCCATTTTCTCTGTTCCATATTAAGTCTGACTGAGTAAATATATAATTTAGACTCTTATGATTCACATCTATTTTTGTTGAGATAGTGACACCATATTTCCAAATCGTGTACTATTATAGCTAGCCCCAAGTCATACGTATGGTAATTATCCTCATGCTGTCTCAATTGCCTTAACGCATGGTCAATCAACCTTGCCATTTTGCGTAGATTCGCCTCCCAAATCATGTCTCGAAACATCACCATATATGTCAAAACTGCTCAGTTAATAATACTACATAGGTGTCAATGTTAACCGCTTCCTCAACTCCCGAAGACTCTTTTCACACTCTGGCGTCCATGCACTCTTTCTCTTCCACAATTGCGTAAGGGGTCTAGCTACTGCCGAAACCTTTTCATGGACCAGCTCCTAGAACTTCAACTCTAAGTAACGACTTTGGTTGCTCCCAATGTAACACAACTTCTACCTTACTTGACTCGACATCAACTCCTTTATCAGTCTCTATATGACAAAAGGATTCTACCTTTTTCTTCCAGGGATCACACTTGTTGAACATAGCGTATGACCACTGTTATCGTAAGAATTCATCTCAAGATTCTGCATGTTTCCCTCTTGTCTTAGAATATACTAGAATATCATCTATATGGCAACCATGGATTTATCCAATTAATCCATAACACCTTAATCATCATATTCATGAAGTATGCAGGGCATTAGTCAATCCAAGAGATATAGCCCAAAACTTATTCTGTCCATATCGCGTAGAGAATGTAATCCTAAAAACCTCCTTCACATGATTCCTCAATTGACGATAACTGGAGCGAAATTTTATCCTAGAAAAACTCCAACTCTCTTCTCAATCACGTTGTTGATCCTGACATTGGATACTTGTTTTCAATCTTTTCTTCAGTTAGAGCATGATTCAGGGCACTCTATTGATCTTCCATTTTCCTTTTTGATAAACAAAAGCTCTTATGGTGACACACTAAGTTTTCTCAAAACTCTTCCTATTAATTCCTCGATATGCTTTTCCATTTCCCACTAATTCCTTAGTAGACACTTGACTTGGTTTTTTTTCGCTATTGGTGTTGTACCAATCACTAACTCGCTTACGAACTTGATTTTTCGATATGACAGCATACCAAGCAATCTCTTGGAAAAATTTATCGAGATAGTCTCTAACAGCTGGCGCATCCTCTAATTGGCAAATTTCCACACTTTTATCCATCAACTGACTAACACAAACTATCATCACTTGAACCCCCCCTTTTTTTTCCACATTCAAGGTTTTAAATCGATATACTCTTCACCAAAATAGCCTTATGTTTTGGGCAACCATCTAATTTCAAGAACAACTTAAATTCCAACACAATATGTTTTGCTTGGGACTCTACTCTCTCCTTAAGCACTGAATTCTCAACATCCTAGGGTAAATCTAGCATAACTGAGTACTTACTGACAATGACAAATCCTCTGGTAAACAAGCTCACACTGGGTACCACTAAACTAGCCACCATTGCACAAGTATCATTTTTAAGTGAACCATAAACGCAATAATACTCTTAGAGAAACATCGAACTCATCATTTTACATTATTGCTTTTCCTTCCAGTACTCTGTATACCAATGTATCAACCATTTCTACTGTGGGGAACCGTCCCCGGGACTCCACTGATTCACCCAAATGCATGGCATATCTCAAGTGAATCAAGGGAACCTCGGGCGTCCCGTGATTATACCCGTGTTGGTCCCAGGATAGTTCGCCAACACGAGCATTCTCATCCAACAGTTGACATCACAACACATACATAATTAGCGGAAGCATAAACGTTATTACATACCAAAAGTAGGACTGCTGTCCATAACGACATATTTAAAGTTATTACATCAAGTAGCAGCGGAAATCACAAGATAAACAACAAAAGGGCCAGCATGGCATGCCCCCAAACCCTCAGGCAACCAACTCGGGCAAGAACGGCGACTAAACGTTAGAATCACCGAAATCTGCCCGGTAAAAGTCCCCGGGCAGTGCCTCATCCTCACCTGCAGCAAGTGGACAATCCGATTGAGTACAAAGAGTGTACTCGCACAATAATATAAGTTGTATGCTGGTTTCTAACGACATGTGGTTGCTACATCAAAGGAAAGCAAAATGGCAAGTTTAGCATAAAGCAATATTTGGAATCAATCGTAAACATGTATAGATTGAAAAGAATTGCATGTAATGAACATTTGCAAATTCTAATACATAATATAACATCATCATAATCACATTTATCTCATGCCTTCAAGCATTCTCCGAACCATGAGTTCCATCGCTCATGTTCGACTACACACACGAGTACTCCAATACTCATGTCTTTTTCCCACTCCCATCCCATTCTTACCAAGATCTTAATACCAAAGGATCGACAATTCAAGAGATCGTCCTAACCATGGACGCGGCTATTCGAATAGTTTAAACTCTGCAGAGGTACGACTTTACCCACACGACACGCCACGCTCGTAAGCCAAGCTATTAACACATTTCCTTAGATGTGTCGGGCGAGGTGAACGTGACAAACCATTTTCCAGTATGCATGGTAGTGTATCTAAACCATCCGGATGACTGTGACCCTTGGTCCCGCGTGCCTAGTGCCCGGTGTGTGTGGACCAAGGAGTACACCCGTTGTAGGACATCCCCAACTCAACAAAGTTCGAGGGACTCCGAGGATATTCCTTGGCGCTCCACTAAGCCCAAGGAACTCCGACGGACATTCCTTGACACTCCACAAAGCTCAAGGAATACCGAGTGCACATGGTTTACATACCCTAGTCATACACAAGTACTTGGTTACGCCGGTCCCATAAACGGCGTGTGGTTCGCACGATAGTTACTCAAAAAGACGTCACTAGGATTTCATCCTGATGGTCCTTAGCCAGTCATGTCTACTCATTAATCATCAATTGAAAACAACATCATAATAATAATTTCTCAATCATTGCGACCAATGGACTAAGTCCATCTATCGCGGTTTCTAACGATGTTCTAAGCATGGCTAAGCAATTATACGAACCCATATACAATAATAATAAACCAACCACCTAGGGAGACAATGGAACATGGAAAGAACATGATAAGGATACATCACAATGTGGCAATAGCTACAATTTCTACCCAAACATAATTGTAATTGAAAGTAAGCATGCACTTGATAAAATAATTCCAAAGACGAAATTTCAAATAGTAGGAGCAATCATGGTCAAGGAGTAAGGTAGTGCCTTGCTGCTCGATCTTGGTCTCAAAAGCGTAGTCGTACTCGGGTGTGCCCTCCGAAACGCCAACACCTAACGAGAAAATCCAATTCAATAAACACCAAACAAGGATTCAAATAGTGCACATGGGCAAAAGATGCATGACATGCTCATGATGTGTAATACTAATCATAATATGCAAGTACTAATTGAGTTTTTGCGTCAAAAGTTCAAGTCTTAAGGTTTTTATTGAATTAAGTTCGGAGTATCCGAGTGTCACTTCGGACTGTCCGAGTGGACCCTCTCGGTATGAAGTTGAAATTCTCTTCGGATTGTCCGAAATATGATTCGGAGTATCCGAAGGTAGGTTCGGAGTATCCGAGTGGTACCTCGGAATGTCCGAGCAGACCTTCTCGGTTAGCCAATGAAGCCCTCAAGCTAATTCCTATTCGGACTATCCGGAACTTCATTCGGAGTATCCGAAGGTGTTCGGAATGTCCGAGTAAAATCTCGGATTTGTCCGAAATGGGCGCTTCGTTTCAAACTACCGGTTTGTCTATTATCCTCTACACTTCCAAGTAATGAGCTAGGGTTTCAAGGGGATGGACTAGGGTTTCAAAGGGATGGTCTAGGGTAGAATCTTACCACTACAATGTTGCTCTTGCACTTGGTGAAGGTTGGTTTCGGCGAGGGGAGGATGAAAAATGTCACAATGCCGGTTCTTCACGGTTCGCCTCCTCCTAGCCCGCGTAGACGACAATGCCTTCTTTTGCTCGTGCTTGCAACGAGTCTAGCCTTCCTCCTCACACTTCCAAGTGACATGCACGACCCGAATCAAGGATTGATGATGGATTCCATGGGGAAAATAGCAATGAGTTACAAGGAGCAGAATTTCAGAACATGGGTAGCAAGAAAACGATTGCCACTTACCCAAAACTTGGTTCCTCAAGAATCCATTTGGATGGATGTGAAGCTCTTGACCTTGGCTACAAGGTGGTGTAACATGCACAAACCAAAACTCAAGTTTGGAGGGGATTTGTGGGGGAGAATGGCAAGAGGTGAGGAAGGAGCTGCTTGCTGTTTTCTGCAGGTTTGGATGAGGAAATGGGCAGGAAAAGGGAGGAGAAACCAAGGGTTGGACCTTATATAGGCTGCCCACTCATGCCTTACATGTGGGGCTAGGTCCCACATGTCATAGAGTGGTTAAAAGAGTGGGTATGAGTGGTTTGAGTGAGAAAAGACATGGAAAGGATGTGCAGCCACAATTTCCTATGCAATGGTAGGTCCCATGTGTCATTGACTAGGGGTAGGGGTGAATAGAGTAGGAATTTGTATGGTAGGTGTGCAGCCTACTCTCCTCTCTCTTATGAATATGGCCCACATGTCATTGACTAAGGTAAGATAGCATGTGTGCAGTTTTTAGAAAATGATTGCTAGGATTTTGTAATTCCCTCTTTTATGCAAGATGAATGTCCTAACACTTGTATGGTTATTATTAAATGAGGATGTAATGACATTATGGAAGATGTTAGCGCGACAAGCCTCACTTATCGGATTAACGAAAATCGGGCTGTTACAAGCCTCCCCCCTTAAAAGAATCTTGTCCTCGAGATTACACCGCTTCATTGAAGAGGTAGGGGTATTCGGCTCGAAGATGATCCTCACGCTCCCATGTGGCTTCGTCGGGGGTATGATTACTCCATTGAACCTTAAAGAACTTGATGGTGTGGTTTCGAGTAACACGCTCCCTCTCGTCGAGAATACAAATGGGATGCTCCTTGTAGGATAGATCGGGTTGTAATTCAAGAGCGTCCAATTCTGTGGCTTCGGTCGGGACACAAAGGCATTTCTTCAATTGAGAGACATGAAAGACATCGTGTACATCGGCTAGTGAAGGGGGAAGCTCCAATTGATACGCCACCGTTCCCCGCCTTGCTATAATCCGGAAAGGTCCGATATAACGAGGGGCTAGCTTTCCCTTCACTTGAAATCGACGAACACCTTTCATTGGTGAGACTTTGAGATAGACATGATCACCAACTTCGAACTTAAGTTCACGGCGGCGACGATCGGCGTAGCTCTTTTGATTTGAGACTAGCGCGGTTCGCAACCGTTCACGAATAAATCGAACTTGCTCTTCCGCTTGCGACTAGTTCGGGACCAAAGAGGGTCTCTCTCGCACTCGCAGACGCTTAAGTGGAGTTCGCAAGATCTCCCATAGAGAGCCTCGAATGGACTCATTTGGAGACTAGCTTGATAGTCATTGTTGTAGGAGAACTCCTGAAGGGTAGACATTTCTCCCAATTCTTGCCGTAGGTAAGGGCACAAGCTCTAAGCATATCCTCGAGAATTTGGTTCACCCGTTCAGCTTGTCCATCAGTCTGCGGGTGATACGCAGTGCTAAAAGAGAGTTGAGTCCCCATGGCCTTGTGGAGGCATTGCCAAAAGTGCGAGGTGAACTGAGTACCTCGATCTGAGACAATCCTTTTGGGAACACCATGAAGAGACACAATTCGATTAAGATATAACTCCGCTAACTTGCTCATCAGATCCGCTGCCTTGACAGAAGAAAATGAGCGATCTTGGTCAATCGGTCAACGATTACCCATATGGAATCGAAACCTTTTTGCGTCTTGGGCAACCCGGTGATGAAATCCATACCAATCTCTTCCCACTTCCACATAGGAATGGGCTGGGGTTGAAGTGTGCCTGCTGCACGCAAATGGTCGGCTTTCACCCGCTGACATACGTCGCACTCGGTGACATACCGGGCAATCTCTCGTTTCATCCGGGTCCACCAAAGTCTTGGCTTAAGATCTTGATACATTTTTGTACTCCCGGGATGAATAGAGAATGTGGAATTATGAGCCTCATCAAGGATCAGTGCCTTCAACTCCTTACAATTTGGCACCACTAGCCGTTTGCCGAACCACAAGACACCTTGTGGGTCCTTGGTGAAACAATTGGCCTTGCCTTGCTCGATGCGGGCTCGGATGAGTGCTATGCCCTTGTCTGTCTTTTGAGCCTCTTTGATTTGGTCCAAGAGATTAGATTTAACCTCCATGACAGCAAGGGATCCCTCCTTAACCACTTCTAGATTGAGCTTTCGAAACTCGGCGCACATGGCGTCCGATTCCGGTTCTACTGAAAGACGATTGCATTGAGACTTTCGGCTCAGAGCATCGGCAACAATGTTGGCCTTTCCTGGATGATAATAGAGTCCCATATCATAGTCTTTGATCAATTCGAGCCACCTCCTTTGCCTCAAGTTCAGATCGCTTGAGTAAAGATATACTTCAGGCTCTTGTGATCGGTGTAAACTTCACAACGATTACCGATGAGGAAATGTCGCCAGATTTTTAGAGCATGCACTACCGCTGCCAGCTCTAAGTCATGGGTGGGGTAATTCATCCCATGAGGTCTCAATTGCCTCGATGCATATGCCACAACTCGGCCTTCTTGCATAAGTACACAACCCAGCCCGAGGCGGGATGCATCGCAATAGATGTCGAAGCCCTTGTGAATGTCTGGCAGGACTAGGATGGGTGCAGTGGTTAAGCGAACCTTCAACAATTGAAAGCTTGCCTCACACTCCGCTGACCATACGAACTTGTTCTCCTTCTTCAAAAGTTCGGTCAGTGGCTTCGCGATTTTGGAGAAGTTCTCCACGAACCGGCGGTAATAACCCGCGAACCCGAGAAAACTTCGAACATCCGTGATGTTCTTAGGCTGCTCCCAATCAAGTACCGCTCAGATCTTGTGGGGTCAACCGCAACTCCGCCTTCGATAATACATGGCCCAAGAAGGCAACCTCTTTTAGCCGAATTCGTGACTTGCTGAATTTTGCATAGAGTTGGTGCTCTCAGCTTTTCTAGGACTGCCCGAAGATGTACTTCATGCTCCTCTTCGGACTCGGAATAAATGAGAATATCATCAATGAAGATGACAACGAACTTATCGAGATACTCCATGAAAACTGAATTCATAAGGTTCATGAAATAGGCCGGTGCATTGGTCAAACCGAAAGACATGACGGTATACTCATACAGGCCATAACGTGTGGAGAATACCGTCTTTGGAATGTCTTCCGATCTAATCTTGATCTGATGGTAGCCCAATCTCAAGTCAATCTTGGAGAAAACACAGGCTCCGGTCATTTGATCGAACAAATCATCGATCCGAGGAAGTGGATACTTGTTCTTGACCGTGACCTCATTTAATGGACGGTAATCAACACACATCCTTCTTCACAAATATCGCCGGGCATCCCCAAGGTGAGGAGCTCGGCCGAATGAAGCCCTTCTCTTGCAGCTCCGTAAGTTGTTTCTTTAATTCAATCAACTCATTTGGAGGCATACGGTAAGGTCGCTTCGATATCGGGGCCGTTCCGGGTAGAAGCTCAATGACGAACTCAACCTCCCGGTCAGGTGGCATCCCCGGCAACTCTTCTGGAAACACATCTGGGTAATCACATACCATTGGTATGCTACTTATCCCAAGGAATGGCTCACCCTTCAAGGCATAGAAGTGAGCATAATCGGGACTTGATGCAAACACAACTTGTTTGCCGCTTGCGTTAGTAAGTGAAATAGATCTGCTTGCACAATTGATGCATCCTTGGTGCTTGGATAACCAATCCATCCCAAGAATAACTTCAATTCCTTTCGTCTTAATCATTATCAAATCAGCTAGGAACTCTACCCCATTGACTTCGATCTTTACTTCCCGGTAGACTCGATCGGTCCTTAATTCTGATCCCGGGGTTTTTAATGAGAAGTGGTGGATGCATAGGTTGTATAGGGAATTCATGATGCCTAGCAAACTTCTCCTTAACAAATGAATGGGATGCTCCGGAATCAAATAATACGGTAGTCGGGTATGAGTTGACGGAAAGCGCACCCAATACCACCTCCGGTGCATTCTGAGCTTCTTCAGCAGTCACATGGTTGATGCGACCATGCGGTGGTGTTGGTGCGGTTCTTGGAGGCATTGGTCGAGGTGGAGGTGCTGCTGCCCCCGGTGCAATGGTGGGTCGAATTCCCGACGTTGCTTGGTTCTTTTGTGGGCATTGACATGCAAAGTGCCCCGGCTGTTTGCACTGGAAGCAAACGAGAACTGGACGAGCTTGAGTGTTGGCTCCTTGCTGATTTCCACCTACGGTTGGTGGAAGACTTGGTTGCGGTGGTCGAGCCATGAACGTTGGAGGCCTTGGCGGTGCCGGAGCTTGATAGCTTGGGAAAGATGGGCGCACCATGCACTGCGGCTGCGAGTTGCCACTTGCTGAATTTTGTGCAATCCTCTTGCGCTTGCGCGAATCCTCCAACCTTCCCCATTTCTCCTCCACCACTATAGCCTTGTGGACTAAGTGCTGGAAATTCCGGAAGTCATGAGCAGCGAGCTCCAGCTGCAACTCTTCTGAAAGTCCTCCATAAAGCGCTCTTGCTTGCGCCATCAATGGAGACTTCGTCCGGCATAGCAAGCCAAATAGTTGAACTCATGAAGATAGTCCATGACGGTCTTGCTACCTTGCTTCAATGCAAGAAATTCACGCTTCTTTCTTGCCATAACGCCAAGGAACATGAGCCTCATGAAAGCCGCGAAAATTCTGCCCAAGTGATGACATGATCGGCGGGCTGCATGGCGGTAAAGCTGTCCCACCATGCGCACGCTGCACCATCGAGTTCATGTGAAGCAAAGAGGACCTTCTCATGGTCCGGACATTGAGCGATGGCCAGCTTGCGCTCAATAGTCTGAAGCCATTCATTGGCCTCGAGTGGATCCACAGCACGGGAGAATGTTGGCGGCCTCGTGCGAAGAAACTCACTAAGTCCGCCAGTCGCGTGATGTCCTGCCCCCTCAGCTCCTCGAAAAGGGGCTGGGGCATGGGCCGTGTTACGGGCGATTTGCTGCAAGATCAACGTTTGATCTTGCCGGTTTTGCTCAATCATGGCAAGGACTTGAGCCATGGTAGGAGGGGGTGGAAGTTCCTCCTCCACGCGAACGTGGTGCTGATTTTGGCGAAGTGAGGACTCCGGGTGGTCATGGGTGACCCCCTGAGTTGGATTCTCAGTTGCTTGATATTCGTTGGATTGCGGCCTCGCCTCACGCTGAGCTTGGGAACGAGTGGTAACTCCCGCCATCTGTTGCCAAAACCAAATTAGCAACAAGTAGAAGGAGAACCATAACTATGCCGAACCTAAAATATACGGACAGCAAGTCACACAATTTAAACTCTATATGTATGCAGCAAGAAAACATGCACCAACTCCAAAAGACATCAAAATAAGAAGGCTCTTAAGCCACAACATCAACCTTGAAAGCAAATAACCAGATTCCGATACATTAGTACAAGTTCACAACCCGTAGGTCAAGGATAACAACTAAGGATGATAGTTCCAAATATAAAAACTAGCATAGGTTCATAAGGTAGCCTATTACATCAATTAAATCAGTTCAGTGCATCTCTACTTTCCCTCCATGATAAGCTCTACCGGGACAACTCAAATGTCTCTAAGGAATCCTTGGGGAAACTCATCCAAAAGATGGTATCCCGGAGATCCGGTGTCTTCGGGGTCCAAGGGGTTAGTGAGACGCTGTGGTGATCCAATATAGAACCTAGGTACCCCCGAAGATTCCCGGGCACGCCGACGCATCACACCTCCCGAATTGATGCGCACGGTGTTGGACACAACGTCCTCAGTCTCTATCCCCGGCACATGAGGAAACTGAAATGCAGGTGGGGCTACGTCGTGTGGCGTCGTGGAGTTGCGCCCATATAATACGTCCCTTGGCACCAAGTTAATCTGAACGAATTGGTGAAGATGCCCTTGTGCTGCATGAAGACGGGCACGAGTCTCCCATAACTCATGGACGACACAACGATGAGCCCGGTCCAAGGCACGGACCAAACCCGACAACTGGCGAATTGAAGAGTCTTCTCCCATCTCGGTTTCAGCGACACTGTTGACCTCTTCTGTCGATCCTCGTTGCGGGAAGTATTGATAAGGAGGTAATGTCAGCTCCCACAAGTTATGACGGAGATGGCACATGGCAACATATGCCACCTCTTGGATGGCCATTCCTACGGACGTCCCCCTCGCTTGAAAGTGATAGGGAATGCTCCCCGTCACCATCCTAGCGATGATGTGAACCGTGGCGGTGTAGGTCTTCAATCTGGGCCCCATAGCACGACCATAGACCGCGTACTCCGGTGCATAGGTGAAATTGGCCCTCCAAAGCATATCCCTCAGGAGGGAAGGATAGCCCTCCACATCTTCGGCACGAGTGACTAAAATCAATGACCCAAAACTCATCTGTCACGTTGAAAAGGATAAGAGGGGTTAAAACTTGTTTGCACAATCAAATAAACATAAGGGTAAGATATAGAACTAAGAGGGGTAAGAAATAAAGGAATTTGCACAATGCTATCAAATCTGAAATTATTTGATAACCAAAATAATTTTTGGACTCAAAGCATACCCTAACTAATCGTAGCATGGCCGTTCTAACCTACAGTCAGTATGGCTCTGATACCAAGCCTGTGGGGAACCGTCCCCGGGACTCCACTGATTCACCCAAATGCATGGCATATCTCAAGTGAATCAAGGGAACCTCAGGCGCCCCGTGATTATACCTGTTGGTCCTGTGATAGTTCGCCAACACGAGCATTCTCATCCAACAGATTGACATCACAACACATACATAATTAGCGGAAGCATAAACGTTATTACATACCAAAAGTAGGACTGCTGTCCATAACGACATATTTAAAGTTATTACATCAAGTAGCAGCGGAAATCACAAGATAAACAACAAAAGGGCCAGCATGGCATGCCCCCAAACCCTCAGGCAACCAACTGGGGCAAGAACGGCGACTAAACGTTAGAATCACCGAAATCTGCCCGGTAAAAGTCCCCGGGCAGTGCCTCATCCTCACCTGCAGCAAGTGGACAATCCGATTGAGTACAAAGAGTGTACTCGCACAATAATATAAGTTGTATGCTGGTTTCTAACGACATGTGGTTGCTACATCAAAGGAAAGCAAAATGGCAAGTTTAGCATAAAGCAATATTTGGAATCAATCGTAAACATGTATAGATTGAAAAGAATTGCATTTAATGAACATTTGCAAATTCTAATACATAATATAACATCATCATAATCACATTTATCTCATGCCTTCAAGCATTCTCCGAACCATGAGTTCCATCGCTCATGTTCGACTACACACACGAGTACTCCAATACTCATGTCTTTTTCCCACTCCCATCCCATTCTTACCAAGATCTTAATACTCGCCAAAGGATCGACAATTCAAGAGATCGCCCTAACCATGGACGCGCTATTCAATAGTTTAAACTCTGCAGAGGTACGACTTTACCCACACGACACGCCACGCCAGAAGCCAAGCTATTAACACATTTCCTTAGATGTGTCCGGCGAGGTGAACGTGACAAACCATTTTCCAGTATGCATGGTAGTGTATCTAAACCATCCGGATGATGTGACCTTGGTCCCGCGTGCCTAGTGCCCGTGTGTGTGGACCAAGGAGTACACCTGTTGTAGGACATCCCCAACTCAACAAAGTTCGAGGGACTCGAGGATATTCATGGCGCCCACTAAGCCCAAGGAACTCCGACGACATTCCTTGACACTCCACAAAGCTCAAGGAATACCGAGTGCACATGGTTTACATACCCTAGTCATACACAAGTACTTGGTTACGCCGGTCCCATAAACGGCGTGTGGTTCGCACGATAGTTACTCAAAAAGACGTCACTAGGATTTCATCCTGATGGTCCTTAGCCAGTCATGTCTACTCATTAATCATCAATTGAAAACAACATCATAATAATAATTTCTCAATCATTGCGACCAATGGACTAAGTCCATCTATCGCGGTTTCTAACGATGTTCTAAGCATGGCTAAGCAATTCGCACGAACCCATATACAATAATAATAAACCAACCACCTAGGGAGACAATGGAACATGGAAAGAACATGATAAGGGGATACATCACAATGTGGCAATAGCTACGAATTTCTACCCAAACATAATTGTAATTGAAAGTAAGCATGCACTTGATAAAATAATTCCAAAGACGTAAATTTCAAATAGTAGGAGCAATCATGGTCAAGGAGTAAGGTAGTGCCTTGCTGCTCGATCTTGGTCTCAAAAGCGTAGTCGTACTCGGGTGTGCCCTCCGAAACGCCAACACCTAACGAGAAAATCCAATTCAATAAACACCAAACAAGGATTCAAATAGTGCACATGGGCAAAAGATGCATGACATGCTCATGATGTGTAATACTAATCATAATATGCAAGTACTAATTGAGTTTTTCGTCAAAAGTTCAAGTCTTAAGGTTTTATTGAATTAAGTTCGAGTATCCGAGTGTCACTTGATTTGTCCGAGTGGACCCTCTCGGTATGAAGTTGAAATTCTCTTCGGATTGTCCGAAATATGATTCGGAGTATCCGAAGGTAGGTTCGGAGTATCCGAGTGGTACCTCGGAATGTCCGAGCAGACCTTCTCGGTTAGCCAATGAAGCCCTCAAGCTAATTCCTATTCGGACTATCCGGAACTTCATTCGGAGTATCCGAAGGTGTTCGGAATGTCCGAGTAAAATTTCGGACTATCCGAGCTGGGCGTTTCTGTTTCAAACGGCTGGTTTGCCTACTATCCTCTACACTTCCAAGTAATGAGCTAGGGTTTCAAGGGGATGGACTAGGGTAGAATCTTACCACTACAATGTTGCTCTTGCACTAGGTGGATGTTGGTTTCAAGTAGGGGAGGATGAAAAATGTCACAATGCCGGTTCTTCACGGTTCGCCTCCTCCTAGCCCGCGTAGACGACAATGCCTTCTTTTGCTCGTGCTTGCAACGGCGTCTAGCCTTCCTCCTCACACTTCCAAGTGACATGCACGACCCGAATCAAGGATTGATGATGGATTCCATGGGGAAAATAGCAATGAGTTACAAGGAGCAGAATTTCAGAACATGGGTAGCAAGAAAACGATTGCCACTTACCCAAAACTTGGTTCCTCAAGAATCCATTTGGATGGATGTGAAGCTCTTGACCTTGGCTACAAGGTGGTGTAACATGCACAAACCAAAACTCAAGTTTGGAGGGGATTTGTGGGGGAGAATGGCAAGAGGTGAGGAAGGAGCTGCTTGCTGTTTTCTGCAGGTTTGGATGAGGAAATGGGCAGGAAAAGGAGGAGAAACCAAGGGTTGGACCTTATATAGGCTGCCCACTCATGCCTTACATGTGGGGCTAGGTCCCACATGTCATAGAGTGGTTAAAAGAGTGGGTATGAGTGGTTTGAGTGAGAAAAGACATGGAAAGGATGTGCAGCCACAATTTCCTATGCAATGGTAGGTCCCATGTGTCATTGACTAGGGGTAGGGGTGAATAGAGTAGGAATTTGTATGGTAGGTGTGCAGCCTACTCTCCTCTCTCTTATGAATATGGCCCACATGTCATTGACTAAGGTAAGATAGCATGTGTGCAGTTTTTAGAAAATGATTGCTAGGATTTTGTAATTCCCTCTTTTATGCAAGATGAATGTCCTAACACTTGTATGGTTATTATTAAATGAGGATGTAACGACATTATGGAAGATGTTAACGCGACAAGCCTCACTTACCGGATTAACGAAAATTGGGCTGTTACATCTACTTTATTTCTTTTGAGAAGGAAACCTTTACATGGAATTCATCACTAATCTCTTTACTTTACAGATAGGGTTACGATATTGTACTAAGTAGACTCATGGCTCCTGACTTCCTTGATTTAGCATTGGTGCTGGGGCTTTGGCAGGGACGGAGTTAGGATTGACTTGAACCGATGCGATTGCTTTCCTTTGAGGGCACTTATTGGCAAAATGCTTGGGTTTGTGGAAAATATAGTAGAGTCAAAGGTGAACTTTCTTTCTTGAGCATTCGTTAATTGTAATGGTGTCTTTACCTAGACGCCTTTTCTTCAATTGACTTTCTTGACAAATTTCTCTTGTAACTTCACCGTTCATTCTTGGCGTTATATACCGGACTGAGGTAACTTCCGGTATATCAACAGCTATAGGGGTTATTTGTTCTCTCTATGGCATTGTTTGACAAAATGGCCTTCTTCTTGACAGTTGTAGCACAACCGTTTGTATTGTTTTGCCTTGATAGGTGCAACTGTATATTCGTCATCATCACTCTTATAATTCAGAGCTGGTTGCTTTAAAGGGTACTCTCTAGTCCAATGACCTTCTTTATCACACAAGAAACATGCTGTTGGTGATTGCCACTCACTGCTTTCCTGGCTATGGTCGTTAGGTTCAAAAGGGTGCATTTTTAATTTTTCACAGCAAATGCGTGCGCGATCTTCTAATTTGTCTAGTTGATAACACTTCAAAGAACATCGTCTAGATCTCGAACAAGGTACAGGGGTAGCATTCTTCTCTGAATCTATTGTGACCATATCATCCTTTGGTGGAGCAAAGAGATCGCGAAAAGCATCACTGAATTCGTTCAAGTGATATTCTGTGGTGCTTCATGGTTAGCACAATAGTCCTTCCACCATTTGGCAGCAATTCCTTACAACTGATACGAAGCATACAAGACCTTCTCATCACTTCTGCACTGGGCTATGAGTAACTTCCTTTCAACGGTCTTGAGCCAATCATCTGCTTCTAAGGGTGAAGCATTTCCTGAAAACATTGGCGGATGAGTCCTTATGAATTCTGATAACCTTGAGTCAACACAGGGCTTATTGATAACCATTCGAGACGCTTTACTGACATTAGCTTGATTGGCCATATTCTGTATTTGCTTGACAAAGATCGCGTAATCAATCTGGCAAGACCAAAACTCTCTGAAACTCTGCGTATCTAACTGTAGTGACGGTTGAAGAACTGATCCATCCTTAGAGTTTCCACTGAGTTGATTTTCACTTCCACTAGCTCCATTGCTATTACTATTCTGAACCATCTGTTTGATTACCTCAAAGGGGTTAGGCGAGAGGGAATTAGCATCGGTAAGGAGCAAGAATCCTAACACAGGGGAGATAGGTTTAACTTAAACAATCAATATTAATAACTTGGTATGGTTGCTTATATATGCCTAAAAGCTTTGCAACATATACTGCACACTCAGCAATCAAGAAGAACCAATTCAACCTAAACACACAAAACTACCGTCTACTTGGGCGACACTCCTATCTTAGGAAACGCGACTCCCACACATGAGTCTCAACTGGCTACTTGAAGCACTGAGTCTTCTAGCTCTTGATACACTTCGTTGATTCGCTCTTCCATGAGCTTGATGATTCCTTGCGTCATGATTATTACGGTAGCAACCGGCACTTGATGCCATCTCCTAAAGTGTGGTATATCGTTTTCTACTTGAGATAACTCAGGTAAGATCTTTAACTCAATAGGTAAGAGAAAGAAATTTCAGCAAGAGAAAAGAAAGAATTTTGGGTAAGGGCAGAAATAGAAGAATGAGATAAGTCAAGAACACATTATTCTTCTTGGTTAGGTCTTTTACTTTAGAAAATAATTTTGAAGAACCTATAGAGACGACCAACTATCTAGGGTCAAGGCCTACAGTCAGTATGGCTCTGATACCACCTCTGTCGGGACCCGAATATACAAATCCAGACCCTATGTGTATACTGCACTAGTCCAGGATTACGCTAGTGCACACAGGCTCAACATCAGTGAATACCACAATCATACACAGCGGAAATAAGATAAAAGAAATTATATATTAAATATTACTAGTGGAATGACCTTATGGTCAACTTACTTAACAATGCCTCATAGGGCTGAACAACAACAAATTGAACTTGCAGCGGAATGAAGACGTAGGTAACCCCTCAGTATACAACAAGCAACTAACAAGGCTCACACCCTAAACGATGTCCCTTCATGGTACACCTTCTTCAGCACTGAGGATGTTGTAGGCAAGGGTGAGTACATAAAGCACTCAACAAGTTGTGCACAGAATGCAATCCTAACATAACTATATGCAAGGCTTATTCCAAAAGAATGCTAACAATGGCTGTTTTGCAGTAAAGCAGCATTTATGAACAAGTACAGTATATAGATTGAAAAGGCAGTAAAAACAAATAACCATAATAAATAGATTCAGCATTTCTTAAGTAAACCAAGTTTCTCATCCTAAGTCAAGATTCAACCTTCCATGGCAACCTACCATTCATCCCAAGTTTGGTTTTGCAAAAAGTCTAACCCTTGACTGTAATTCCCGAGCTTTGCTCAATACCGTGAGCACGGCTATCCGAATAGTTTGTACACTCTGCAGAAGTTATGCACTTTACCCACACGATACAACCATTCACCATACAGGCGAATGATCATAACAAAGCCTTTACAATGCATTATCTTAACCCAGTACTACCCGCTGAGGTTTCAACACTGATGGGCTAAAACCACCACAACAGGGCCCCCCTCTTGCGCCATGTGAGTTTCCTCCGTACACCCGGACTCACACCACCAAGATAGTACTCATGCTAAGACTTTGCAAATTAGTCAGCTAGGCTACCCCATAACAGACATGTGGTTGCATGATCGACTCAGGTCAAAGGCTCGCAAGGTTAAGTCCTTAGTTGACCGAGGCAAGACTAACCAAATGTGATCCAAACATCCAAAACCAACAAAAACCAAATACAACCGCCCAGTAGCCACTCTTGGCCCACCAAAAACATTCTTGCCACTTGCCCCAGTCTAAATCATTTTTCCACCCCAGTTGATTACCAAGCACCACGTGCCATCAACAATTCAATATCGTTGCGTGACATCCACCGCCACAACTCAACATCATCGTGTGACCACACATGATACACAAATTCATACTATTGTTCCATATTCCATTAGTCAAAATTAATAATCGACATTTCATGTACATGTGATAACGTGGCATGGCTAAGCACTCTACTCCGATCTAACCATCCATGTTGATTTCAATATTAACCAACTATAGTGAACCGACCTAAGGTGACAAGTGGGGTATGGCATACAATTATCAAGGTAGGGTGTAATTCAAAAGGGTACAATATCTAAATCCCAATTTAAGTTGAAATCATTTGTACGATTGAAATAGCATGCAATATAGTAAAACAAAATAGCAATTTTTCCTAACATGGGTTCAACATGATCAAAGCACAACATGCCTTAGAAAAACCCTTATCCATGCTCTGGACCTCGATCTTGAGTTGATGAATCTTCCCCGGTTGCGTCGCACAATTAATCGTCTACGCGAAACGAAAAGAAATAGCAAATAAATACCAAGAATAGAGAGTAAACAAACTCTAAAAATCAAATAAAAGTATCCAATAGATAGATCTCAATTTTACAAATTTTTAGAAATTTGAATCACCTCAATCGGAGTTCGTATGAGGAAGAACGAGCCCTCGGAAAATTCAAATTCTTGAAAAATCCATGAAAGTGGAAAATCAAAATATTTCGAATTATTTTTAGAAAAGAAAATCCGAATTATGACATCGGCTGACGTCAGCATGGCGCCGGGTCGGTACGGATGACACGTGGCACGATCTAAGCCATCTAAACCCGATCCACCGATTACTATTTAATCCGCGACATGGCTAAACGTCAACCACCGAATTCTAATCCAACGACTATTACTTACCCGAGGTGAATACTACTGACCTAATCAACGTGGCGCATTCCTGTCCATCCGATGTTAATCTAACGGCGGAGAATGACCGAGTCGTTTACTATTCCCCGAGATGACGCGGCTTAATCCAGTGCGTCCACGAAAAATCCTACGTTCGACGTTTAATCGAAGCGCTTACCTTCCCCAAAGCGATGTGGCGAAATCCCGGCGGTCCGATGCTGATCCCATGGCTGAGGTTACTCGCGGACGGTGATGGCGAAGCGGCGGTGCAAACTCGCCGGACTTGAAGAAGAAAACCTTCCCGACGGCGTTCTGATGATCTCCGACGAGGAAGAAGTGGCAACTCGGATTTGTCTCGTTACGGCGAATCTGAAGATGGAACGAACACGACGGCCGACGGCTTGACGACGGCGCAAATTGAAGGAACAACGCGGCGGCTCGGTCTTGAACTTCGGCGAGATCTTGCGTGAACTCCACGGCGACACGAGCGATGGCGCAACAGCGAAAAGAGGCGGCGGCTCACGGGAAACCTCGGACGGGGTGCTCGACTTTAAATACCCCTCGCATGACGCGAGAACTTGGAAAGTACAATGGCGGCGGCGCGTTCGATCCGGATACAGTGGCGGCGGTGAATTCGACTCGGACACGATGACTAACGGCCACACGATCTCCATCGGACGGCCCGAATTGATTATGGATTCCGAACCGGTAAGATTGGATGAAGACCGTTCGATCAAATCTAACGGCTCACAGCGCTAGGGTTTTCATTAACTGACGTGACTTGATAAAGTCCGTTGGATGGCGATCCGAGGGCGCATGTTACCCCTCCCGATTCACAGCCAGCTGCACAGTAATGGGCTTCGACCCATTACTATTCACAAAGATTCTCTGGAATTTTTTATTTAAAATAAATAAGGAAATTCATTTGATTTATTTAGGGTAGTAAAAATATCAGAAAAATTCCAAGAAAAATCTCAAAAATACTTTGAGACATTTTGGACTTAAATAAAATATTTTGACAAAACTTTATTTTAAACTTTTCTTTTTATAATTATTTCTTGACAAAAGGCAATATATTTTAATTCCAAATAATTCAAATAAATCTCGGAAAATCGAAATAAATCCAGAAAATTCACAAAAATCATAATTTGCAATAAAATAATATTAAATAAATAAAAAACTAAAATTTGGGATGTTACAACGCCCGAGGCTCAGTGGTCCTTTGACGAGCTGAAGGTATATCTGTCAACCCCGCCCTTACTTACGACCACATGCCAAAGAGAAGTTCTTTGCTCTACCTCAGAGCCCACTTGCCAGTATGCGTCATTGGTCTGGTGGCGGGATGCACGGCGACTCGATCTACTACATCAGCGAGGACCTCCATGGGCTAAAAGAGCGCTACCCTTAGGTTCAGAAGCTCCTATATGCCCTCCTCATGGCTTCGCGCAAGCTTCGGCACTATTTCTAGGCTCACTCCGTGGTCATCCCGAGCAAATTCCCGCTCGGGGAGATCTTGAGGAATCCAGAGGCTGGAGGTCGCATCGCCAAATGGGCCATGGAGCTGGCCGTTTTCGACCTCCAGTTCGTGGCGCGCACGGCCATCAAGTCGCAAGTGCTGGCGGACTTTGTGGTCGAGCAGATCTCGCAGTCGGCTCTCGAACTCGAGGTCGAGGAGGAGAGGCCCTGGGTCATGTACTTTGACGGTTCAAGATCCTTCAAGTGCTCGGGGGCTAGGATCCTCATTCTCACCTTGTGGCAGGCGATAAATTTGAGGTATGTGGTCCGTTTTGGATTCGACTACAAATAATGCAAGTGAGTCTGGCTCTTAGGTGGGCTCCGAGCTTGCAAGGCGCTGGGTGTTCGCCAGTTGGTCATCAAGGGCGATTCGCAGCTCGTCATCAACCAGTTCAACAAGGGCTACTAGTGCTTGGAGGACTCCATGGCCAAGTACCTCGCTGAGGCGCGCAAGATGGAGAAATGGTTCCAGAACTTAGAGTCACACATGTGGCGCGAAAGGACAACTCCGACGCAGATTTCCTCTCCAAGCTCGGGTCATCTGACGACGAAGTCCCTCCAGATGTGATCCTGGAGACCCTAGCGTCGCCCTCCATCTCCGACCAAGGGTCCTCGGTCGCCTTCATTGAAGGTGTTCCCTCGTGGGCCGAGCCGATCCATCATTTCCTGGCGACGGGAGAGCTCCCGGCCTATCCCGCAGAAAGGAGCAGGATCAAGCGCCGGGCGAGCTCGTACAAACTTGTGGATGGCAAGCTATATCGTCGGAATGTTTCTGGCATCCTGATGAAGTGTGTTACCACAGAGGAGGGTAAGTACCTGTTGCACGACATTCATTCAAGTCACTATGGAGCACACTCTTCTTTCAGGACCATGGTCGGGAAAGCTTTCCGCATGGGGTTTTACTGGCCAACAGCACTCCAGGACGCGCGCAACATTGTCCACACCTGTCGATCCTGCCAGTACCATGCCCGAAAGACGCATCAGCCTGCCTATGCACTCCAGACCATTCCACTAGCCTGGCCTTTCTCGACCTGGGGGCTAGACATCCTCGGGCCCTTCCCGCAGGCGGTCAGGGGGAAGAAGTTCTTGTTCATCGCCATCGATACCTTCACCAAATGGATCAAAGCCGAACCTGTCTCAACCATCACGGCACGTGCGGCGGTCAAGTTCTTCCACCTGTTCGTAGTCACCAGGTATGGGGTTCCATGTAGAATTATCACTGATAATGGAACACAATTTACCCGATGAGTCGCTCGAGGAGTCTCGCGAAGATATCGGCACAAAGTATGCTATGCTTGGTGACCCATCCATGAAAGCAATGGAGTAGTGGAGCGCGCCAACGGACAAATCGTTCAAGGCGTCAAAAAGCGAGTATCATATGAGCTCGAACGACACGGCCAGACCTGGGTGGATAAACTTCCCACCGTCTTATGGTCTATTCGCATACCCACGGTCGGCGAACAGCGGGATCCACTCCTTCGGCTCATGTTGATCGGCCGCCCCGCCTCTAGAGGTCCTGGCTGGCTCTGCCAGTCGACAGTCGACGACTGTGTCGACTTCGAGCAAGAACGGTCCTTGACCTTACTCCAGCGGAAGAAGTAAGATGCCGTGCTTTGCTATGATCGGTGCACTACACTGCAAGCTCTTGAGACATGCGTCTCGGTCGTCATGCGACCTAGGGAGCTCCTTGTTGGGGACCTAGACACGAGACGGATTCAGCTCAGTCCCAACACCAATAAGTTATCCTCATGTGGGAGGGCCTTAGAGAGTTGTTTCAACAGATCGCACGGGGGCTTACCGGCTAGCGCTACCAGATGGCAGAGAGCTCTCTAGCTCGTGGAACATTGATCAGCTTCGCAAATTCTATGTGTACCCCTTTTATCTCACATTTCAATAAAGCTGGCGAGAACCCTGGCCCCCCGAGGTCGAAGGGGCGCTCTGCTTTCGGGTCCCCCCGGTCTTGGACCTCAAGGCTCGCGGTGGCTCTAAGTCCCCTATGGCAGAGGTCCTAGGGCCCCGCGGTTGGGATCCTTGGGTCGCTTGAGGACTCGAAGTCCTGGCAACGGCCGCCGCGCTTAGCTGCTACAAAAAAGACATGTCAGGAGATGAGGGAGCATAAGCATAAGCTCAGGGGCTCGACCATGGGATTCTTACAGTTGCGCGGTTGGCCCATTCAACATGGGGCTTTTTCGCCTCCCGGTCATCTGCTTTGCCCGGGGGTGGCTTCTTTTTCCCCTTCTTGCCCTTGCCCCCGCCGGGCAGCGGGAGTAACCTTCTTGCTGTCTCAAATAGCTCCTGATGATCCTACAAGCACAACGGGCAATCAGGGAAGGCATTGATGATGTGCGGACTGAGGAACAGCTTGGGAGTGCCTACCTCGGCCTTCCGACGCAGTATGTTTTTCGGGACAGGGTCGTCGATGGTATAATCGTGCGCCCCTTTCCCGAACATCTCATTCATCCTGGCGGCAACCCAGGACTCCTTCGGCGCTGCAAGGAAGCAAATCCATTAGGGGGGACCGAAGGTCGAATTCGGGCAAGTCCCCAGGGCAAGAAGACACACCGGATGTACCCTCGTGGGTCATGTCGTCGCGCCCCTTGATCTCGTAGAACGGGTGTTCCCTCTTAGAAGGGAAAACCGGTTCATAAAAATCCTGACGATCGCCGTCCGTGTAAGGTTGCCACAGGCGCAGATGTGTATGGCGGCGATTGCCTCTTCGTCGGCCTCCAGGTCATCCTCCTCTAGGTCTCCTTCCCGGTGTTGGGGGTTCCGTCGAACGACAGCGCGCCGGTCTTGCCCTTCTTCAAGTAGAACCACCTTTCGGTCCACGGACCGAGGGAGTCCCAAGACTGGATTTTGGGGAAGGCCCATGGGATCCCCGTCCACAGCCGGAAGTAAAGGCATCCGACCACGGGGTCCTTCCCAGAACGGAATAGATTGAAGAAACGAAAAAAAGAGCGAGGGGGTGGGAAGAATTCCAAGGAATCCCTCGCACAAATGTGAGAAGATAGAAAGGAGGAGGATGGAATTGGGCAATAGGTTGATGAGCTCCATCTCATAGTGGGCGAGGACTGCCGCCATGAAGTCGCTCTCCGGTGTCTGCAGGTCGAAGAGCGCATAGTGCTCAGTGCAGACGAGCTCGTCGTCCCTGGGGTGCGGTTCGGTCTCGCCGTCTGGCAACCGCCACATCGCTGGGTCGAGCAGCCCAGACTCTCGAGCTCCTTCATCCTCGCCAATGACATGGTGCTTCCTCCGAGTTTTGCCATGGCGGCTGCTTTCAAGCTTGGTCGAGAAGGGAGAGTTGCACGAGCAAAAGGCTAGGGGTCGAGGAGCGCGAGGAAATCGGGAGTTTTTCGAAGGCCGTAGAAGGCTTGGGCTTATAGGCCCGGAGCGTGGCCAGTTTTAGACTAAGGCGCCTCAGAAAGTGTGCCGATGGCGATTTGACAGGCGCATTTAAAGATCGGGTGGCGGCTTCGAGGCGTTGCAGGCACTTCCTCTAACCGATCGAGTTCGTACCAGCATCGTGGAGTCCAAGTGGCGCCAGGTGTCTTGGAGCCGAAGTTTTTCCTGGTGGTCTCCGCTCGACCTCGACCAAAGGTTCAAGGAGTCCGGAAGTCTGTTCCCAATGGCTGCAGGCTCGAGGTCGATCCAGGGTCTTCCTCGACCTTAAGCCTCGGGGGCTAGCTGATGGGGACTGGGCGATCTTCGACCGGTCAAAGCTTGGTCAACGGGCCCCTTGCTCAGGGGTGTCGACCACGACCTGGTCCATGCGATCCCGCATGACCTAGAGCCTGCCTCAGTTGAGAGCCTGATCCCGCACACCCTCGGGCTCGAGGGGCGTGAAGTCAGCTCTTGCTCGGGGCGGTTTCTCCTCAAGTCATAAGGCGCGCGCCTACTCGGCAGTTACCAAGACCTAGATGGTGGCATCAAGGCAGACGTGGGCGGCATTTCCGGGGCGGTTACAGCCCACCTTTAATGCGCACGAGGCCACTACTCCAGGAATCTATCCCGTCCATTACAGGCAGCGTCCGGGAGGATATAAGATCTCACAAGGCATGCGTATGAAGCACAAGGGCACATCAGCAAGCAATCCACACAAGCTCGAGCTCAGACTGTGAACCTCTCTGTACTCAAAGATAGTGAAGTCCTACGCCCCCGGGCAAGACTGGAGTAGAGCTGTTACCTTCTCAGGGGCTCGAACCAGTATAACTCTCTGTGTCACGCTCGTTGACGTCGTGCTCCGACCGACACTATGCCAAGCCGATTCCTCCGTTTGAGTAAAGCTCGATTAAGGGGACAGTAGCATCAGGCCTTCCGAGTTAGTTTGATATGATTACTGATTTTGTGATGATTAATTGCATATCTTTCTGGACTTTGCCATGTGAGGTGTTTTCCTTGCCTTTGATGGTTACAGGACGATGGTGCTCGATCATGGTGAGGTAGAGGATGATCGGGACTAGGCGAGGTGCGTTGGAGGTCTAGACGATCGGGGATCGCCGGAAGATGATCGGAGACGGAGTTCGTGCAAGCCAAGAAGACAAAGAAAGGAGATGGTGCTAGCTAGATGCCGCGTGGATCAAGGAGGATCATTGGATCACAGTCTAGTTAATAGGTTGGTGGGTCTAGGTAGTATGCTTTAAAAACCGTGTAAGAAAACCCCTTAGATGTGTGGGTTTTGGGTTAGCCTTTGCATGGCTGGTTGAGTGGGTTAATCGTTGCCCTTGATGAGTGCTCTAGGGTTGAGGAGCTTATCCAAGGGTGGTAGGTGGCCGAAGGATAGTATAAATAGGGGTGAAGGGGTAGCCTTCTCCCCTTGAAGGTTGTAGAGGTTTTTGTGCTCCATTGAGCTTTGCCCAATTTGTTGTGAGGCTTTTTAAACCTCCCCTTCCTAAAATGCAAATCATTTTCATTCATGTTTGAATTTATATTACGCATTTACTTTATGTCTTAAAATCAACATTTAAATTCCCATAATTTACTTTCTCGTAATTTGGATTTGCTTCCCCTCCTTCTAAATGCTGCTAATATAGCATGTCTTGAGGGTGCTTATATGGTTTTACATCTCTCTTGCACCCTAGGATAGACTAGAGATCAAGTTTTCCATCAAGTTGTAAATCTGTCCAAAAATTGTTCTTCACGCAACAGTCAGTGTTTGATTTTTAGAAAAACTAGAAAAATCATTTTTAGTGATTCTTGTTGGAGAAGGTGGTGACTCATATATCAATTTGTGGAAAAATTGGGGAGTCCACTAATTGCACCGTTTGGGCGCCATGTGGTGAATACCGATCCCAAACTTTCTGCTCGAAGTTCCTGAAAGTCTGAGGTGTTTGATTTTTCTACAATGCATTTTGAGGTAGTCTTTGGCGGAGTGCTTCACGACTCATTAGTTCATCAAGAGAAAAATTCCTAAAAAATCCTAGAGCACCAGAATTCCACCAACCATCTACTCCAAGTGAGAACAATTTCTGAAAAATCTACTTTTGCTTTTCTGAAAGTGACTTTGGTGAGTTGGCTTGATCTCCTTTTTAAAAGTAAGGTTTGAATTGATTCCTTTTTATTTGGATACTTGACAACCAGGATTGTGATTCAAAAATTCTCCATATATTCCATGGTTCTCATCTATGCAAGCTAGGGGTACACATAGTTGTTTAGTTGTTTAGGTTTTGGAGGGTTGGTGAATTTGAGGTGCACCAGTCCGAAGAAAAATCTTCAAGGTGACCATTCACCCCCTCTGATCGCCATCTTGATCCTTCAGAATTCAAGATGAAAAAATTATTGATTACAGGATTATGGATGAATAGTGCTTAGCTTTTTTGTATAAAGAGTGAGTTATATTAACATGAATAGTGCTTAGCATTTTTGTATAAAGAGTGAGTTATATTAGTTATGTTTACAGGATTAGGCTACTTGTTGTAATTACATGGTTATACAATGATTCTTGCGACACAAGCATATTAACTAAAGGTTTTATAAACTTAATTATTCATATAATGCCTTCTTGGCGACCATAACACTTTGGGTTATTGCATTAGCAATTTTTAGATAAAAAGAAAGTTGAAATAAGAATATTTTCTAGATTATGGTTGTCCATCACTTAAAGATCATTTCTAGGTTGTTCTTCGCGAAATTTGCATTTAGACGACATGTTTTATGAGCTATCAAAAAGGCTTAAGTAGTCATGATAGAGTTTGTGTGAATAGAGCTTAATCTTTAGTTGATTTTGCATAAGAATTAGTTTCATGTAAGTTAGATCTATTGATTTAGGCTACTAGCCTCATTTTCATGGTCTTTGAGAAAGTTCTGGTGATATAAATATCATAACCACTAATTTCTTATTTATTATTAAAGCTCTTTCAATCATATTACGGATTTCAGAAATTATAAGACTTAAGGCTATTTTGCTAACAAGATTTATATTCAAAGGATGACAAAATGAGATTCTTTCTTTAGTATATGGTGGTATGTACTTTGAAGAGGATTTCTAAACTAATTTTATAAATTTTAATGTCTAGACGAGTTATTTTATTTGCTGTTGAAATAGCATAAATGATCATAAAGGCAATGTTATAACGTGTCGGATTTTGTTTTAAGTTTGCGACTACACTATACATGATTATGCAACTCTTTTTCTAGCATTAGTAGGGGATGCCTTTAAGAGTGTTTTAAAGTTGTTTCTGCGATATTTTGCTTTTATCCGAGTTGTTTTTCATATAGGTGATTATTAGGGCCTAATGTGTACTTATTTGAGCATTGTAGAGACATGAAATAATTTTGCATAAACAGGGGCAACTTTGGTGTTAGCATTTTACAAAATTAATTTCATGATTTTAGGAGTGATAATTTGTATACTTTTAATAGAACTCATATTAAGGCTTTCTTTAAGTTTTAATTTAAATAACTTAAATCAAATTTGAAAATTAAATATTTTCAAACCAATGAGCTTATTATGGCCTCAGGGGTTTACAAAAATTATTTTATCATTCGTAGTTTTTGTAGCTTCAGCTTATGGTCCATAATAGAGTTTCTTGTAAATTTAAATTTGAATAATTTATACTGATGTGAAAATTTGAATATTTTTGCATATTCTAAAACTACAATGTTTTAAATGATTTTATAAATTTATTTCATTCAATTTGGAGTTATGACTCAAAAGTTATAGCCATTTGATTCAACTCTAGTTTGGAAAAAAACTAAATTAGGAAAATACGCTTTCAGATAATTGAAGACGTACTCAGAGCTTGAACTGTTGCTGCCTCCACACCACTGACAAGGTGTCCTCACCACGTAGTGAGCCGAAAGTAGGGGAAGGTCTAGAGTTCATTTGGCGGTGTAGTTCATTTGGGCTCCCTTGCAGTGAGGTAGAGGGGGCACAAGCTCGCCAAGGCGCATTCGACGGTGGGTCTCATTTTGGCCGGTGGCAACTGAAATGGTGTGCCACTGAGAGCTTGGGGTGGCACTAATGGCGGGCTGGCCAGGAGCAAAAACCATGGTGAGAGGGATTGAATGGGTAACAAATTGAGTATCAAAGAGTTATTTGGGTTCCATTTTGGTGGTTAATTCGATAAAAAAGGCACCGAGTTGGGCTACCAACGTGCAGCTGGATCTGGGAGCGAAGGCGGTGGTGGTAAGCTACAGATGTGATGAGCCAAAATTGATAGTGGCAAGGTGATTTGGGATGCACTGAGGTGCTCTATATTCAGTGAATTGAGTTGTTGATCACCGAATTGCTCAATTGGGTTTTCCCTGGTCCTGGAGGTTCTATGGCTATGGCAGAGTAAATGGCGCAAGGCAAGAGCTTGGCTAGCTAAAGATTCAGTGGTGGAGTGAGTTCTGGAATGTGCGGGCTTGCGAAGCTCAGGATGACCAACAACTCTTATAGCTAGGGTGAGGCAAGGTGTCAGCAAGGGCTTGCACAGCTGAGCAGGGACCATGCATGCCAGAGTCTTGCCGTGGCAGCGATAATCACGCAAAATCATTGCCGTGGTGGGGGTGGCAGGGCATGTGCGTCTCTAAGGGCTTGCTGTGGTTGAAAGCAATTGGGTGAGCCTCTGTTGTAGCGATAATTGGTGGCAGAGGTGGCTTCAATCGATAGCAGATAGCACGGGGAGGAAGAACCAAGCTACGATCCTGCCAAGTGGTTCCTAAGCGCTATTTCAGTGATTTGAAACAAAACTTCCTTGACCAGATGATTGGACATGAAGTAATGGCACCGCAGTCTTCCAATTCATTTCACACGGCGTGGCAAGATTAGAGCCTAGGTATTTATTTGGAGGAGATTCATTTGCTATGACTGAGGTCATGATTTGATGTGACAACTAATTGATTAACTACCAGGGCATGGCGGCGTGGTAGCATGACGTGACAAGGCAATGATTGCACTGCAATTACTGAATTTTGGTTCACACGATGTGGCAACAATCGGCAAGGCAGTGGCTTGATTGCGTAAACAAAGAAGCAGGGGAGACTGGCTGCTTGCTATTGTGGAGAAGAAGAAGGCTGTGACTGCCAGGTGGGGTCATCTACAGGGCAAAGCACTAGTTGAAGAAAAGAGATGCAACTACCTAATCTAATTGGGATTCAGTGCTTTGATTGGTTTTCAATTGCTGTGATAGAGAATTAATGGGACTTCATCATTGCTGTAACTGAAAACCAGAGAGGAGAGGAGTAGCCTTGGCTAGCTCTGATGCAGAGATGAAGAAAGGCTAGAGGGAGAAGGTGCTGAGCCTGACTGAAGGGACTAGGGCAACATGGCAGAGAGTAAAGCAAGACTGGAGAAGGGAACTTCAGGACTTGAGCTCTGGATATGTTGCTACTGTTCTATGAAAAGGATAGGAAACCACCTTATCTCTACCATGCGCAAGCAATGATGTTGAGCTGAATTGGTTTATTGAATTAGTTAACTATCAGGTCAAAAATTTAATGATGATTTTACTGTGTGTACTCTGGATAAGTAAGATTATCCAGTAAAATTTTCAGCTTAAGATAATGTTTGTACAATTTATAAAAAATTCTGGCAATACACAGTGAACAGACTTTTGTTTTCTATTTTTCACTTTATCAGAGTATTTATATCTTATCAAAACTTTTTGAAACTTTTTATACGAGTTTCACTTGCACATATAATCGTTTGGTAAAATTTTAAAATTAATATATTTTGTATATAATTTATCATAATTCTGACATTGGTATTACCAGATTTTTACCCTTTTGTAATTGAATTTTAAATAAAACAAAATTAGATATTTATTTTTAATATTTTTACTGTAGATGTATTTATCTATTCAGAATATAATATTAAATTTTTAGATCAAGATAATATTGGATTATTTTTATTTAAATCTGACAATTTTATTGTTGCTAGTCAAGAATCATTAATTGGCTTTCATTTCATGCATAATTGCTTTGATATGATATTTTAAAATTCATAATTGAGTCACTGGAGTTTTCCTGGTTTATATAAAATTTTTATTTATTTTATTTCTATAATCATTTTACTCTTCTACTTATCTATTATTTAAGTTTATATTAAAAGTATTTCACCATTAAAGCAAAATGAAGAAAATCTAGGTGTCGACATTTGTTGTCATCAATAATGAAAACGGGGCTAGGCGTTGGATCCAAACTCGATGGTAGCACAAGACACAAGAACAATACAGGTTCAGGCTCTCGCGGAGAAGATAATACCCTAGTCCTGTGCTCTGGAATTATATGTGTCTAGCTTATTTGCTGATGATCTGATCTGATGATCCCCCACCCCCCTTTATATAGCAGAGAGGTGTGGGCTACATACGAGAGTCCTGGTCAGATACAAGGTAGGGATTATATATTCTGTACATATCCATTTGATAACAGCCTAGATTACGATTGTATCCTACCTAACCAGGATTGGTTGCTATCTTCAGGGCTCCCTTGTTTTGCACGTCTGGCGCAACCCTGGTAACTTCTGTTTCCATGTAGCCAGCTCGGCCCGACCTTATCCAGTTGGGCCTCGCAGGCCTGCCTTGCAGATACCCGTGATCCATATACTCTATAGTAGCCTCTGAGTGCTTTGCGATCGAATTGCCTTCTTATTGATAGGGTTTCCCGACTGGTTTTCTCTCCAGTCGAGTGCTCTGTTGTAGGCAAAGAGGTCGTAAAGGACTCGATAGAGCTCCACGTGTAAGCATTCCGAGTGGTACCCAGCCCAATTTATTGGGTCAGCATGCGACTCGTCTTAGAGTATACCTCCATTTAGGTTGGCTTTTAGCCAAGTGGTATCTGTGTGCCATGGCGCACAGCTTTTGGCCTATGATGAGGAGTACCATGAATTACCCAAGTGGTGCCTACGCCTGCTTTTTGCAGTATACGGCTAATGGCCCATCATGAGGCATACATCTGGAATCTTTGTTTTGAATCAACTTATGATATCTAATTCCGTTTTGAACGGTGACCAGCATTCGACCTTTCATGAGGCATATCATAAGAAGGTGTTTTAGTTTGGAAGGTACCCAAATTCCGTTTGATGCGGTCTCTGGCCTTTGGTCCATCGTGGGGCGTACCCTATCCCAAACTGGATTCGGCCCAGGAGTGCTTGTGAACGGCGGTTGCTGTGCATAGCATTCGGCCCATCTTGGGCAGTGCCCTAGGGCAACCTCAGGACGTGAAGAAGGCGAAGCGTTTTTCCCGTTCAAGGCGGAAGTTAGCATTGCTCCCTATAAGTATGAGATCTAGTGCAAACGAAGCGGTTTTCTGTGCATTGCTTTTCACCTGCCTCTTCATCTTCTTACTTTCGGCGCTTCTATTGCGAACTCCGCCGCTAGGGTTAGCCTCTTTCACACCCCCTATCCGACACAGTTGCTAGCTCCTTTGCCAAAAAATGTCTTCTCCTTCCTCCAAAGACGTTCCTGCATCAGCCTCGGCCAAAGATTGGGCCACTTCGGTGACGACGGAAAGTCGATTGGAGGAGTTGGTCACCGGCGGTGTCTTCCCACCATTTGTGTTGCTCTCTGCCCGACTTGCAGCGGGTGAGTCTTGCCCCACGCCCCGAACTGAGGAGGTAGTTGTTTTTGAGTCCTTTTAGTGTGGGTTTGGCCTTCCCGCCTGCGCTTTTCTCTGCGGTCTTCTTTATTTTTACGAAATTGAATTGACTCATCTCAATCCCAACTCCATACTTCAAATTGCTGTCTTCGTTCATCTTTGCGAGGCCTTCCTCGGCATTTGCCCGCATTTCAACCTCTTTCACCATCTTTTCCTTCTCAAGCCTTTCCCGAACAAGAATTGCCCCAAAGCAGTTGGGAGCGTTGGATTCTAGCTAAGAGACGGCCTGAAGAAGTCCTATTTCGCCATTCCTTTCAGAACCTCAAACAAAGGTTGGCATCAGGAGTGGTTTTACTGCACCAACCCCAAGCCTTCTCCTCCTTCCTTTTCCGGAGCCCCACCCAGGCCTTCAATAAGTTGGACTTCGCTCCCCTCGGACGGTGGGATGGACCAGGTGGAGGAGCTTATGGGGATGATTGCCAAATTGAAGGAGAATGGACTAACTGGAGTTGCGATCATCCTCACTTTTGGCTTTCACTGAGTGCAGCCTCTTAAGGAGCGAGTCAATCTGGGGTACGAGTATGAAGGGGAGTGCGATCCTACCCGGGAAGCTCCTGAGCTGATTCCCAAGAGTATACTCCTTGGTCGTCTGGGTGATTTCTTCACCCCAAGCACCCAAATCGTTAACGACGGGTGCTTGAAGCCCTTCAACAAATCGTGTCCTCCGCCTCCAGTAAGATGCTTTCTTATCTCTCAAGGTTGGATTTTCTAGTTCTTGAGTAACTGCGATCAAGCATGTGTTTGTTGCCTGTACTTGCAGGGTCATGGCGCTTTCTTCTCTAATGCGCCGCTGCCCGAATTCCCTCAACACAAGAGTGCCAAACAGAAACGCCCTGCCGGCACCTCGTCCTCGGCGCCGAGTGTGAAGAAGGATAAGGCGGCAGAAGCTGAAGACCCCACGGGAAAAGGGAAGCACCCAGCTGTCTATGTGCCTAAGAAGAATGGGAGGCAATCGGCGGCTGTCGTGCCCCGAATTACACGGATTCGGACACTCTGTGTATTCCGTACTAGTCCAGGATCACGCTAGTACACACAGGATAAACAGGTTGAAGTACCACAATCATACACAGCGGAAATAAGTAATAAAGTACTTCAAGCACAACATAATCGAGTTACATGGCCTTATGGCCACCTTACAGTACTTCGCCACGCAGGACGATAAATATCAAGTAAAAACAGGTTTATCAGTGGAAACAAAAGTAAAACGATGAATCCTTCATAACCACAGGCTACTGAGTGTGGCTCAACCCCTTAGTCCTCTTGGCCTTCGGTGAACTCTTCGTTCCAAGCTGGCACGACTTCTTCTTCTGAGGTTTTTGTCGATGCAAGGGTGAGTATACAACATACTCAACAAGTCATGCACAATGCAGGTCTATTACTACATGCATGGCTTAGTCCAAAGGTTGGGCTTAAATGGTTATTTTGCATAAAGCAGCATTTCTTTTAAACAGGTAATCCTATTAGATTAAAAGTAGTAGAATCCAATATTAATTAGTAATTAATTTCTCAATTCTTTTCCAAGAGTTTGGCACACAGCCCTAATTTCATTCACCAATCTTTTTGGCACACAGCCACCCACTCCACGTTTATATTTTGAAAAATCTAACCCTTGATTTGTAATCAAGAGCAATGTCCATACATGGACACGGCTATTTGAATAGATTCACACACACACTCTGCGGAGGTCAGACACTTTACCCACAGGATCTGATCGTTCACCACGAGCGATTGATTGCAACAAAGTCTTTGAGAGACTAACATTTAACCAATGAACCCCTCGTTACTTTCCTTCTAACACTTCCCTCACTCAGAGCAAGTTTAGGCAGGGCAAGCACCGTTGAATGAAATACCAAGCATGCCTGATGTACGCTTCCTCTGATTGCAGTGTGCACGTCACCCAGAGGTTCAAAGGAAAGAGGTTAGAAACCTACTAAACTAGGTCCGTCCCATCTGGGACAAGTGGTTGTACACGGAACTTCAGTTCAAAGGCTTGCAAGGTTAATTCCTTAACTGCATCTGCAAGACATCCATTTTATATTTCTCGGTACACGGCCTTTACCATCATAATGCATCCGATGCCACACAGCCCACAGCGCAAAGCCTCCTCGCCACTTGCCCGAGTCCAAATCATGTCCCACCCACTTTGTATTTAAGCAACACATGCCAATTCCCACCATTTCATGAATAGCACCACGCTGGTTACTATCCCAATTCCATCACATGACATGATCGTACTTTTCAAAAATGCGTTCCATAATTGTTTACTCAATATTCATTTGCCATTTGAAATTCATTCATCGCATACAAGCAGGCTAAGCAGCTAACCACGGTCTAGCCTCCCGTGTTGGCATCATATTAGCATCCAACGTATTAAACAACTTAGGGTGGACAAGGATTCCAGGGCATATAAACATTATAGTCAAGGTGGCATAAACAAGTTTGGCTTTTAACTACCATTTCCCAATTTAACCAATAGTAGTTGTACTTAACATAGCATGCAATATTTAAATCAAAATATGCTTTGAAAACTAGGCGCAAAATGATCAAGCATGACTTGCCTTCAAACAGCGGTTGGCTCTGGTCGAAGTTCTGCGACGGGTCTTCAAATTCTCCCTCGGCGACTTCCGGCAACTCGGGGTCTATGCGCACGCAACAAGCATACAATAAACACTCAATACAGACAGCAAGATCATCACCAAAAATAAAATAAAAATCACCATTAAATAGTTTACATTTTTACAAATTTTTGGGCACTGGAATCACCCAAATCCGAGTTAAAATGCGAAAGTTATAGCATTTTTAAGTTTACTAAAATTCAATAAACATATAACCGAATTACTTCATTTATTTTCCTACTGAAAATCCGGATTAATCCCACCCACTGACACGTGTCGGCACCAGGGGCTTCCACGTCGCCCTCGGTCACTGACAAGTGGGCCCTCGGGTGACATCATGCTGACGTCAGCAAACTCGGGGGTCACTCACTAACAAGTGGGCCCTGTGAACAGTGCTCGGCCCCACAGGTCAGCGGCTTACACGTGGCGCAACGGGGGCGGTCGGATCGACATCTAACGGCTACGGTTACCGCTACGGTTCACTATTCACCGCCTGCAAGCGTGGATGCGCCCGGCCTTGATCGGATGAGCGATCAACGGCGGCAGGTACCCACGGTTTACTATTCCTAAGCCTCGTGGGCGACGCCCTCTTTGTCGGATGAAGATCCTACGGTTGCGGTTACTCTACAATGCACTATTCATCTTACCTACGTGGGCTAACGAGAGCCTTACGATCACAATCCAACGGACAAGATCTAATCCTACCGCTTCAGCCGTGATTCAAATAACGACTACGTGGCCTCACCTTGCGCGTCGGATGAAGATCTGACGGTTGTGGTTGCTCGCGAGGCGTCGAAGAAGAAGCGGTGGCGCTGGTCGCCGAACTTGGAGAAGATGACGCGGTCGACGGCGTTTCCGAGCCTCTCCGGTCGGGAGAAGTAACCCAGTGGATGCGCCTTGGCTTGGTGAACTCGGAGCAGGCCTTGGTTGCGGCGCAGAACGGCAGACGGCGGCGAAACGCAAGGAAAACCGAGGCGGAGGAGAGTGGCTACTACGGCGAGCTGCTGCGTGAGCTACGGTGCACGAGAGGATGCGAGCGAAGTGGCAAATGGAGCGGGGTGAAGTGCTGAGCACGGGGGTGTACTTCACTCGCCCGGACATGCCTCGAAGCACGCGCAAAATCTCTGACATGATCTTCGGCACCCTACCGGCGATGGCGGTGCACAGTCGCGCCCTCCCGAGACTGTGCGGTCACATCGACTGTCCGATCGCGATCCAACGGCGCGGATTGATCCATAGCGTCGTCGAAGCGGTATTCAATCACGACCGCTCGATCAAGATCCGGCCGGTGGAGAAGCGAAGCGGCGATTAGGGTTTGGCGTCGGCCGGTGTTGGGCTCGGCCGACATCAGAGCTAACAAGTTTCTCGGCTTTTCTTAATAAAAATAATTCCAATAATTCGAAGAAATTAATTAGAGCACTAAAAATACCCAAAAAAATTCTAGAAAAATTCCAGAAAATATTTTAGAGCATTTTGAGCCTAAATAAAATATTTTCATTTATTTTTGATAAATACTTTTTCCGATCTTAATTAGTCAAGAGAAGGATATTTTAAATAAATGTTAATTAAATCCAATAAATCTCCAAAAATTCAGATAAATTCAATTAAATGGAAATAAATGCAAATAAGGGTTGATTAATTCATAAAAACTTTAAAAACTCAAAAATTTTAAATCGGGGCAAATTTCGGGATGTTACAAACCTACCCCCCTTAACAGAATCTCGTCCCCGAGATTCGAGGCTTAACTAGAGAATAGGTTTGGGAACTCCTTTTTCAGATCTTCCTCTCGTTCCCATGTGGCCTCGCTCTCTGTGTGATTGCTCCGCTGAACTCTGCAGAAACGAGTTGTCTTACTTCTGGTTCTCCGATCCACTGTATCCAGAATCTTTATTGGTTGCTCCCAAATCTTCCTGTAGTTCAACTTCTTCCAGAGATGCTTGCTCCTCAGGCACTCGGAGACACTTCTTGAGTTGCGACACATGGAAAACATTGTGTACGCCAGCTAATGACGGTGGTAACTCCAGTTGATAGGCGACTTCGCCCTTGCGACTTATGATCTTGAACGGTCCCACATATCTTGGCGCCAGTTTCCCTTTCTTGTGAAACCTCTGGACTCCCCTAAGCGGCGTAACTCTAAGGTACACATAATCTTCAGGCTCGAAGCTCAAATCTCTGCGGTGATTGTCCGCATAACTCTTCTGTCTTGACTGCGCGATTTTCAACCTTTCTCTGATCAGCGCTATTTGCTCTTCGGCTTCTTGAAGTATGTCTGGTCCAAAGACACGGCGCTCTCCGGTCTCATTCCAATTTAACTGTGTCCTACAAGGTCGACCATACAATGCTTCGAAAGGTGACATTTGAAGGCTAGCCTGATAGCTATTGTTGTAACTAAATTCCGCATATGGTAAACATTTATCCCAAGTTGATGTATATGCCAATGCACAGGCTCTTAACATATCTTCTAATATCTGATTGACTCTTTCTGTCTGCCCATCCATCTGCGGGTGACATGCTGTACTGAAATTCAAGCGGGTGCCCATTGCCGTATGCAATTTATCCCAAAATCTTGAGGTAAATTGGGTACCTCTGTCCGATACTATCTTCTTTGGCACTCCGTGTAAGCATACGATTCTTGCCATGTATAGCTCTGCTAACTTATCTCCTGAGTAGGTGGTCTTCACTGGTATGAAATGTGCGACCTTTGTAGGCGATCCACTATGACCCATATGGAGTCATAACCTCACTGCGTCTTTGGCAATCCGATAATGAAATCCATTCCGATTTCTTCCCATTTCCACTCCGGTATTTTTAATGGCTGCAGCAGCCCTGCTGGCCTCTGATGCATAGCTTTGACTCACTGACACACATCACATAGTGCCACGTGCTCGGCTACCTCTCTCTTCATATTCGGCCACCAGAATTTTTCTTTCAAGTCTTGATACATCTTTGCACTTCTCGGGTGAATCAAGTACTTGGAGTCATGAGCTTCCTCCAGTATTAACTGCTTGAGCTCCTTCTTATTAGGTACACAGATGCGCTCCTTCATCCACAACGTGCCTTGTTCGTCAAGCTTAAAGTCTTTCGCTTGTCCTTCCTCTATCTTGGCTTTGATTTACTTGATCTTCTCATCGTCCTTCTGACCTTCCCTAATCTGGTCTTTCAAGATAGGCTTTACTTCTAAGGCGGCTACGAATCCTTCCAGAACCACTTCTAATTTCAATCTCTGAAGATCCTTGCACAGTTCCTCCTGGCTTTCTCCCACTGCCGAATTTCGACCATGACTCTTCCGACTCAGGGCATCAGCCACTACATTGGCCTTGCCGGGATGATAATGGATACCCATGTTGTAATCCTTGATCAGCTCTAACCATCTCCGTTGTCTCATGTTCAGATCAGATTGGGTGAAAATGTATTTAAGGCTCTTATGGTCTGTATACACCTCACACCTGCTACCAATAAGATAGTGACGCCATATCTTCAGTGCGTGCACTACGGCCGCTAATTCTAGATCATGCGTCGGGTAATTCCCTTCATGAGGCCTCAATTGCCTTGACGCATAGGCTATTACCTTTCCATTTTGCATTAACACGCATCCAAGTCCTTGGCGTGATGCATCGCAGTAAATATCAAAACTCTGATGCACATCTGGTTGAACCAACATTGGTGCTGATGTCAGTCGTTTCTTTAATTCTTGAAAACTCCTCTCACAGTCTGGTGTCCACACAAATTTCTTTTCTTTCTTTAGCAATTGCGTAATTGGCCTTGCAATTGTGGAAAATCCTTCTATAAACCGACGGTAATAACCAGCCATTCCAAGAAAACTTCGAACCTGCGAAACCGTCTTGGGCGATTCCCAATGCAACACTGTCTCAACCTTGCTTGGGTCTACTGCAATTCCCTCCGCGGTCATGACATGCCCTAAGAAATCTACCTTACTCTTCCAGAAATCGCACTTACTGAACTTCGCATACAACTGTTGCTATCTTAGTTTCTCCAGCACTAATCTCAAATGTTGTGCGTGCTCCTCATCCGTCCTTGAATAAACCAGAATATCGTCTATGAATACGACCACAAATTTATCTAAGTATTCCATAAATACTTTATTCATTAGGTTCATAAAGTATGCTGGCGCATTTGTCAATCCAAATGACATAACCGTGAACTCATAGTGTCCATATCTTGAGGAAAACGCGGTCTTGGGTATGTCCCCGGTCTTGATTTTCAACTGGTGGTATCCTGATCTCAGGTCAATCTTGGAGAATACTCCTGCTCCTCTTAATTGGTCAAAAAGGTCATCTATCCGAGGTAACGGATATTTATTCTTTATCGTCACTTCGTTGAGTGGACGATAATCTATACACATCCGAAAACTCCCATCCTTCTTCTTAACGAATAGAACCGGTGCTCCCCATAGTGACGAGCTTGGTCTGATGAATCCTTTTTCCAACAACTCCTCAATTTGCTTTTTCATTTCTACCAACTCTTCGGTAGACATCCGATAAGGCCTCTTTGCAATTGGTGCGGTTCCCGGTACTAGATCGATTACAAACTCTATGTCTCTGTCCGGTGGCATTCCTGGTAATTCCTCGGGAAAAACATCGGGGTACTCACTGACCACTGGCACATCTTCTATACTGACAGTTTCCAAATTGTTTACCAAAATTTGCCCTCCTCGAACTGCCCTTGCTTGGAATTCTACCTTTCTACCATCAGGGCTCTCGATCGACACGACTCTTCGTCCGCAGTCTAACACAGCCTTATGTTTAGTCAACCAATCCATTCCCAGGATAATATCCAGGGTTTGGGTATCTAATATAATATGGTTCGCTAGGAACTCTACTCCTCTTATTAATAGCTTAACTCGTAACATCCGACCTTAGGCGGAGTTACGATCCCGAGATTGAACTAGAAGTGTACTTTTAAGGTTAACAATACTCGAGATCATTTGTCACAGCAAAATCTCGAAAGCGAGCGAATGTGATGCTCCCCGAATCAAATAATATTGTAGCCGCATGAGTTGACTAGGAACTTACCGAGCACGACGTCATTGCATTCTCGACTTCGCTCTGCGGAGATATGATTAATTACGCCTCGTGAATACTGCGGTGTAGCTCCGGCTTGAGCGGAGTCCTCTCGCTTAAATCCTGGGCAGGGTCTTGGCCGGGTATTCCCTAAATTGAAGCGTCTTGGGTCACGCCTCCCTTCTTAGGGCACACATTGGCGAAATGCCGGTTTACGTTGCGCTTATGTAGCGCCTCCGCCATCTGCCGATTTCCTTTGCTCGATTATTAACTCGACGAGTCCGAGGGTTTGTCCGGCTGGTCTTGGCATCGGTGGCGGTGTCCTGACATTGTTCCCCGGCTGAAATCTGGTGAACTGCTGGGGTATCATTCTCGTTTTCTGCTGACTGTGACGTCCTACTTGCTGAGCCATGCGGCGTTTGCGATTGTCGTCAAGTTCTTTGCGCTTATCTTCCAATATGAGTGCCTTGTTTACCAACTCTTGGAAGTCGGGGAAAGAGTGGGTGATCAATCCCACCTGCAGTCCTGTGTTAAGTCCTTTCATAAAGCGAGACTATCTGGCCTTGTCGGTCGCTACGTCTTCTGGTGCGTAGCGTGCAAGTTGGGTGAATTTATTCAGATAATCAGCCACTGTCTGGCTTCCTTGTTTCAGCGCTCGGAATTCTTCCTTTTTCAGCTCCATGATACCCTCTGGCACATGGTATTGACGAAAGGCTATGGTGAATTCTTCCCAAGAAATTTCCTGCGGGTTCTCCTGCGACGCGCAGTAGTTCTCCCACCATTCAGCAGCGGTTCCCTCAAGTTGGTGAGAGGCATAAAGTACCCTCTCGTTTCCTTCACACTGTGTGATGTGCAATTTCCTTTCGATGGTTCTTAACCAATCGTCTGCCTCTAATGGACTAGCATTGCCCGAGAAAGTGGGTGGTCATGTCCTCATGAATTCAGATAGTCCTGAGTAGGGACGTGGCCCATTGTTCACAGCTTGATTGTTGGCGGTTGCTTGAGTGTTGATCTGTTGTACTGTGGCCATCATCGTTTGCATCAAGCTGCGTCCTCAGGCGCTGTAAATGCTCCTAGATTTTGCATATCATTGGCGGTCTTTGTCTGTGAGGGCGGTGTCTTTGCTTTGACTCGCCTCCCCGCGCGATCCACTACCTCCTGCTCGGTTGTTGCGAGTGTTCACCATCTGTTGAGTCTTCGGGTTTAGAGATAAGGGGGAAAAGAATAGGCAAGCATGGAACTTATACGGGGAAACAGGTGTAACTTAAAAACCATTAAACATTCAAGCATAAATAATAATTAAGTATGGTTTATTACATAGTCCAGGGACTATGCAACCATACAGCAGTCACAAAACATCACATCAAATTGTTCATTACAACATCGCATACTAATGTTCGAGATAAAAGACGCGACTCAAAACAACTGAGTCTTAACGCAAAAGCCGATCACTACAACACAGAAGAAATCACTCCTCCAACCATCCTGGCTCTGGCTCGCCGATCACGTCTGTGAGCGGCGGCATGGCATTAGCGAATCGATCCCCATGCCCTCCCTTTGGTGCTGTTGGGGGCACCTCCGTGCCGCGCTTAGCTCCTCCGGCTCCTCGTCGTGGTCGTCGAGCTCCATGACGGCGTCTGGCTCTCCGTGGCCGTGGGGCCTCCTCCAACTCAGCGATCCTTCACTTGCTGCGTGCATCTGGGTCTCCGCAGGCCTCCTCTGCCTCCTCCAAGGCTCGGTACACCGCCTGCAGCTCCGTAGTCGTGGCGTCCATAACCTCCTCTGGCGGCGGCGCGACCTGTGCTGGCGGCGGCGTCGTCCTCTAGCTCCAAACGAGCTTGCGGGGTCCACCGCATGCGGTGCACACGAAGGCGGTATCCTGACTTCGAAGCCGTGGTCCTGGCGATCCGACGCAGCGCAACCCGGGCACACTCCTGTATGCCCGCCTTGTAACTAGCCCGCTTCACCACGAGGCGAAGTGGACGACTAGCACGAGCGTGCTCCAGCGTCTGGGTGAGGGTGGTCTCCCATCCTCGGTGACCCGTTGACTATCCAAATGCACGGATCGGTAGAGGGGCGGTCAAAGCCTCCCGAACTGGAGCATCCTCGAGCTCAAGCGTAGCCTCGTGGCGCTCTCCAAAGAGTGAACCATCCAGATCTGCCAAAGCAGCGTCGAAAAAACAATTTTAAAAGAACACGAAAGTAATAGCAAAATACAGCAGAGGTATGAAGTAAGGAAGAAGGGACAAGTCAAGATTTCATTGATTATTCTTGTCGAGTTTTTAGTCTTTAGAAATTAGCTTTTATTCTTTCTAAAAACGGCCAGTCTAATTAGGGTTAAGTCCTACAGTCTGTATGGCTCTGATAACATCCCTGTCGTGCCCCGAATTACACGGATTCGGACACTCTGTGTATTTCGTACTAGTCCAGGATCACGCTAGTACATACAGGATAAACAGGTTGAAGTACCACAATCATACACAGCGGAAATAAGTAATAAAGTACTTCAAGCACAATATAATCGAGTTACATGGCCTTGTGGCCACCTTACAGTACTTCGCCACGCAGGACGATAAATATCAAGTAAAAACAGGTTTATCAGCGGAAACAAAAGTAAAACGATGAATCCTTCATAACCACAGGCTACTGAGTGTGGCTCAACCCCTTAGTCCTCTTGGCCTTCGGTGAACTCTTCGTTCCAAGCTGGCACGACTTCTTCTTCTGAGGTTTTTGTCGATGCAAGGGTGAGTATACAACATACTCAACAAGTCATGCACAATGCAGGTCTATTACTACATGCATGGCTTAGTCCAAAGGTTGGGCTTAAATGGTTATTTTGCATAAAGCAGCATTTCTTTTAAACAGGTAATCCTGTTAGATTAAAAGCAGTAGAATCCAATATTAATTAGTAATTAATTTCTCAATTCTTTTCCAAGAGTTTGGCACACAGCCCTAATTTCATTCACCAATCTTTTTGGCACACAGCCACCCACTCCACGTTTATATTTTGAAAAATCTAACCCATGACTGTAATCACCAAGCAATGTCCATACCGCGGACACGGCTATTTGAATAGATTCACACACACACTCTGCAGAGGCTGTACACTTTACCCACAGATCGATCGTTCACCACACAGCGATTGATTGCAACAAAGTCTTTGAGAGACTAACATTTAACCAAGCGAACCCCTCCGATACTTCCTTCTAACACTTCCCTCACTCAGAGCGAAAGTTCGACAGGCAAGCACTGCTGAATGGGTACCAAGCCGCCGCAGTGCGCTTCTGATTACTTGCAGTGTGCACCGTCACCCAGAGGTTCAAAGGAAAGAGGTTAGAAACCTACTAAACTAGGTTCGTCCCATACCGGACAAGTGGTTGTACACGGAACTCAGTTCAAAGGCTTGCAAGGTTAAGTCCTTAACTGTCCCGGGCAAGACATCCATTTTATACTTCTCGGCACACAGCCTTTACCATCGCAATGCATCCCGATGCCACACAGGCCCACCTGGCATGAAGCCTCCTCGCCACTTGCCCAGGTCCAAATCATGTCCCACCCACTTTGTATTTAAGCAACACATGCCAATTCCCACACCATTTCATGAATAGCACCACGCGGGTTACTATCCCAATTCCATCTCATGACATGATCGTACTTTTCAAAAATGTGTTCCATAATTGTTTAGTCAATATTCATTTGCCATTTGAAATTCATTCATCGCATACAAGCAGGCTAAGCAGCTAACCACGGTCTAGCCTCCCGTGTTGGCATCATATTAGCATCCAACGTATTAAACAACTTAGGGTGGATAAGGATTCCAGGGCATATAAACATTATAGTCAAGATGGCATAAACAAGTTTGGCTTTTAACTACCATTTCCCAATTTAACCAATAGTAGTTGTACTTAACATAGCATGCAATATTTAAATCAAAATATGCTTTGAAAACTAGGCATAAAATGATCAAGCATGACTTGCCTTCAAACAATGGTTGGCTCTGGGTCAAGTTCTGCGACGGTCTTCAAATTCTCCTCGGCAATTTCCGAACTCGGGTCTATCGCACGCATAACAAGCATACAATAAACACACAATATAGATAGCAAGATCATCACCAAAAATAAAATAAAAATCACCATTAAATAGTTTACATTTTTACAAATTTTTGGGCACTGGAATCACCAAATCCGAGTTAAAATGCGAAAGTTATAGCATTTTTAAGTTTACTAAAATTCAATAAACATATAACCGAATTACTTCATTTATTTTCCTACTGAAAATCCGGATTAATCCCACCCACTGACACGTGTCGGCACCAGGGGCTTCCACGTCACCCTCGGTCACTGACAAGTGGGCCCTCGGGTGACATCATGCTGACGTCAGCAAACTCGGGGGTCACTCACTGACAAGTGGGCCCTGTGAACAGTGCTCGGCCCCATGTGTCGGCGGCTTACGTGGCGCCTTGAAGGGGCTCGGATCGACATCTAACGGCTACGGTTACCGCTACGGTTCACTATTCACCGCACCGACGTGGATGCGCCAGCGCGGTCGGATGACGATCCAACGGCGACGGGTACCCACACGGTTTACTATTCCTAAGCCTACGTGGACGCACGCCTACCGTCGGATGAAGATCCTACGGTTGCGGTTACTCCTACATTGCACTATTCATCGCACCTACGTGGGCTAACGAGAGCCTTACGATCACAATCCAACGGACAAGATCTAATCCTACCGCTTCAGCCGTGATTCAAATAACGACTACGTGGCCTCACCTTGCGCGTCGGATGAAGATCTGACGGTTGTGGTTGCTCACAAGGCGTCGAAGAAGAAGCGGTGGCGCTGGTCGCCGGACTTCGAGAAGATGACCTTGATCGACGGCGTTTAGAGCCTCTCCGGCTCGGAGAAGTAATCCAGCGGTCGCCTTGGCTTAGTGAACTTCGAGCGAGCCTTGGTTGCGGTGGAGAACGGCGACGGCGGCGGCGCAAGCAAAGAGGCGGGAGAGTGGCTACTACGGCGAGTTCTTTGCGCGACTACGGTGCCTGAGAGGATCTGGCGAAGTGGCAAATGGAGCGGGGTGAAGTCTTGAGCACGGGTGTACTTCACTCGCCGGACATGCCTCGGGCGCGCAAAATCTCGACATGATCTTGACACCCTCTCGCGCGGCGGTGCGATCGCCCTCCAGGGACGTGCGGTCACATCGACCGTCCGTCGCGATCCAACAGCGGATTGATCCACGCGTCGTGACGGTATTCAATCACAGCCGTTCGATCAAGATCCGACGGTGGAGAGCGGGCGGCGATTAGGGTTTCGGCGTCAGCACAGTGTTGGGCTCGGCCCAACACTGTAGCTAACAAGTTTCTCGGCTTTTCTTAATAAAAATAATTCAAATAATTCGAAGAAATTAATTAGAGCACTAAAAATACCCGAAAAATTCTAGAAAAATTCCAGAAAATATTTTAGAGCATTTTGAGCCTAAATAAAATATTTTCATTTATTTTTGATAAATACTTTTTCTGATCTTAATTAATCAAGAGAAGGATATTTTAAATAAATGTTAATTAAATCCAATAAATCCCCAAAAATTCAGATAAATTCAATTAAATGGAAATAAATGCAAATAAGGGTTGATTAATTCATAAAAACTTTGAAAACTCAAAAATTTTAAATCGGGGCAAATTTCGGGATGTTACAGCGGCTAACGTGCACCCAACTGGAGGCCCAAAGATTCGTGACCTGGCAGCCACGTGCACCTCATCAGTGACCTCCTGATCATCGAGCATGCAGGGCCTCAAGGCTCAAACCCCAGCCGGACATGGCCGATGGGGCGCCTCTGCCCCCATGCCCGATTGGAGACCCATCGTCCCCCGTGCCCGGCGTGCGGCCGGGTTCTTCTGCAGGTGGACCCTTTGCTCAAAAGGGCTCGGGGATAAAGATAAGAAGATCTAACAGGTTGGTTTCTTGTCAATTCTTCCTTTTGTTTTTTCGGATCATGTCCTGACTGCCTTTTTTTTTCCAGGAGGTCTATTAATGAAGTTCCCGTGGACGTGCCACCTAGGGTGCCCCAGGAGGCCGCTTGCGAAGGTGCCTCAAGCCAGCCAGGAGCTGGGACGCCGACTGATGTCGCGCCACCCAAGTGGCCGGAGCGGTGTGATGGCTCTCTTGGCTCACCTGACCACAGGCACCATGGCTAATTCCTATCCAAACAGCCCCCTGCCGCGTATTCCTCCTAGGCCGGCTGGCCAAATGGTGCCCCTGAGGTCTTCCGACCGCCCCTCGCCTCCGCTGGAGGAAATTCCTCGAGGGTCGTGGCCCCCTCACCCGAAATCTCCACTGTGGGTTGCATTCTTCGGCGAGGACAGCGAGTGGACAACTTTTGGTGACGAAGATGAGGAGAAGGAGTGGAAAGAGCTCTACGACCGCGCCTTTGATTGCGCCCGGTTGGCTCACGTGAGCTTCTTATGCCGAGTTGGTTGGAAGCTCTCTTCTTTTTGTCTTCAGTGCGTAGCATAGCTTTATCATTCATTTTGCTACCTTTAGAGTCTGGGAGATACTCCCAAAGACCAAGATGAGGCGGGATTATGAGGGCGAGGTCAAGCGGGTCCGTGTCGAGTTCCAAGAGATGCTGGACAAGGTCCGAAATGAGAGCCGAGCAGAGGTGCAAAGGCTCTGGGCCCAAATTCAGGCTTCCGAGGCAGACAAGTTGAATTTGACGAGCTCCGTTCGCTGTAATTACCTTATCCGACTGCCTTAGAACACCTTTTTAGTCCTCCACCCCTTAATTCATTCTTCCTATCCTGGTTTCAGGCTTCGTCATTGCAGGTCTTCAGGGAGAACTTGAGACCACCCAGAAGCGCAAGGCCCAAACCAAGTCAGAGAAGCTAGGACAAGAGCTAGAAGGTTTGCTCCTGACTCGTCCTCTGTTCCTGTTGTGCGTTTTAGCGTCTTCGGGCTAATCCGACTGGTCTTGCAGAATACCGGGTTAAGTCACAAGCTCAGTATCGTGTCTTTGATGAGCGGATCAAATCTATTGAAGCGCGAGTCGACAAGCTCCAGGAAGGCTCCGAGGCGATGCTGCAAATCTTGAGTCCTGGTGAAACTGGGCCCAGCGATGCGGACGCCACAATCCAGCGACTGGTGAAAGGGCCCAAGAAGCTGTTAGCGGACCTAAAGGAGACGGCGATTACGAGCACCAGTCAAGCTCTGGTCATCGTGAAGTCCTTATATCCACGGGTGGAGCTCGAGGCTATCAAGGAGGGCTTTGCCTGTACCGTCGATGACGACCAAGCCGCTGCCCTGCTCGACGAGGTTAGGGATACCTCCACTGCCTTAGCAAAGAACCTGGACTTGGGTCCCGTGTGAGTATCTATTTGTTGAGACTTGGTCTGTAATCGTTCTTTTATTCCTTGGTAAAAAACGCTTAGCGACTGAGCCGTGTTTGGCTTTTAATTGCTTAATTGTGTCTTGAGGGGTTTTTTTGACCTAATGCTTGCGTGCGCTACGTTTGGTTTGGTGTCCCACGGCCATACGTCTTCTCGGTCGCTTCGAGTTCTGGCGCCAGTACGTCTTCAGGGCCACTTCGGCTTCCCGCACTAGCATTTACTCAAAACCGTTCGGTTTCCACACTTTGGGTATATAAAGGTGTCACTGCTACATGAGCGATCACCCGTCTCTATGTCCTTCTCTGCAACCTTCAATATTTTTCTTTAAACCTTCAATGGCTTCTTCATCCCAATCTTCTTCGTCCGGCAATGAGGCCCCACCATCTCCCCCCCCGGCGGAGGAGCCTATCTTTGACTTTGAAGATGAGGCTCCGCCGGTGCCCGATGAGGAGAAGGCCTTTCTCATCGAACTCTGGGCCGATTATGAGCTCGCGCTAGCTGAGCTTGCGGAGGAAGAGAAATAACTCCGCGACGTCGTTGCCGTCGGCGTCTTGTCGGGTCGTCCGAAGCTTGTCGGCGAGGACACTAATATCGAGGCGGCGGGGCAGCAGGCCAGCATCTTAGGTTTAGGTTCCTGCAAAATTCTCATGTAATGCATTGATGTATCCGGACCTGAATATTTTTAATGGCATTTAAATGTTGTTTAATATTTCTTCCCTATTGATTTTAGAGTTTGCCCGAGTGGTTTTATCCTTTTCGTTTAAGCACTCGCCCAACTATTCTAGCCCCAAGCGTCGAGTCGACTCATGGCTATTTTTCGAACGCAGCTTTGAGAAACTAGAGTTTGCCGTTAGGTAAATTCGAGTTTCACGATTTGGATTTTAATGCACTCAAGCTCGATCCACAATCATTAGGAGAAGAAATAAAAATGACTCATAAGAAGGGTTGCGCATGCACAACACTATTAGTTGTAGCCCCCGACTTACTGCTTAATTGAGCATCAATTGAGTAGCAAGTCAAGAAAAAAAATTATTTATGAATACCATAACTAATGTACAAGATTTAAGGGTAAAAACAACGTAGCTGCTATATGTTCCATGTGTTACCGATAACCACGCCGTCTTCACGCTTGAGTCTGCAAGCCCCTGGGCGTGTCACCTCATCGACGATGTAGGGGCCTTCCAGATTGGGGAGAGTTTATGCTCGCTTTTCTGATTCCTTCTTAGGACCATATCTCCTTTGGAGAAGGCATGACCCCGAACATTCCGATCGTGGTAGCGGTGTAGGCCCTGGAGGTATTTGGCCGACTGGATTGCTGCAATTTCCCTGGCTTCCTCCAATCGGTCGAGGTCTTCTATCCGGTTCTCCTCCGACTCGGCCTCCTTGTAGCTCCGAACCCGTGGGGATCCAAACATCAACTTGGTAGGTAAGACTGCCTCTGAGCCGTATACCAGGAAAAAAGGTGACTGCCCGGTGGGCGGTGGCCCTGCTAGGAGTGGTTCTCAGCCCCCAAAGCACCGAAGGAAATTCTTTTACCCATCGCGCAGCATAAGGCTTGAGACGATAAAAAATCCTTGCTTTTAGCCCTTGCAGCACCATGCCGTTGGCTCACTCCACCTAGTCGTTGCTCCTTGGATGAGCCACGGAGGCAAGCAAATCTTGATGCCGAGCTCGTCGCACTAGTCTTGAAATTATTCATCGCGGAATTGAGTACCATTATCTGTGATGATCTTGTTTGGCACGCCGAACCTTACCACGATTTCTTCGAAGAATTCCTTGGCCTTGGGCGCCGTGATCGTGGCGACGGGCTTAGCCTTAATCCACTTCGTAAATTTATCAATGGCGATGAAAAGATGAGTGAAACCACCTTGAGCCTTCTTCAAAGGTCCGACCATGTCGAGCCCCCAGACTGCAAATGGCCAGGCGATCAGAATAGTTTGCAACTCCTGCGTCGGCACATGTATTTGATGAGCAAAGAACTGACAACCTTCGCAGGTGCGAACAATATCCTCCGCGTCTGATACAGCAGTCGGCCAGAAGAAGCCTTGATGATAAGCTTTGCCTACCAGGGTACTTGACGCTGCATGATGCCCGCAAATTCCCGAGTGGATTTCTTTGAGAAGGTTCTTCCCTTCTTGCTCCGATATGCAGCGTCTCAGGACTTCGGAGGCACTCTTTTGAAAGAGTTCTTCCCCGACTACCACGTAGCTTCTACATCGGCGTGTGACGTGTTCTACCTACACGCGGTCTTCGGGAGCTCATCCTTTAACAGGTAGTTTAAAAATGGAGTTGTCCAGTCAGGGTTGATGACCAAAACTTCCTCTTCGGCCAGTCTTTCCTCTGATTTGTCTAACTCCTGCTATCGACTTATTGAAGGTTTGTGGAGCTCTTCGACAAATGCTCTAGCTCGTTTGCTGCTTCATTGTTACGGCGAAGTGCGTGGATGAGCTCCAGCCCGTCGAACTTGTCTTTGAGCTTTCACACTTCCTGGCAATATGCAGCCATGCTTTCATCGACGCACGACTAGTCTTTCTGCACTTGGTTGTTTACTAACATGGAGTCTTCGCGGATTGTCAGTCGTCGGACGCCGAGGGATATGGTGATCTGAGTCCATGGATGAGTGCCTCGTCTTGGGCGCGTTGTTTGATCTTTGGGAAATGGAGTGAAGGGCGTACTTGTGATCCTGTCGGAGAGATGAGCACCACGCTAGCCCCCGCGCCGCTGAGCATGAGGGAACCATCAAAATACATTGTTTAATATTCGAGTTCTTGAAGTCGTCGGGGGAGTCTCGCAGCCACCCACTCGATGGAGAAGTCGTGATGTACTTGAGACTTTACTACTGCGGCGGCTTGAAGGAGATTTCAAAAACTCCGAGCTCGACCGCCCACTTTGCAATTCTCCCGGTGGCCTCCCGGTTGTGGAGTATATCCCCAATCGCAAAACAGGTGACAACCGAAATTGAATGCTCTTGAAAGTAATGTTTGAGTTTGCGAGAGGTAAGTGTCTGACATACAGCAGCCAGACTGAGGATACCGTTCTTTGGATTCACCTAATACCTCGCTGATGAAGTAAACTGTACGCTGAACTTTCTGGAGGTGCCCTGCTTCCTCTCGCTCTACAACGATTGCAGCGCAGACTACATGAGTCGTTGCAACATTGTAAAGCAGAAGGGGTTCTTCGGGCATCGGTGAGACCAGTATCGGCGGCGAGGAAAAAAATGCCTTGAGGTCCTCGAAAGCTTGCTGCGCCTCGGAAATCCATTGAAAATTGCCCTTCTTCTTCAGAAGTTTGAAAAAAGGCATCCCCCACGATCCCAGGCGGGAAATGAACCTGCCGAGTGCCACCATGCATCCCATGAGCTTCTGGACATCTTTCTGGCAAGTTGGTGGCTTCATCTTCAGGATGGCATTGATTTTCTCTGGGTTTGCTTCGATGCCTTGCTGCGACACTATGAATCCAAATAGTTTTCCTGAGGGGACTCCAAAGACGCACTTCTCGGGGTTGAGCTTCATTTTGTAGGCCCTTAGGCTTTCAAATGTCTCGGCCAAATCGGATATGCGGTCCTCCTTTGCGCGAGATTTGTGATTTACATCATCTACATATGCTTCCACGTTGCGTCCGATTTGAGTGTGAAAACACCGCTGTATTGTGCGCTGATAGGTTGCGCCAGCATTTTTCAAACCGAACGGCGTTGTGACGTAGCAAAATGCTCCAAACGGAGTGATGAACGAAGTCTTGATACAGTCTTCTTCTTTCAGCATGATCTGGTGATACCCCGAGTAGGCATCCAAAAAACTTAAGAGCTCACAACCTGCGGTCGAATCTACCACCTGGTCGATGCGAGGCAACCCAAACGGATTTTTCGGGCATGCTTTGTTAAGATCGGTATAATCAACACACATGCGCCAGCTTTTATTCTTTTTGCGAACAAGAACTGGGTTCGCTAACCAGTCGGGATGATACACTTCTTTTATAAAGCCTGCGGCTAAAAGCTTAGTGATTTCTTCCCTGATGGCCTCTCGGCGATCTTAAGCGAATCGTCGGAGCCGCTGCTTGATAGGCTTCGCCTTCTCGTCAACATTGAGAGAGTGCTCGATCACCTCCCTAGGGACACTGTGCATGTCAGAAGGTTTCCATGCAAAAATGTCCCGATTAGCTCGAAGAAAGGTGATGAGCGCGTCTTCCTATTTGCGATTGAGCCCTGTCCCAATCAGAGCCATCTGAGCCGAGTTGGACAGGTCGAGGATTACCTTCTTAGTCCCTTCGTCGGGCTTCATGCTTGTCTTGACTTGCATCTTGGTTGGGACTTCTCCCTCATCTTGTTGATGTGCGGCTGCCTGATGGATCTTCTCCCTGTCGGCTGCCACTTATTGCATTTCAACCATCTCGCAGCTCTCCCTATCACACGTGAAAGATTGCCTGATGTCGCCGCGGACCGAGATAATTCCCTCACTACGCATCTTGATCTGAGGTAAGTATAATGGGGCACGACCATGAACACAGCTAGGCTGGCCTTCCCAAGATGGTATGGTATGCTGTCTCAAAATCAGCCACCTCAAAGTTAAGATATTTCGTTCGGTAATTTTCTCTGGTCCCGAACTTGACTGGTAAGGTGATCTGCCCGAGTGGAACCGAAGATGTCCCGGGGATTACCCCATGAAACGACGATGAGCCCCGCTTTAGCTCCGAGCGGGGAATCTTCATGTCGTCGAAAGTTTTGGAAAAGAGGACGTTGAGTCCGCTCCCTCCGTCAACCAGCACCCTCTTGAGTTTAACGCTGCGAATCATAGGATCCAAAACAAGAGGATATCTACCTGGATATGGAATGTGATCTGGATGATCCAAGCGATCAAAGGCAATCAAGACTTCGGACCATCTGAGGTATTGGGGAGTTGCCGGCATAACCGCATTGATGTCCCGAGCGGTAAGCTTTTGCTTTCGTTTGGGCTCATAAGCAGCCGAGCCCTCGAATATGTAGTTGAGCTCATGCTCCATCTTCTGGTAGTCGCCCTCGTCATCTTCAGTGGGATCTTGCTTTTTATTTACTTCACCCTTGTCCGGCCCTAGCCTCTTGTTGCTCTCCTTTGCGAACCTTCTCAGAGTGAAGCAATCCTTCGCAGCATGTTTTCCCTTAGGATGGAAAGGGAAAGTTGTGTCCATTACCGTGTCATAATCGTCCGTCTGTGGCGCACGAGGTCGGGCGCGTTCGGCCACCGCAACCAGTTCTTCGGGCTTTCGCTTCCTATCCCGCTGCCTGGAAGACTCAGCGTGATCCTTCTTGTCCTTTTACCGTGGGCGATCATCTTGTCATTCGGCTAAGGCATCCGAGGCCGTTGCGTAATGATACGCCAATTCAAACATTTCTCTTACCTTGGTCAGCGGCTTCCGGGACATCTTCTTAATCAAATCAGGGTCGTTAACACCTTTTTGGATTGCTGCAATGACCGCGGCTTCCGAGATGTCTCGTATCGTGTTCTTCTTCTGCATGAAGCGCCAAATAAATCCCCGGAGGGTTTCGTCCTTCCTCTAGTGAAGTTGATGCAAGTCCCATTGAGTCCCAGGCCTTTCATAGGTGCCTTGGAAGTTGGTAATGAACTGCTCACAAAGATCTCCCTAGGAATCTATAGAGTTCGCTGGAAGTCCTGTGAGCCAAGCCTGAGCCGAAGGGGTAAGCGTGACTGGCATATAATTTGCCATTACGTTATGGTCACCCCCGGCCGCCTTGATTGCAAGGGAATAAATCTGCAACCACGCCTCTAGATCTCTTTCTCCATCAAATTTGGTGATGCTTTTGGGGTTGAATCCTTCAGGCCAAACCACTCGGCGAAGCCGGGGAGTGAAAGCACGGATGCCATCAATAGGCCTGTCACCACGCCGACGTGGGGAGTGTTGAGGTGGAGATCTGGCTTGGCGATCCTTCTCCTCACCCCTGTCGCGCCGGTGTGGATTTCTGCGGTCGTCCCGGCCATCATGATTGATGCCGAAACGCTCGTAGTCGTCTTTGCACCGGCGGCACTCATCATCTTCACGCTCTCGTCGCCTAGCATCTAGATCCAAGCGAAGGTCACGACTGATGCTCCGGCGAGCATCGTCGTCCCGACAAAGTTCAAGTCGGCCGCGCATGGACCGACTGTGAGCTATATTGCTGCTTACAATCTGAGTGATTGCGCGGGCATGAGAGTATCCTTTCTCCCTTGGTTCTTCCTGATGTTGCTGGATCGCCGCCACCGTCACCATGGCCTTGACTTGGGCCACAATTGGGGCAGTAGGACTATCAGGACCGAGCATTGGTCCTAGGGTATCGAGCAGTGTCTTTGAGGCAACGATATTTTGTTGAGGGGTATGAAAAACTGATTGATTCCCCATCCTTGTTTGCAAGATGTCTTCATTAACATTGCGCCCCTGGTTTAGAGGGACTTCGCACGTGCCTCCTGTGCTTCACGACGTAGGCATTCTGCTTGTGCGGCATCCGCAGCATCTCTCTGTTGCTGAGACACAGTCCATGAATCTTCGATCACGAAGACGCTGTGAAAGCTTTGAAAGCCTCCTGCCCTGCTCTCTGAGTCAGAAAAACAATAAGACAGATTGGGTTGACCTTTGGATCTGAGTGGTTTGCTGAAGCTTCTCACTACTCGGGACTCGTCCTTGACCAGACCTCGTCCAGATCGAGGAACAAACTCCTGGCTTACTGTCCGGGGACAGATGGCCACAGCCTTCCTTGATCCAAGTGACTGCCCGGCCGGGAGAACAACGAGATCACTTCCAGATTGGATCTGGTCCGAATCCGAAAGGATAAGCTCGCCAAGATTGTCGGCGATGAAGTCCAGGCATCGAGCTGGGGATTGCCATCGAGCTTGATGTGATTGATCTTAGCGCAACCCCTACCTGGCGTGCCAACTGTCGACGTTTGTTGTCAGCAATAATGAAAGCAGGGCTAGGCGTTGGATCCAAACTTCGATGGTAGCACAAGAGCGCCAAGAATTATATAGGTTCGAGGCTCTCGCAGAGCGAGATAATACCTAGTCCTGCGTGCTCGAATTATATGTATCTAGCTTATTTGTCGATGATCGATCGATGATCCCCGGCCCCCCTTTATATAGCAGAGAGGTGCGGGTTACATAGGAGAGTCCTGGTCGAATACAAGGTAGGGATTATATCTTCTGTACATATCCGTTTGATAACGGCCTAGATTACGATTGTATCCAACCTAATCAGGATCGGTTGCTATCTTTAGAGCTTCCTTGTTCTGTTTCCATGCAGCTGGCTCGGCCCGGCCTTATCCAGTTAGGCCTCGCAGGCCTGCCTTGCTGATACCCGTGATCCATATACTCCACACTAGGAAAAGTCAATAAAATCTAGATAATTCAGAAAAATTATCAGTAAATATAATTGAATGTTAAAATTTAGTAGCTTATTGTTTGTTAAGTTTTGCATTGAAGAGAACATGAAATCAAGAAAAGATTTTCTTTAAGAAGCAAAATTTAGAAAATTTAATATTTAACGAATTTCAAAGTGAAATTATATTTCAATTTATTTTCATATTTTGTTTGATTTAAAGTTTTGTTTTGCAGCTCATCCTTTTACTGAGGTTGGATTTCAAGAAATTGATATAAAAGGTAATTATGTAAAACAAAATCTTGATTTTATTACTAGTTGTTAATTAATTTCATTTTCTAATTTTAAATTTTTGTTTTTCTTATTTTGAAATTTTTCAGGATGTTACAATCTTAGAGGTAGCACCTCGCTGCCTACCTTGTGTGCGCCATGTGTGTGACGCCGGCCGCATGTGGCATGGCGGAGCAGCTACGTCCCGCGATGGCCGCTGACGAGAAATGCTAGCCAGACTTGCACTAGACGTGCATATCAATTTACATTTTTTCCTAGATTAAATGCTAGCCAGAAATGCTATTCTTGATTATTTAGCTCGATGATGAAATTCTATGCGTTGGATATATCCCGTATATGTGTATGTGTATATTTCTATGCGTTGGATACATTCTGTGTATGTGTAGAAATGCTAGCCAGAAGGCTGTTCAATCGGTAACCCGCACTAAGAGCCATTTTAGATATATCTTGTGTATGTGTATATATCCTGTGTATGTGTATATTTATGTTCATGGTCAAATTTTTCTTGAGCATGCAGATTTAACCTGGGACAAGCACTACCTTGAAAAAGGTCATCAGTGGAGGTTCATAACTGCCATCAGTGACGGTTTTTGAACCGCCACAGATTTAGTGCCACTGATAATCGAGGATTATCAGTGACGGATCTAGAACCGCCACAGATAACATTATTTGTGGCGGTTTTTGATTAGAACCGTCACTGATAACAAAATATCAGTGGCGGTTTTTGGATAGAACCGTCACTAATATTTTGTTATCGATGTGGTTCTAACCAAAAACGCCACGAACTAGTACTATCGATGGCGGTTTTGGCTAGAACCGCCACCGATAGTCCGACACACTAAAATAAAAACTCGGCATTTATGGCTAGCCTCGAGCGATGCTAGCCATGCCCTCTCGTCTGAAAATAATCAAAGACAATAGTGTCTTTGGATTGTTGGAAAAGATCTGAGCCTAATCTTTGTGGGACCACATACTAAGGATGACAATTACAATAAATCAATGAAATAGACATTGAAACCCAATAAGACTGGAAGTGTAAGATAAAGAGTTGAGGGATGAATCTTTACCTGAAATTCTCCAATGCCAGGGTATTTCCAGCCATGTTTTGCTGGATAAGATGGATATCGCAACTCTCCACAAGCCCCAAGTCCAATCTCAATTTCAAATGATTCCATCCTCAAAATATTCATCAAATTCTACTCGAAAGCTTCTCATGTAGTCAAAGTATACCTACATTAATTTAGGGGTATAAACAAAGAAACACATAAGAATAAATTGAAACTTATTAACATATAGAAATATAACAGAAATAGTTTCATCACACACCCGTCCTAAATTATCATAACAGTAATCATGACAACACATGAAAAGATATCTGATTGAAACTTTTTATTCAAGACCAAAAAATGTATGAATTAAATCCGAGTAGTTCCCACTTCCCACTCCAAGTATAAGCAGGGAGCAATGGCAAATCTCCGTTCCTTTTGTAGATGAGGAGTGCAAGCACATCAAAATTGATTGTAGGTAGATAGCAATGGAGTGTTTCGAGAATCAAGTGGATTCATAATTGTTTTCAATGAAGTATGTACGAAGGTAAGCTACGTGCCATAACCTTAAAAGGAAGGCGTAATGACTTCATGTTCTCAACAGAGAAAATGTTAAGAAAACACATAAATATTACTACTACTATACTAATAATAATGCACATGAGCACATAACTATCAGAATGAGACAAAGCAGAAAAGGTCAATAGTCTTACCTGCATATATATCCTCACTAATATTGATGATGCGAGAGGCTTTACTAATTCCACCCCTCGTTATATGAAAAGTTGTATCAAAAACATCTGGATGACCATAATGCATCCTCACTCTGCAAAAAAGTTCTACGTGTTGACAGTTGACAATCTGTGATACTCGTGTGAGAGAGAAACACATTATGTAAAATTACTTACTTCAATGGATTGGCAAGAACACGCTGTCCTAAGGTCACAAAACTAGTTTCTGATTTGACATAAATGAGGCCAGGAGGAACACTACGAAGGGAAGTCGTTATTTAGAAGTAAGCTTACTACCAAAGTAAACCAAAAAACTACTCAACCAACATGTAGTGAAATAACACCTTCCGTGAAGACATGCTCTCTAACACCAAGAATTGACGGCTTATGCTTGCCATGATCCCGAAGAACTCCTCAAGCAGATTTCTCATTGTGGCGCCTCCTCGAAGTAGTTATCCTTGAAGACAAAAACAACTCAACACTGAGAAAACCAAAAAACATGATATAATTTTGTTTCGAATCACTAGTGAAATGCTCAAATAGTGAATACAAGTAATGGAATGGTCTATTTTCTATATTTTCATCCTTTCTCATACTGAAAAAATGGCCATGATAGAGAAAAATTACGCACAGAACACAAAATTACAAAAATGTCTTAACTACTTGTCGACGTACTTTACGCCAGGGTACCCTCTTCGCCGCGCAAAAACGTGCGTGGCCCACGTGGCGGCTTTGGCGGGCGTGGGCGAGCATGCCCCGCCCACCGGTGCGGTCCCGTGGCGCGAGGCGAGCAAGTGGGCGGCCACGCCGCTGCGCCCGGCGCCCGATCACGTGGCGGCTGGCGGCGGTGGTGTTTACCCCCGTCCCAGCGTCGATCCACGTGGCGCGAAGCGGCAGTGGCGGCCATGCCTCTGCCGCCGCCAGCCCGTGGCGGCTTTGGCGAGCGTGCGAAGCGAACCCGCCCACTGCAGCGCCCGTCGCGTGGCGCTGAGGCGGCAGTGGGCGGCCACGCCTCGCCCGGCGCGCCGGCCAGCGTGGCGGTTGGTGGAGCGAAACCTCTTATTCGTCCGCCGCCATGCAAAAGGTGAGATCTGCCGCTTGTCTCAAAGTCTCCTTCCCGTCGTACCATGTCGAGGCAGTCTGTACAGTACCGAGCACGTCGATTCCAAGAATTCTACTACAAGCCCGTTCCTCGGACGCCCTCCACCTACCCGTCACAGAGAGGTCACATCCCGGAAGAACCGGGCGAAGGCATGCGCTGACATTAATTAGGACTGAAGGAACGGGACAGCGCATAAGGATGTAATAAATGCATGTAAGATGAGGATGATGATGGGACCCTCCTGAAAGACCATGTGGAGGTCTATCCTTGTGTGTGATGAGTAATTGACAAGAGTTGAGGTTGGTTTGATATGAAATTGAGTTTGATTTGAATTGGATTTTCGGTATGAAGCAATTTGAGTGTTGGTTGCTTTTCCTAGTGCTACCCGCGTGGGGCGGTAGCATCAGACCATTGAGAGTAATTATGAATGATTAATGATTTTGGGATAATCATTGAAATATTTGTGGGCATTGCTATGTGAAAGGTTTTTCCTTGTCTTTGATGGTTCTTTGGGCGGTGCTAGGTCATGGTGAGGCGGAGGATGACCGGGACTAGGCGAGGCGTCGGAGGTCCAGACGGTCGGGAGATCGCGGAAGATGACCGGAGGAGTCCGGGCAAGCCAAGAAGATAAGGAAAGGAGATGATGCTAGCTAGATGTCAGCGTGGATCAATGAGGGCCGTCGGATTGCGGTCTAGTTGATAGGTTAGCGGGTCTAGGTAGTGTGCTTTGAAACCGTGCAAGAAAACCCGGTATGTGTGTGGGTTTTGGGTTAGCCTTGCATGTCTGTGTGAGTGGGTCAATCCTAGCCCTTAGATGAGTGTCCTAGGGTTGAGGGACTCATCCAAGGGTGGTAGGTGGCCCAAGAGTAGTATAAATAGGGGTGGAGGGTGGCCTCCTCCTTGAAGGTTTGAGTTGCTCCTTTGAGCTTTGCCCACATGAAGTGAGGCTTTGTAAACCTTCCCACCAGAAATACAAAGAAATTTCTTTGCATCATTGTGAATTTAAATTCGCATTTACATTATGTCTTTACTTTACATAATTTAAATTCAGCATTTACATTACGATTTACTTTCCCGCAATCTATATTCATGCAATTTGGATTTGCCTCCCCTCCTTCTAAATGCTGATCTTGGATGTTTTGAGTGTGTTCATATGGTTTTACATCTCTTTTGCACTCTTTGATTGAGTAGAGATCATCTCTTCTTTCAAGTTCCAGTTCTGTCTAGAACTTGTTCTTCGCGCAGCAGTTAGTCTTTGATTTTTAGAAAAATCTAGAAAAATCCTTCTGGAGTGATTCTTATTGGAGATTGTGCGGGACTCCTATACCCATATTTACAAAAATTTTGGAGTCCACTGGTTTCACCGTTTGGGTGCTATGAAGTGAAAACCGAGCCCCAAATTTTCTGCCCGAAGTTTCTGACTGTCTGTGTTCATAGATTTATGATGATTTTTTTACTTTTCTTTTTGATCTGAATTTTGGTGGAGAGCTTCACAACTCATCTTCTCATAGGGAGAAAATTTCTCATAATTTTGTGAGCAGCAAAAACCCACCAACCTCCTGTTCAAATTAAAGACAGATTCTGGAAATATCTGCTTTTGCTTTTCTAAAAGAGACTTTTGTGTTTTGGCTTGATCTCTTTTAGAAAAGAAGTATTTGAATTGATTCCTCTTTCTTTTGGACACTTGACAACCAGGATTATGATTGAAATATCCCTCACATATTTTATGGATAATATTCATGTAAACTAGGGATGCACATAGTTGTCTAGTCGTTCCGGTTTTTACGGGTTTTTCACGATTTCCCTTGCGCGATCTTTTCTCGGTTTTAGTTGGAGTATTTTGGGGGAAAATTTATTTGCGACCATTCACCCCCCCTGTTCGCCATCTCGATCCTTCAATTGGTATCGAGCCGGTTTTGCTCTTCCATAGATCTTGACCGGTCTCAAGAGCCATGGCGACGGACAAAAATTCCACCAAAGCCTCCAATTTTTTCTGGTGTTGATTTTCCTTTTTGGAAATCCCGGATGGAGTCATACATCATCGCCTGAGGCTTCCGATATGGCGAAGGTGAAGCTCCCATATGAGGTTCTGGCGATGAGAACGTCACGGCGGCAATATGGTCGACGTTGAGGCAAATGCTAAGGCGAGGAACATTCTCATCTGAGGACTCACCGATGAGTATGATCGATTTTCATCTTCGCTCCGCCCGAGATTTGGGTAACCCTCGATGCTTACCATGAGGGCACTACTCAAATCAAGACCGTGAGGCAGATCGATTCAAGCCGAGTACAACAAATTTGAACAACGCTACCGGTGAGAGTCTCGATGAGTGCTTTGGTCGGTTTACCAAGATTTTGAGCGACCTCCGGCGATCGGTTGTATATACCTCGACTTCGGACAATGCTCGGCATTTCTTGACCGTGACTCGACCTTCGGGTTTGGGAGATGAAGGTGACCACCATCAAGGACACCACCGATTTGTCGACTCTAACTCTTGACGGGCTTTATTCCGCCTCAAGACTCATGAGATTGATGTCGTCTCCGGAAGACGAAATCTCGGTCGATGGCTTTGGTCACCGATCCCATTGGGTCCTCTTCGGATTTTCTCTTGACTTTGCTTCGGTTTTCTCTCTCGCTCTTTGCGGCGTAGCGATGAAATTCGAACAATTTCGAGAAAATGAGCTTGCTCTTGTCGCTCAAAATTTTCCAATATTTACAAGAGAATGAGAGAGAGGAAGAGAGGTGGCATGATCACCGCTGAGTGTGGTGGCCCCAACCACATTCGAGCTTAACTGCCCTAAGCCGAGAAGGGCAAGAACGGCGTCGGCGGTTTGGGCAAGAACGACTACACCGACAAGAACAACAAGAAGCCTCCGGTTCGTGAGCCGTAGCGAGAAGAAGTACCGCAACTTCTCCAAAAACAAGAAGCTCTTCCACCGCGTCCTCGCCGCCCTTGACGACATCAACCTCTCCGACACGGAGACATGGAGCGACGAAGGCGAGGATGATCCGTAAGAGAAGAAAGGCGGCGACTTCTCCGACATGTGCTTCATGGCGCGCCATTGAAGTGAGCGACTCGAACAGACAAATGACACGGATGAGGTACCCACCTACGACGAGTTAAATGATGCCTTCAGAAATTAGGCAAGTTTCATGCTAAGGCTAGGTCGAGGTGTTCTGAAGTTAGAGAAGGAGGTAGATAGATTGTCTCGGGAGTTAGCTTCACTTAAATCATGTTCCTCCCGAGACTCGATAGTTGTACTCTCTGTGATGCTTTGCTTGAGGAGTTGGAGAACCTAAGGACCTGCATGATAGTGTGGTTTCGATCTTGAGGCTCTTAGGTCGAAGGATGCTAGCACATGTTCTATTGATCCTATTCCTATTGATGCTAGTTTTCTTCATACTCACACAACGCATCTTGTGAAAATTGCCCTAAGCTACTTGCTGAAATTGATGCCATGGGTTGTCACCTTAGGAAGCTTTACGCTAGAAATGATGAACTTGAATTGCATGCTTCTAAGGACCCAACGGCTCATGTGAGGGTCAGTAAGCAACTAAAAATTGATAATGAAGCTTTGAATGCCAAGTGTGCGAACTTGCTAAGGACTTACTAGTTAAGTCGGATAATGATTGCTTTACGTGTATTGGGGTTAAGGATGGCGTGGATAAGGTCCACGCAGAGCTTAGGAAGAAGATAAAGGCCGAGTTGGTAGAATTAGAAATGCTTCTTGTGCTTCTGTGAGTCTCTCAAATTTGAGGCAGTGTATAGGGAACAATATGCACGCGTTGTTCAATCCTCTTCTTCGGCTCTTCTTCTACTCCTTCCCTTGCTCTTCTTGTGCCTCTCTCTTCCGGGAGTGTGAGTATCTCATGAGCACTCTTGAGAAATTTGTTGGAGGCAAGAAGAAGCTCAATCTCATTCTAGACCACCCAAGGTTAGCAGATTCAATCAAGGTCTAGGATTTGATTACTTGGAGCACGCTGCGCATCCGCCTTCAGTTATGCGTGCTTCCAAGAGTGGTGAGATTGTGGTTGCTCCCACGGTGAGCACCACTGTGTTTAGTCTGTTGGTGTGGTCCATGGGACTTGACCCGTAAGGATGCTTCTCTGTTATACGCCTCTAACAAGGCAAAGTACACATGCACCTTCAGAAGAAGGATGGTCACCTAGTAGATTTCTGTTTTAGACGCGCCAAGATCACCAGCGTGGCGTGTTTACGCACTTAGGGTATTCAGGTCATCCCAGCACTCGAGTGCTCTAAAGGCCTAGACCGCTTCTAGACGAGTTAGAAAGTCGCTTTGTTTTGGGCAAGATCCAGACTCGGTTTTCATCTTTGTTGATCGAGTTTTAGTTCGAGTTGCTCGTGGTCGGTCTTTCGCCGTCCTCTTGATATTCCTCGTTTTTCCCATCGAGGTAGATATCGTGGCGTGAGGTGTTTTCGGTAGGAGATTTAGGCAGCCTCATTGGGATGGTCGGCCTTTGCACCACGGCGGGCCAAACCAAAGGATGTACTCCTAGATCTTCCACTACAACCGCTTCTTCCGATCTTGTTAGAGTTGGCGTCGAGAGACACTAGAGTCGATCTTCTTCTTTTGTGGTCGGTACTTTGAGGCGTGTAATTGATATTGGGTTCCCAAGTCTTCACTTTATCGATCTTGAGTCTTCTCTTCGACTTGATCGGGTTAAATCGGATGGGGAAGGAGATGTTTGGATTATTGACTCGGTTGTTCTCGCCATATGACCGGAGATTCTCGTTGGTTCTCTTCCTAGTCCGAGCCCCGGTGATGAGTTGATCACCTTTGGGGATCGTCTTCGTAGGGTCATTGCAAAAGGTACCGCCTGCATTAATGACAATTTTATTCTTAAAGAGCGTTGCCTTAGTGAGTAAGGCGCAATATAATTTGCTTTACGTTTCTCGGCTTATCGATGACTCTTTCGAGGTAAGCTTTAAGACAATGCTTGTAGAATTCTCGATTCATCGGAGAGTTAGTTTATGGATTTCTAGATTTGGGAGAGTCTTTCGTGCTAATTTTTTGTTTCTTCCGGAGACTCTCTCGGTGTTTGATTGCTTCGAGTCCGTGATCTCTCCTTCGGCATAGGAGACTTGGTCACATTGGTTTTGATCATTTGACGAGTTAGCGTACCGCGATCTTATTAAGTGGTTTGCCCAAACTCAAGATGGTCAAAGACTTAGTTTGCTCTCCCTGCCGACATGGCAAGATGGTTCTTGCTTCTCATCCTCCGATCCAGTAGTGATGGTGATGCACCAGACAGCTTTTACACATGGACCTTTGTTGGTCGGCTAGAGTCTTGAGTCGGCGGGAGGAAGTGGTATGTCCTTGTCATTGTTGATGATTTCTCGAGGTATTCTTGGGTATTTTTCATGGCCTCGAAGGATGAGACTTTTTCTCACTTGAGGGATTTGTTAGTAGGTTGTCTATTGAGCTCCCGGTGCATTACGAGCTATCTGCGATGATAATGGCCTGAGTTCAAGAACTCCTACTTTGAGAGTTTCGTGGAGTCAGGTTAGAGCATCGGTTCTCCTCTCCATACGTCCCTCAACAAAATGGCGTAGTGGAAAGGAAGAATAGGACCTTGGTTGAGATGGCGGGACGATGCTAGGCAAGTCTGATACTCCTAGGAAGTTTTGGGTTTGAGGCTATAGCTCTTGCTTGTCATGTTTCCAATCGCGTTTTCTTGAGAGCACATTTGCATCGCACTTCTTATGAGTTGAGGTATGGGCGAAAGCCGGTGTTTCTCATTTTCGCGTTTTGGTTGCAAGTGTTTCATCTTGAAGTCCAGTAACCTAGATAAGTTTGAGTCTCGTTCTTCGATGGTATTTTTACGGGTTACTCGACTTCTTCTCGTAGCTATAGGGTGCAGAGTTGTGATGCGAATAGGATCATAGAGACACGTGGCGTGACCTTTGATGAGGCTAGCCAGTGCTAGACCCGATATTTGAGCTCTTCTTATCCCTCCGAGACCATCTTTGTAGAGGATGAGGATGATGGAGATGATGGTGTTCCACGATCCGATCTCCTCTTCACCGAGGTGCCTCCTGTTTCCATTTACGCACCTCGGGAAGATCGGCCTTTGCCTTGAGACTCTCCTTGGCCAGTGGCTCTGTTCCTACCTCTTCTCCTCAAGAGGTAGAGGCCACTCGCTTCGGTCCTCCTCGCCACATTCAACGTTCTCATCCACCGAAGCAGATCATTGGTGATCTGTTTGAGTGGGTGACACGCTCAAATCAGCTTATCTTCTTCTGCGCTTCACTCGCCTTTGTTGCCTCTTTTGAGCCAAAGGATGTTACTCATGCATTATCCGATGAATCATGGATTAATGCTATGCATGAGGAACTGAAAACTTTGAGAGGAACAAAGTTTGGCGGCTTGTAAACCCCATCTGGTCATAATGTCATTGGGACCAAGTGGGTGTTCAAAACAAGCGAGTGAGGATGGGGTTGTCGTTACAACAAGGCTAGGCTAGTTGCAGTGGGTTTCACTCAGGTTGAGGTCTTGACTTTGAGGAGACCTTTGCCTCGTAGCTAGACTAGAGGCTATTAGAATCCTCGCTTGCATTTTCGCATCCCGTGGCTTCAAGCTCTATCAAATGGATGTCAAGAGTGCATTTCTCAATGGCTTCATTGAGGAAGAGGTGTATGTCAAGCAACCTCCGAGTTTGAGAACCCCAAATACCGAACCATGTCTACAAGCTTTCCAAAGCCTTGTATGGACTTAAGGTGCCCCTAGAGCTTGGTATGAGAGGCTTAAGTCCTATCTTCTCGATCATGGTTTCAAAATGGGTATAGTAGACAAAACTCTATTCATCGACACCAGATTCTCATTTCCTTCTCGTCCAGATTTATGTGGGCGATATTATCTTTAGGTGGCTCATCTCGGTCTCTTGTGTCTCATTTTTCCGAAGTGATGAGCATAGAATTTGAGATGAGTATGATGGGTGAGTTGAGCTACTTTCTTGGCTTCAAATCAAGCGCACTCGGGAGGTACTTTCCTACACCAAGGTAAGTACACTCGGGACCTCTGAAACGGTTTGATATGTCCGATGGGAAGCCCGTGATGACTCCTATGGCCACCTTTGCTGTCCTCGAGCCCGATGAGGATGGTGAGCCTGCTGATCAAAAGGAGTTCGGAGCTTGATTGGCTCCCTCTTGTATCTTACCGCCTCGTGGCCGGACATACACTTTGCTGTGTGTATGTGCGCTCGTTTGAGCTTCTCCTCGTGTCTCTCATCGCCAGCGGTGAAGCGCATCTTTAGGTACCTTGAGCTACCATTGATTATGGTATCTGGTACTCTTCTTCCTCTTGTCTATCCCTTAGAGCCTTTTTCCGATGCTGACTTTGCTGTCAGAGGATAGATAGGAAAAGCACTTCGCACTTGCCAATTCATTGGCACTTCTCTTGTTTCTTGGTCGTCTAAGAAGCGGTCCGAATCGCCTGATCCGCCGAGGCCGAGTATGTTCTTTGCAGCTAGTTCTTTGTAGCAGTGCTCTGGATGAGATCGACCTTGCGGGACTTTGGGTTAGAGATAGAGAGTGTTCCACTTTTACGTGATAACACTTCGCTATTTGCATTGCCAAGAACCAGTCAGGCACTCCGGACCAAGCACATTGATATTAGATATCACTTCCTTAGAGACCATGTGGAGAAAGGAGACATAGTGCTTGATTTGTGGAAGTGACCACCGGTTGGCGATATCTTTACCAAGCCTTTGGATAGCTCTAGGTTTGTTGCCTTGAGGAGTGAGCTTGGAGTTGTGTGCCCTTACGGCTTATTGTGAGGGGAGCTGGTTTGTACTTTATGTATTATATGTATATATTTTCTTCGAGCTTTTTCCTTCTTTTGTCTTGTTACGGGTGCTATGGGTTTTATTTTCTAGAGTTCTAAGTTCACTTCACCTAGACTTACGGCATGCCTCGGCATGGACCTCTCATCTTATGCTTTAGGATGCTATTCTCTTCTTCTTCTCGGTTGAGCTCACTCACAGTCTTGTAGGTCTAGTAGGTGTTGGGCCCCCAGGTAGGCAGTGCATGTTTGCTCTGGTTTGAGTTTGAGAGCTAGCTTTCCTTTGTCGATCATTGGGGAAGATGAGAGCGAGTTTGAGCTGTAGTGTTCTCTACCATCTTTTCTATGCTCTATAGCTACCCAGTTCGCAGTTTCTTGATTTCTTCCCTCCATTGTGTTTCTGGCTTTAATTGAGTTCTTTTCGATCGTTCTTGAGCTTAATCTTGCTAATAACTCAATTTGAACCAGATTTGTGCTTAAAATGGAATCACATGTTGAGGTGAGTTTAAGAATCATCTCATGCATTGCATATAGACTTGATTTTTCATTTTATGAGCTTTGTCTATTATGCAAATGATCCATGTTTCATTTTATACACCATGCTATATTATGAAGAAAATTACTTGCTTAGATATGTCCAAGTTCATTTATCTTGCTAAGCTTACAAAAATTGAAAAATGAGCGTTAAAACAAAAACTTGATAAAACATGTTGCGTTTACTTGCTAAGTTTCTTCTCTAGTTGTATTTGCCATGATTTGTGAAATTCGGAATTCTCTAGAGTCCCTATAGCAACTTGGATGAATCTTGTTTGATCCATACTTGAGTCCTTCACTAGCTTAACAATGAAAATACTAAAATGAAAAGTGAAGTAAAATTGACTCTTTTTGTGCATCGGACTCAACACCTCACATTCACAAGAGGCTTCTCATTGCACTTGAGATGAACTTGGAATGGGTTGTGTATGACCAAGATCATTCTCTTAAGAGTCCCTCTTGAGATGATCGATTATGGCTTGAGTCAATTGCTTTAAACAATGCAAAAAAAACATACGTGGGTAAAGAATGCAAATAATGTCAAACATTTGCACCCCGCTATGTCTTTCAAAAGATTCAAAGAAAAATTTGCATACAAGAAACAAAAAAAAAAGCTCGAAGGACCTTGTGTGAACTTCTAGATTCTCCAAAGTGTTGAGTAGGTTGAACTCTAGGTTTTCCATTTGATCCTCTGAATGGCTTTGCTTCTAAGTTTTGAAACTCATGACAAGTTTTGCTCATGTTTGATTTTGCTAAAAATGACATGGTTTTAATTAAATCTTGCTAGCAAAATGTTTTATTTGCACTTGGACATGCCTTAGCTTTGTCTATTTTTGCCATAACGTAGCTTGGTGTCATAACTTGTCTTGTTGATCACATGGATAATCTTCAAAGCTCCCTTAGACTGCATTACTTGCATAAAACAACAAAAAAGGGAGAAAAAAATGTCTTCTTGATGCCTATATTGCCAAAGGGGAGAACATGTAGAAAAGGCATCTTCAAAGGAAAAATTCTAATCCACATTGGTTCTTATGATCTTTGTGACAATTGCAAACCTTTATGATCATAAGCATATTCGAGTGTTCCTTGTGAGTTTTATTGGATATTTTATTGGATATTTTAGAGCTTTTGTGGAAAACTTGCTCTTTCTTTTATATTGCTCTAAAAATCTTTCTAGCCAACTTGGTCATGATATTATTTCCTTCTCTCTGGACCGAGTTTGGCTTTGCATTCAAATTGCTTTCTTCTTCTCCTTCAAACTCAAATTTATGCCTTTTCGGGTGTTTGTCAATATACTCATCAAGGGAGATTGAAAGACCATGTGGAGGTCTATCCTTGTGTGTGATGAGTAATTGACAAGAGTTGAGGTTGGTTTGATATGAAATTGAGTTTGATTTGAATTGGATTTTCGGTATGAAGCAATTTGAGTGTTGGTTGCTTTTCCTAGTGCTACCGCGTGGGCATGTAGCATCGGACCATTGAGAGTAATTATGAATGATTAATGATTTTGGGATAATCATTGAATATATTTGTGGGCATTGCTATGTGAAAGGTTTTCCTTGTCTTTGATGGTTGCAGGCGTGGTGCTAGGTCATGGTGAGGCGGAGGATGGCCGAGACTAGGCGAGGCGTCGGAGGTCGAGACGGTCGAGAGATCGCGGGAAGATGACCGGAGGCGGAGTCCGGGCAAGCCAAGAAGATAAGGAAAGGAGATGATGCTAGCTAGATGCAGCGTGGATCAATGAGGGCCGTCGGATTGCGGTCTAGTTGATAGGTTAGCGGGTCTAGGTAGTGTGCTTTGAAAACCGTGCAAGAAGACCGGTATGTGTGTGGGTTTTGGGTTAGCCCTTGCATGGCTGTGTGAGTGGGTCAATCCTAGCCCTTAGATGAGTGTCCTAGGGTTGAGGGACTCATCCAAGGGTGGTAGGTGGCCCAAGAGTAGTATAAATAGGGGTGGAGGTGGCCTCCTCCTTGAAGGTTTGAGTTGCTCCTTTGAGCTTTGCCCACATGAAGTGAGGCTTTGTAAACCTTCCCACCAGAAATACAAAGAAATTTCTTTGCATCATTGTGAATTTAAATTCGCATTTACATTATGTCTTTACTTTCATAATTTAAATTCAGCATTTACATTACGCATTTACTTTCCATAATCTATATTCATGCAATTTGGATTTGCCTCCTCCTTCTAAATGCTGATCTTGGATGTTTTGAGTGTGTTCATATGGTTTTACATCTCTTTTGCACTCTTTGATTGAGTAGAGATCATCTCTTCTTTCAAGTTCGATTCTGTCGAACTTGTTCTTCGCAGCAGTTAGTCTTTGATTTTTAGAAAATCTAGAAAAATCCTTCTGGAGTGATTCTTATTGGAGATTGTGCGGGACTCCTATACCCATCTTTAGAAAAAGTTTGGAGTCCACTGGTTTCACCGTTTGGGTGCTATGAAGTGAAAACCGAGCCCCAAACACTACTACAAAACAGCACATAGGTGGCGCCCTATTTGTGGCGGTTCATTTGAACCGTCACAAATACATCTATCGATGGCGGTTCTTTGTGGAAATTGGCGGAGGACCATTTGTGGCGGTTTCATCCAAAAACCGCCATCGATAATACATTATCTGTGACGGTTTATATTTGAAACCGCCATCGATATATTGTGACTATTTGTGGCGGTTGGTAGATGGAACCGTCACAGATAATAAATTATCGTGGCGGTTTGGTTTTACAACCGCCACTAATATAATTATCTGTGGCGGTTTTAATTTAAAACCGCCGTAAATAATGTTTTCTATATAAAGCCCTTCTTTGCCACTTGTCATTTGGTCATCTTCCTCCTCTCTTTGCCTTGAGAAGAAAAGTTAGCTTTTTCATTTCAGATTTTGTTTGGGCAAGATCTTGTGCTTCTACTTCCTAGAATTGTTCCAAGGTGTGCAAAATATGTTTCCTCTCTTCATTTGTACTTTAAAATTGCCATTAATGGTTTATTCTAAGCTTAATTAAGGTTTAGATGCAAGGTCTACATTTAGTTTGTTTTTTATTTACCTAGCAATTTGTAGATGATGAATTTATTACCTTCTTTGTATTAGATTAAGTTGTCTACCTTGTTTAGATGATGAATGTTTTGTCAAGCATATATCAAATGTATGTATTCTGATTATTGGATATTAATGAAAAATAAATTATAGTTAATATGATAGATGGGTGATCATGATGTTAATTGCCTTGCATTTTGAGATGAGAAATTTATTATGTTGCTCTTAGAAGGATATGTATAAAAATTACGTAGTTAAAATTTTTCTTAGTTACCATTAATTTTTTTAGATTAGCGTGCATATACATCTTACTCCATTAGTGGGTATTGTTAGTGAATTTTTATGAAGCATATAAACCCAATTTATGTAATTAAGATTGTTGGATGTGAATGATAAATAAATTTTAGTTAATATGGTAGTCGGGTGATCATGAAATTTTGAGGTGAGAATTTATTATGTTGATCTTAGGAGGATATATATAATTTTTGTTACGTGTGAGTATATATTAAAATTAATTAATTAAGTTTGCAACATTTACTTAGTATTAATGTTGTCCCGTTAGTGCATATTGTTGAATATTGAATAACAATTTATTTAATTAAGTTTTTGGATATTAATAAATTGCTTAAATTAATGAACTCAGAGATGGACGGAGATGGATGTACGATCTGCGAACCGTTGCAGCCAAGAATATATCGACGGTGTATCTGTTTTTCTAAGAGCGTAGGAGAGAAACTTGCAAAAGAAGGCGGAGTACATACTTTGTCCATGCATTGATTGCAAGAATGAGAAGATGTTTTGAACAAAAACCATATCCATTTGCATTTGATCAGGAGGGTTTTGTACTGGCTATACAAGTTGGACAAGGCACGGTGAAGAGGAGATCATACTTGAGCGTGATAGCGTCGGCGGCAGCGGAGCGGCAATGTGGAAGGTGACATCGAGTTATGGATCCGATGAGGATAGGTTGGTCGTCGATGGCGACATTAATCTGCTCAAATGTTGCGCGATCTGAAGAGACTACACTAGTCGGCGAGAGTTTAATCAATTCACGGGTTTGATGGAGGATTCGGAGAAACCTTTGTTCCGGGTTGAAAGGAGAATACACAAAGTTGCTGCACGTGCGCTCGCTCTCGAAATTGAAGGCAGACCAATGGTTGGTCAGACAAAGAGTTTCCGCGGCGTTGTTACATCTCTTAGCGGACATCTTGCTGAAGGAAGCGTGTTGCCTAAAACCACATATCTAGCTAAGAAGGTTGTATGTCCTTGGGATTGGAAGTAGAAAGAATACATGCTTGTCCAAGCATTTGTATCTTGTATCATAAAGACTATCACAGACATTCATGTATGTCCGGTTATGCAAAGCGTCGCGATACAAGTGTAAGGCGATGTGGTGAAGCTATCGAGGTGAAGAAAGGAGCTCCGCAAAAGGTGGTGTGGTATTTGCGGTAATACCTCGATTGAAGCGTTTATTTGGAAACAAAAAGCACGCTAAATTGATGCGATGCTTTTCGGAAGACCGTAAGAGGATGGAAAAGCGAGACACGGTGATTACGCCCGATGGAGAACCATCGATAGACTCTTGAGAGAACTTGAAATGGCCGAGGAATGTAAGGTTTGGCTTGAGTGCGGATGGAATGAATCCTTTCGGTAACATGAGCGGCATTCATAGCACTTGGCCCGTGACTCGTGTATATACAACCTTCCACCACAGTTGTGTATGAAGCGAAAGTACATTATGATGTCCTTGCTTATCCAAGGGCGAGACAACACAGCAGCGATATTGATGTATACCTACAACCATTGGTGGAAGATCTTGTGATATTGTGGAACAAAGGTGTACGGTATGGGATGAGTACAAGCGAGTACTTCACTCTCTGGCGCATTGTTGTTACGCACCATCAATGATTTTCTGCGCTTGGTAACTTTGTCGGCCGTACTATAAAAGGAGCGCAAGCATGCCCCGATGCATGGATGAAACCGCTAGTGTGTGGCTCAACAACTCGAGGAAAGCAGTGTACATCGTCACCGGAGGTTCCTTCGCGAGAATCATCCGTGCCGTAATATGAAGAAACAATTGACGGGACAAAGGAGGGCGGTTTAGCTCCAAAGGCGTCTTCGTGGGGAAGAGGTGTATGATATGGTTAGGGATCTTAATGTTGTACTCGGAAAGAATCTTGGTAATACATCGCGGTCCCATACTTTGCAAAAACCACGTGGAAGAAGAGATCCATCTTTTGGGACTTACCCTCTTTGGAAGGACTTGGAAGTTCGACCTTTGCATCGGCGTCATGCATGTAGAGAAGAATGTATGTGACAGCGTGGTTGGTCTTTTCTTGAATATTCCTAGCAAAACAAAGGATGGATGAAGGCACGAAAGGATCTGGAAGACATGAAGATCGAGCGAGCTACATCCTCAAGACCTTTAGGAAAGGGCGGCTTTACCTTCCCCGACTTGCTACACTTTGAGTAAGAAAGAAAGCGAAACTCTGCAAGTGCACGCATGGTGTGAAAGTTCCGTCAGGTTACTCATAAACATCAAGCTGGTATCGATGAAAGATTTGAAGTTAAGCGGCATGAAGTCTCATGATTGTCATGTGATGATGACACAAATGCTCCTGTTGCAATTAGAGGTATTTTGCACGACAAGGTCGAGAGGCAATCACGAGGTTGTGTTCCTTCTTCAACACGATTTCCACGAAGGTCATCGATCCGTTGGACTTTATGAACTTGGTGATGTGGTAAAGACTACGTGCCATTTGGAGATGTATTTTCCCCATCATTTTTGATATCATGGTTCATCTCATTGTTCACCTTGTCAATGAGATAAATATTTGTGGCCCCGTATTCTGCATCGGATGTACCCATTTGAAAGGTATATGGGTGTTACGAAAAATATATGCGTGTCGATCTCGTAGGAAGGCTCAATTGTAGAAGGTTATGCAAGCGAGGAGGTTATTGAGTTACGTATGGATTACATGGAGGAGGTCGAACCGGTAGGAGTGCGATATCTCGCCATGAGGGTAGGCTAGGTGGAAAAGGTGTAATAGGAAAGAAATCTACAAATTCTTACGATAATATTTTGTTCGAACAAGCCCATTTCACGATATTACCTTGATCACTTGAGGTGTGCCCGTATATGGACATACACAAGGGTAAGCTAAGGAGGAAAACCGGGAAAGTCGAGATTTGGATAACAAAAGAGCACAATCGTTTGTTCGGTCATTGGTTCGAGGAGCACATATGCGGTGAAGAAGCGAGTGTTACATTGAGTGGTTGGCAAAAGGGCCTTGGTACAATCACGACATAGCAAGGATATGACATCAATGGATATACATTTTACGACGAGCTCGGGATAGCAAGAGCACTTACCAAAAGCAGTGGTGTCCAGTATAGATGCCTCGACAACCTGAGCGTCTGAAGAGCATCTACTACGGGTTCATAGAGGAGATTTGGGAGCTGGACTCTGCATTTTCAAGATCCGGTGTTTGATGTCATTGGAGTGCGACTCGAATGGTGTCAAGGTGGACAAATGCGGCTTTACTCTGTGGACATCGAACATGTCGGATCTGAGGCGAACCATTACGTACTTGCGAATCAAGTAGCACAAGTATTCTACATAATCGACCGGCGGAGATAAGAAGCGCCACGTAGTTACGCAAGGAAAAAGAAGGATTGTTGGAGTTGAGAATGTAGTGGATGAGGAAGAGTACAACCGGTTTGATGAGTTGCCTCCTTTACATGACGACGACATCGAGCCAGGAAGAAACCACTCAAGAAGTTACCTATCATCGCGATGATCTGTGAAAACCAAATTGTGAAAGAAAATAATTAGCTAGGAGTAATGGCAACATGTAAGCCATTTATATGGAGTAATGGAAATGTGATGTAAGAAATGTACATTTCTGTCGAATTAATAGGAAATAAATATGCATGATTTTGATGAGAAAACTTCGAAACAGTTAAATGCTTCTAGGACTTATGTTATACATGCTTCATATGTATTAATGTATGGAAGAAAAAAATCATGTATTGTCATATGCAACATGGTTTATTATGATTTCTGCAGTTTTTAGAGTTATGCATGCTTCACGGGTTTATCTGATTGTCATTTGTATCTATGGCGTGGGAGGGTATACGTGGCGGTTAATAACAATAAAATCACGGATAACGTTATCTGTGGCGGTTAAGAACAATAACCGTCACGAGATAAACGTTATCTGTGATGATTATTGTTCTCTTCCTCCACGATCATTATCTCTGTGATTATTGTTATTAACCGCCATAGATCTGATCTCTACATATCTTGAGCCAGCGCCCTTTACGATACTTTCGCGCCTTCTACGCTTCGATCAAAAATTTCCCTCGCTTGCTGTGCCTAGCTCCCTGCAAGCCACCGCCCCCCTCGGCCTCCCAGCGCCCGTCCGCGCCCTCCCCACGCCGCCCCCTCCAGGCGTCGCGCCCGTCCGCGCCCTCCCCCCGGCGCCTCCCCTCAGCGCCCTCCCCACCGTCACGCCCCTCCGCGCCCTCCCACCGCCGCCCGCCTTGAACCCTACCGGGTAAGCCCTTCTCTTCACGTTGCATCAATGGTTTAATTAGTGATGGTAGAATTTGTTAAAGAATCAATGGTTTAATTAGTGTTGAATATATCTGTGAATACAACAATGTGTGGTCGGTTGAGATGGTTTACGGAAGATAGAGTTTGATGTTTTCTTTTTGGGCGTTGCAGTTTTGTGAAGATGGCTTGGTTCTGTTCTTTGATGCGAAAATGCTCAAATAGTAGTAGTTTTGTGAAGATGGCTTGGTTCCTGTTCTTTGTGCGAAAATGCTCAAATAGTAGTTCCTTGTTGCTTTGATGCGAAAATGCTTATAGTCATTCTGTGATTACTCAATTTACATCATCATCATCTGTGATTACTCAATTTCTTTGATGCGAAAGTAATACTTGTCTGTTGGTGCTTTGTGAGTATTTACGTCATCTGTGATTACTCAATTTCTATATTGTGCAAAGAGGCTAGTCAATCAACTTGGGTACCAATTTTGGGGCGATTGATTGTTAGGGACTTTTTGTGGGAAGGCTGTTGTTACGTGAGGAATTGGGTTAAGGTAGATTGTTTGTGACAACGAAATTAACTTTCATAGATTACAATACTTGGTAGATCATTTGATTGATAACTGTGAGTGGTAGATTCATACATAGGCTGTTCAATAGTCTTCTGCAATTCTGTTTTCTTTTCGTTGGCAGTAGTCTCAGTTCTGTCATGCAATTATCGTTGCCTTCTGTCCAATAAGCATTGATCAAGTTCTAAAAGCGCCAAGTATATAAAGCTGTTTTGTGGTAAGGTTGTCACAAACAAATCTATATCTTGCCCTAGTGGCGAGGATGGCCTTTAAAGGCAACCCGACATCTGAGAACAATTCAAATGAAATCAACTTGAGTATTATTGCTAGTTGTATGTCTCCATTATGGTTCATTGTTATGCATCTGCCAAGATACTTGTTTATGAGCTCATCTATTATGATGTTGTCATATATCTGAACTTGTACTCAATCAACAATGAGCTGTCATGGTTGTTTAATTGGCTTGGAATTAATGTCTTCACAATATTGCTAATCTGCAATTATTTCAACAAGTTCTATCTTATCTATGTCATTCTTGTTATTCTTTGGATTATGTATTCTCAACTAGAATAACATGCTCATATCTCCTCTCTATGTTGCTAAATTTTTGTTTGGTATCCATGGACTTGGATGGTTTTATACCTACACTAGTTGAGTATATGAAAATATGGCATCTCTTCACATGTAATTAATTATCTTTGTAATTGTACTTGTCTTTTCTTGTTCTGAATACTCTGAGTAAAAATAGTAAACAAATCGAGGTTTGAAGGAATGAAATACAAGCGATTGATAAAATTTCTATTTTTGTTGGGAAGTACATTGTGGATGCCCTTAACATTGTGGATGCATTATACTCTGCTTGCTATTACTTGTTGCCTTACTTGTCTTACTTGTTGCCTTGAATTGAGGCGTGGGTGATGCTCTGTGATGAACACAGGGTACTAGAATGATCAGAACCTTTATTTATATGGTTTAGGCCTTGAACTATAGACTTAAATGCTTGAAAGAATTGCTTACTGCTGCTATCCTTTTGCTACGTGTCTGCAAAAACTATGATAAGTACATCAAGATCGGGGTAGCGGTAGAATAAGGGATCCCAAGCATCAACTACTATGACACATATAGTAAATGGGTACTATGGACTGTTTCCATAGTTAAAAAAGTACAAGTAATTTCACCTCTACATGGCAATGGGTCCATAGTAGAATTCTCAGCAAATTCTCCTAAAGTAAACGAATTATATGGACTGTTTCCATAGTAAAATAAATAAATAAAAAACAGTACTAGTAATTTTACCTCTACATGGCAATGGGTCCAGAGCACATGACAAGAGGTGAGTGAAGGCCTCAACCCTAGAAGGCCATGTTCTGCTAGAAGATTTGGAAGATAACTCACTTAAGACATATTTAATTTGTTAAAGATAGAAAAAATAATAGTGTTATAGAGATAGCTTTGACAATGTAGAGCAGAAATTATGCCTTTTGGGAAAGATAATATTCTGACACTACATGCTTTAGGAATTATGATATTGCCCTATGTCAGGTAGTGAATAACTAGTAAATATCTAGACAGCAGAATTCTTTAGTGTGCATTTTAAGGTGGTAAGAGTTCAAGGCCTATTTCATTGAATAAAGTGTTAGCCCATTTGTGATTGTGGTGAAGATCCTTATCTTCATCCATACCCAAATCTGAGAGCACATTAAATTAATTCTCTTTGAGCTAGATGCTACTTGATTTGTTAATGATCATGCCATTGTTGATATCTCTGTTTGTGTGGATGAGTGCTTTAATATCATGTTGGTATTGATCTTGTGTATGTGCTTGATCTTGTGTCTATATATATATATATATATTCTTATGTATGTGCTTGATCTTGTGTCTATATATGTATATATATGCTAGTAGTTGTGTATAGTGGAGATAGTTGATATCATTAGAGGAACAATTCACTTAGTCTTGTAAAACCAAATAACTCTAAGCACTTTAAGGATCTAATATAGTCCTCGGTTAGTACATCTTCTATCTTATGCCTTTTGTCCTAATTATGAACCATAAGTCATTACGGTTGGTTGTGAATTATGCTTCCATTGAGTATTCTTATCTTCATCCATACCCTAAGTCCGAGAGTACTCCTTACACGCAATCCTCGTGAAACACGAAATTCTTGAAGTAGTTCTCATCTTCATAGAACATGAAATTTTACATTGGAAAAGTTGGAGAGGAAGAACATCCACTCTTAATAACACCACTAGATTTAAAAGAAAATAATATTATTTAAAAAATTCCCAAGAAAGGTAAGCAAAAATCATAAATTTCTTCTGATCATGCCATTGTTAGTACATCGGTTAGTACATGGACTCAAAATGAGCCATGGACAGGCACTTTAGGATCTAATATAGTCCTCGGTTAGTACATCTTCTATCTTACTCCTCAGTTAGTACATATTTTCCTCAGTGTGCTAATTCAATATGATACACTTAGTTATTCTATCAGTTAGTACATATTTTCTTTCCCTCTCTGAAATATCTCCCTTTCTATTGAGTAGTTCTAATGGAGCCCGAAACTGAGCCTATAATGGAGGAGAGCCCGAGCAGGTACCTTACCCTCCACCCAACCACCGAAGTAGCCGAGGCCTCCACCGCTGTTCCCGGGGCCTCGGCCATGTTCAAGGCCTCCACTTACATTGCAACAGCGCCGAGGATGAGGGAAGAATAAAAAGCTGAAGGCCAGTACACCATCACGGAGGTCTCGAATCTTGGGTCCCTGTTGCACGAAAAAGGCTGACAAAGAAAATCTGAGTCAACATCTTGGTACATCGTAAGGAGAAAGTGCCAATCACCTATTTGGATTGGCATAAAGTGCCCAGAAACCACCAAAGAGGATCTGTGAATGAGCTCAAAGGAACCTTCGCATTCCCGAAGTCGAAGAAATCGTCGTCGCGATGCATTGATGACCATGGATGCGGCGTGGAGAAACTTCAAGGAGGTGAGCGTAAATTATGTGAAGCAAAAGCGGTCGGCCGTCGGAGACTACCCAAGATTCTGACCATCTTGGGATGAGTTAAGTGGCGATGAAGCAATCTGAAGCGACAAGGAAGTCTAGTGAGGACCACATTAGCATCGCATGAAGAATACTCACCCCACGAGACTTGGCACGAGTGGGTACACGGTAAAATTGCTCAATGGGACAGACAGGAATTACAAGTGATCCAACGGTGGCACAAGTCCTTGGTGGACTACGGGCCAAGGTGAAGCACTACGTGCTAGCGAGGGCGATCTCTTGTCTCTTGAGGAGTTTATCATTCAAGAAGCGGCGAAACGGCAAGCGATGGCGCAAAAGTTCATCGGTTATGCGCCCGATCCACAAGGATCCTTCCACCCAAGCAGGGAGAAAAGACGAGCTATCGGTGGCCCTCGAAACAAAAGAGCACCCGATCGAACACGGCGTCGGGGTCAAGGTTCCATGGAAGATGGGATTCCACGAGCACGAAGACTCTTATAGGAGTCGGAAAAGAGCTAAGAAGAAGCGGTTGCGCAGAAATGGAAAGTATGAAGGAAAGGGTTACGAGAAATTACAACCCACCATTCACGAACAAGTTCAACGACAAGTACAAAAGCCTTGAGCAGACGCGAGGCAAGCGCTCTCTCGGCCCTACGGTCGTCGCGGCGATTCTTGGGTCCACGCCCGGCACAGCGGACCTAAACCATTATCTGTGGGCGACATACATGACCCCACACTGTCGGCTCAACGTGCGTGATGAACATCTTTCTCTGGTACTCTGAGGTAGCTTATCCGTGCCAACAAGGGGTGTCTGCACAATGCCCCGATAAGCGCCAGTTATGCAAAGGTCGGTGGACCACGGTAGTTACCTGTTTCTTGATATCGGGCTAGAAAAACCCGCCAATGACGAGATAACAACTCGGGAGGTGCGTCCACTCATTCATCGATGGGCGCAAGCGTGACATCATCTTGGACCATGCGGTGGCACCCTCTCGACATCGTCTTGGATCATGCTTCGCCGGACCTCTCTGCGGTGCAATCCGCGCATCGATCACCACAGACCGAGAGTGAAATGGTGAAGAAGCAAGATGAGGTAGAAAAGAAATCCATTGAGGGCCCCATAAATATGGCCCTGTTAGTACTCAACGAAACACAGAACACAGGTACTTCAAAAGACAAACCTACAACCCTGATCCCAAAAATGGCACATTAGGCGGTAGTATCGGCTAGATCGGGGAAGCGGGACCGAGTATGATGTCGTCGTGAAAAAAGTAAGGGCAAGGGAAGTTTGATGAACAAGAAAATCAACCAAGATTGAAATTCGAGGTTGGGAAGCCCTTAGTCACCGATTCGAAGTTAAGCAGTCTAACACCCATGATCGGCGACTACATGCATGGTACATGGGCGATCCAACCAAGAGCGTACTCGAAGGTGATCACTGCGGTGTTCCGTGAGAACATTTTCTACGAGGGCTATGGCTACTTCTTAATAGAATTCGATAACATGCACAACTTGTTCTATCATGGCGCCCTCGACATATGTTTTTGAGATCTTTGGACCTTTGTAAGTGTCTAATATATCAATCTTGGTCTACATTAACGTATCTGATAAATGTCATGTCTAACTATTTAGTTATATAGATCGAGATTCAAGAACTACGAAGAACCAAGGGGCGATGGGATTCCTCGACCGGAGCGGTTTGCCAAACCGAAATCGAGAGAGTACCAAAGGAGGTCGAGGATGCGTATATAAAGCTTTGCTTAAACTACAAGACAAGGAGTTTATACTTGTACCATACAATTTTAAGTAAGTTCCTCACTAGCGAGTTAAATTACTCGTTGGTTTAGTTATTTACTCGGCGTAACGACTAATGGCTATGGCATCCAGATTCCTTTGGATTCTCGTAGTAATTCATCGAGACAAGAGCAAGATCTTGATCATGGATCAATGGATAAACCTAAAGCGGACTATGAAGTGATGACACGTTTAATCAGCGAGGCGTTCAAAAGATATTGTCGTGAGCACGAGACCGCCCATACCGAAAACCCTTACAATCCGTACTAAATTTCGATGCATACGCAAGGAATATTCTTATATCGTATTTCATAGTAAATAGCTCCTTCGACGACATCTTAGTTCATTCGATTTTCGCGATGTCTGGCGAAGCAAGGAAATAATCTATGTGGGTACTTCGTGTGCGATACATGCGGAAATCTTAAGTTGCACAATAAAAGACAATGGCGTGGAGGTCAGTCATCTTGACATGACACATCGATTCAGCCACTCGATTTCTATATGCTCTCTTAATTACATTTTTCATACCTCTGACGCCTCAAAATTTGTCTCTGATAGGGCCTTGATTCTGAAATCCAAGCCGTTCGGGGCCAGCTCGCCTACTTCATCATGAAGGAAATATTCAACAAAAAAGCGAGTTTTATGGCCAGAAGACAACAACGATCCACTCCTCCATACTCATCTCTCACATCGCGTGTCTCCAAGCTCAAGACCCATAGGCTTCTAGTTTAGAAAACTAGTTTAGGCTTTTGTTACTTCAATTCTATTTCATTACAAAGTGTAAATAACTCTTTGTACCTTTGAAATGGGAGGCCCTTCTTTCCTCAATGCCACTTCTCTTGTCGATTGGTTACGCTCTTTGTAGCATGTATGTTTGTCTTCTTGAGGAACACATGTACACACATGCAGTGGCACTTCTAAATATTTCATGTGTTTGCCTTACATGGTTATTTTTGCATATGAAGTTATTTCATGTGTTTGCTTTTATTTTACTTTTGAATGATTACGGAGATTTGTTTTCTTTAATAATCATAATTGACCTTTAAGAAACCTTTTGCTCTAAGAATACTATTCCATTGACATGTTTTGCTAATTCTTAATGTTTGTGGATGTTGCGGAGATGCAATTGCTTTGGGGTTTCAGCATTACATACTATCACGAGAAATGCTTTGATGATTCCCACAATGTTTGCTAATTACGAATGTTTGTGGATGTTGCGGGAGAGGCAATTGCTTTATGGTTTCAGCGTTACATCTGTCACGAGAAATGATGTGATGATTCCCACAATGTGATTAATCTTACCATGTGCATTATATTATTTTTTGCATAAATATTTTCCATTGCATATTTAACATTTCTATTTTTCTCTTGGCCTTTCGGCTTTACCAATAGCATCGTTGTTCCCCTTCTTGTATTTCATGGTAAGTATTATCATTTGATTCTCTTTTTTTGGTTATTTAGGATATTGTGTTACATACTTACATGACAATATCTGACGATGCGATAATAACAATGCATCTCTGAAGTGCTCATTTCAATTTTTAGAAATGGACTACATCTCAACTTTGCTAGTGTTTGTCTTCTTATTTTCTTCTATGGTTGCTACATTGTTCCTATTAACCTATACCTTTCTATTTAATATTTATAGTTTCTATTGGGATAATTCTTTGGCTATTGAATTGTTGGCGATATCACGATGAATTACTGACAAGATGGAATTCAAATGACCAAGTATATATATATATATATATATGGCACTCATTAGTGCATATTCAAGACTTAGGAACTTGACATGGCCAAGCAGGTAAATGATGCTCTCTGGAGACTTTTCTTTTAATTTTTCTGCACCTTTAGGTTCCAATTCTCCTTACACATGATGTCTTGCATATTTTCTTAATTGGATAGATAATGGTTATTACTACAAAATGCTAATGTTAAGAAACTAAAGAAAATCTGCTTGAGCACATAATATCTCCGTAACATAGAATGAGGCCTACATTGTAATTTGTTATATGTGATACTTATAAAACCATCCTTGTTTCCTTAGGTTCTTACGGATAAGGATATTGTGTGTTTGCTTTTGTTTTATCGGCTTGGATGTCACATTTATTAAGGATCTTGATAGGTTGTAGATGCACTGAGATCCTATAATTAACAAAGTGCCTCACCTCTCAGAGTTTCTCAACTCCTCTACAATTGCGGCTACAAGTCATTTTTGTTGCATTTTGTAAGTGACAAAATCACATTATTCTGTCATGATCTTGTTATCTTGTAATGCATTTACATGGTTTTCCTATTAGTAGCAAATTTATTGATGCCCTTTCTTCAAGAGAAGAGATGAAGGCGTTTTGTGTAGTTTCACCTAGAGTTCCAAAAATGGTTAGATCTACTCTATCACGAGTGCTTTTGCAAATTATTTGTAATGGACATAAGGCCATGAAAGAGTTATGTGTTTTTGTGTCGAGAATTGGAAGACCTCTTGATCTTGATACATGACAAGAAGGTTTCAAACCTTCATGCAGTACTAAAAGTGTTGGAGTTGGCTCTGAAGGTACTTGTTTGCTCTCATGGAATTGTGGCTAATATAGATGTCATTGTGGTCTTTGCTGATGTAATGGTTAACGATTTGCCTTGAGCGAAGCAAAAACCTCTCTTGATTGTTCTTGAAGATGTAGAAAGTAAAGCATTGGGTACTCGATTATCAACAAGCCGTCTTTGGCATTAAGGTCGACAAATTATGTCTGTTTTGTGATTGGAAATTTGGAACTTGTAAAGTCTTTTGTATAGATTGGGTGCGGCATTTAGGTGCATCTTTGTTAAAGCTCTGGTTTTGGAGAAACAGGAAAGCAAATTTACATGACCTTCTTGTCCTTCGAGGAAGTAGTAAGTTCTAAAGTTACTTTGCTACCGTGCATTTCTCTTTGAAATTTAAAATTGCATGCATTGAGTTACTTTGAACTTTCTTGTTATGATAGATTATATAATTGATCGGTATTACATAATATATTATTGCAAATGAAACCTTAGTTATCCAAGGCCATAAATCGGTATCAATTGATCCAACCCTAGATTGTGTCTTGATTTCATAGTGGCGACAATAGGTGCGAGTGTTGCTTCATGTTTTTTTGCCATGTTTGCTTCATGTTTTTGCAGTCTTTGCTTCTGTATGACACTTCTATCAATTCTCTTATATATATTCATGCACAGAGGGCATGGCTAGCCTTTGCTGAGGCTAACCACAAATGCCGATTTTTATTTTCTGTGTCGGACTATCGGTGGCAGTTCGAGCCACAAACCGCCAGCGATAGTACTACTATCGATGGCGGTTTGTGGCTCGAACCGTCGCGATACTTATGATATCGATGACGGTTCGAGCCAAAAACCGCCCGCGATACTAAACTATCGATGGCGGTTTTTGGCTCGAACAATCATCGATATCATGGGTATCGATGGCGGTTGAGCCACAAACCGTCATAAATAATGTTATCGTGGCGGTTCTAGAACCGTCGCGATAATCTGGATTATCGGTGGCACTAAATATGTGGCGGTTCGAAAACCGCCACTGATGGCAGTTTCGAACCGCCACTGATGACCTTTTTCAAGGTAGTGAAATTTTCTGCGCCCAAGTTTACATGATGTCTGTGTTCATAGATTTATGATGATTTTTCTACTTTGCTTTTTGATCTGAATTTTGGTGGAGAGCTTCAAGACTCATCTGCTCATAGGGAGAAAATTTCTCATAATTTTGTGAGCAGCGAAACCCACCAACCTCCTGTTCAAATTAAAGGCAGATTCTGGAAATATCTGCTTTTGCTTTTCTAAAAGAGACTTTTGTGTTTTGGCTTGATCTCTTTTAAAAAAAGTATTTGAATTGATTCCTCTTTCTTTTGGACACTTGACAACCAGGATTGTGATTGAAATATCCTCACATATTTTATGGATAATATTCATGTAAACTAGGGATGCACATAGTTGTCTAGTCGTTCAGGTTTTCTTGGGTTTTCACGATTTCCTTGCGATCTTTTCTCGGTTTTAGTTGGAGTATTTTGGAGGAAAATTTATTTGCGACCATTCACCCCCCCTCTGTTCGCCGTCTCGATCCTTCACCTCCTCTAGCTAGTTCGTGTAAGCCCATGCTTATAAGGGCACTCGAGAACATAGGAGGGGGGAGAGAAAAAATAGGGAACGAGAGAGGGAGAGAAAAAAGAGGGAACGAGAGAGGGAGAGAAAAAAGGGGGAACGAGAGAGAGAGAGAAAAAAGTGGGAACGAGAGAGAGAGGGAGGCTCGATAGAAGAGCTGGTGATCCACAAACTCTGTAACCAAGCTTTCGAGAGGCAATACAAGATCAGGCAGGACGTAAGGCTGTTACCCTTCTCCATGGGGGCCTGAACCTCGGTAAAAAAATCGTTGTGTTCCTCTGAATCTTAGACACCAGAATTCGTTAGTGTGAGAGGTCTTGGGTTTCCCTCTGCTAGGGTTTGCCGACTACCAAGACACCCCCTCACCGACCAAACCGGTCTCAGACTTGGGCACAACAGCTTGAAATACAAGCAGGCGCGCCCGAGTAGGGAGTGCATAGTCGGTTTCTCGATCATCTTTCCCATGAAGTTTTGGTGTTTCTCTTTCAGCCCCGTGCATGTGGAGATGGCGGGTTTGCAGCATCAGGAGGAGGGAGAGTCGGGCCATACCCGGAGTGTGTCCCAGCACTCTCGTCGATCGCAAGAAAGTCTTACTCCGCCCCCGCGGGGTGGCGGTGGTGCCCCCGCGGCGGCGAAAGGTCATCCGGTGCGACGCCGGCTGGCCATGGAAGCGGCCACTCCGGCTCAGAATCTTCATGCAGCTAGTCTCCTCCTGGACCACCCTCCGGTGGAATTTGCAGGAGACTCCCCGGCCACTTTGTGGTTGCGGGATCTTGCCGGCCTCGTGGGTGCGCCCATCTTGAGTAGGGCCCCTGGCCTTGCGGGATCAGTGGCGCTCCACCATCCAGGCGCGTGAGGGGCTCGCAGGCTCTAGCCTGGGGCAAGCGTCTGGCAGGTGGGCAGGGGCAGAAAGAAGCCTGGGCAGCCGGTCCCGGTTCTGAGAGGAACCGTGTGGACCTAAGGAGTCATCTTGATGAATCCGTGGCAGCGATCTCCACGGCCGTGTGCCACGGCGCCCGGCTCAGGAGCAGGGGCACGGCAAGCAGGTGGCTTCTGAAGATGAGAGTCCCTCTCGTGGCTCTCGCCTCCGGCCTAGGAAGGATGGCTATTCCTCCGATTCAGCGGAGAGTCCCATCCCTCGCTCTCCGGGCCGTGCTCCGTGCATGGTAGGGTTACATTTTGGTGTTGGCTATCAAGCGTTCTCCGTGATTCGCCCGTGTGGAATCCTTTGAAAGTTCCACCGACATCTATGGAAAGTTACGGCGACACCACCAATCGAGGAGTTTACGCAAATATATACTGACGGTGGTGCGAGTGGCCGTGGATCCGGAAGGTCATGGCCAATTATTTTCCATGGCCTTGACGGACTCGCCCGTTCTTGGTTGTTGAACCTCCGCGGTCGGTCATTGCACTCGTGGGAGGAATTATGCTTACCTTTTCGCCGCCAATTTCGGGGCTCCTTGGCACACCCAAAGCGTGGAGGATGATCTGCATGCCTTGGAAGCGAAGATAAAGAAGTCGTTACGTGATTTTATTCGGCGGTTTTGTCATTGCCGCAACCACGATCCCCATATTTTGGAGCAATCGTCGTCATCGCCTTTGGGGCGTCCACGACCTTAAGATGAAGGAGAAGATGGCCACCGCACCATCAATACCACCTCAAGGCTTTTTCCCTCGCGCATAAGTGTCTTGTGGCGCGAGGCGAGGGGCGAGATCTCGCCCCGTGGTGGCCGAGCAAAGATGAGCCGGGACCTCGAAGGGTGCTTAAGCCCGCCAAGAAGCAGCGCGAAGGAGGCCAGAAGAGACAGTGGTCTTGGCCATGGCGCATCATGACGATTTTAGGTCGCCGAGGCGTGACCGTCGTGAACAGCGCGGGCGCTCCCGTGATCGGCGAAATGATCGCCGTGGCCGGGCGTGACGACCGCCATGATCGTAAAACTGCCGCGGCTTAAAGGAAAGAGGGCCTTGGTGCCCGATTCATCAATCCGACACTCATGACTGGGCCATTTGCCGGTCGTGGATCGAATGGTGGAGCGGCGGATCAAGGAGCGTCGCCCTCGCGACGATGAGCGTCGCCCTCGCGACGATGATCAAGATGAAGACCCCGCCCCGCTGCCTTTCCAGCAGGCGGACGGCGTCATGGCGTAAGGCTACGAAAGTTCTATCCATGAAAAACTATGAGTATCCAGTGATTCGCTTTGATTAGCGGTCGCTGGTTGTTGATAATGTTATTATCTTAAGAATTCTTTACTTTGTTATTACTCCTCTTTTTATGTCCTACAGGACAGTCTGCTGCATGGGAGTTATTGGTCCCTAAGCCTCGAAAATCCCTTGTCGGTCCGTAATTATGCCTGGTGTGTGTGTTGGGTGAGGACGAGCAACCAGGAAGCGGATTTGGCACGGTGCTCAAATGTGGTCCGTACGCCTCGGGTTGGCTCTCAGAAGCACCGCTGGTCGTCCCCACAAGCGCCGCTGGCCTAATATCCTTCCTGAGAGGTTCGCTGCCTTGCCGCACATCGCCACAGAACATGTTTTGGGAAAGCGACAAGGGCATGGAGGCCAAATCGAGTGAATCGATATTATTCCATATGCATGTTTAAAGTTTCAGGATCTGCATTCTATGCGCCCTGCATGATATTCATCCATCTTTGCAATGGTTTGCATTTATCGCATGAGGCGAATCTCGAACCTTTGCCTTTGTGTCAAAAAAAAAAGAATTTATAGCCTGAAGGCTTGGTTTGATGCTTGGCACCGGGGAAGGTCGCCGCCTAAAGGCTTCGGTGATGCTTTAGCGCTTTGAAATTTGTCGCCTAAAAGGCTCGGTTTGGTCGCCTCACACCTAGGAGCTGGTCGCCCCGTTGCTTATACCGCAAGCCAGATAAGTGTTTCGAGTCACACTTTAGATTGCGCTTGCTCATGCGTATACTAAAGTTGGTCAAGTTATGCACGGTTATCGTGGGCGTCAAAGACCCGATGGCTCCTTGGTGACAGAGAGAAAGTCTTTAGTGTGAGCATCTGGCAGGGCTAAATGACCAGAGTGTAAGTTTGGCACGGTACTCAAATGCGGCTTGTACGCCTCGGGTTGGCTCTTAGAAGCACCGATGGATGTCATCGCTGAGTGCCGCTGGTCCAAAACCACTTCTGGAAATTTATCACCTTCTGCGCCACACTGAGGTACGATTCTAAGAAATCCCAAGGATTTAAGCCCAGAAGGGTCTAGGCCAGTGACAACCCTACATAAAACTTTGACAGCGAAACTATTCTGCACTTGGATGCAAACGGTTATACCTGAAGGCCATTTTTGCCTAGAGTTTTGTATAACTTGTGAGCATTTCGCCTATATCTGTGGCTAGTTGCATGCCATTTTGTAGGAATTCTGGGATATTGCCCTGGACTTAAAAGCCTAACTAAGAGCCTGACGGGTGCTTTGGCTGAACTTCAAACCAATCGCCCAGCAATTCCAGCATGCAATATCAAATAAGCACAGCAGGTAGGCGCTAAGGTTAAACCAAAAAACGTTCATTACGACTGAAACTTGTTAAAAGTGTTTATACAGACAGAAGGACAAGTTGATCAACAAAAAAGGAAAACAACGAAAACAAAAGAAGTAAGGCGGCGACCCGGCCCTTCACTCGTCGCCCACGTCGATGTCGCCGACGTCGCCTTCTTTCGCCACCGGGGTGGAGACATCCATGAGGCTCCACCGCAAATCATTGCGGCCAAGTGTTCGGCGCTTTTACGGCCTCACTTTGGTGGCGTTCCCCACGATCCCGGTCTCCACCACCGCCATCGGGTCCAGGGAGGCGTCACGGCTGGCCCAAAGATGCCAAGCCGGCTTGCGATCACCGCCGCAACCTCTTGCCCCTCCTTGGTGGAGCGTGCGGCTAAAGGCGGGCGATCCCGAAGTGCCTCCGCGGCTTTGATTGGTCGTAAGCGTCTTGCGAGGTGATGTCTGGGCGTCTCGGACCACGCCCAAGGGTTCCAGGCATCTTTTGATGCGCTGGAAGGCTCCCTTGAGCATGGTGGTGAGGTTGCGCTTGAGGCGGTCGGCCTCGTACTCCGCGGTCCGCTGCGCCGCCTCGGCCCTCTCCGCCCGCTGCTGCATGGCGGCTAGGGCGGTCGCGGTGGCCCTTTCTTCTGCCATCGCCGCGTCCGCCCTCACCGCTCCTCTGACAAAGGCTCGTCGTCGCCCGTCAGTGCCTCGCCGTCAGGACTCCGTGCCGCGACCATGGCGAAGTCGCGCCGAGTGTCTTGTGCGAGTTGTCGAGCTCTGTAAAAGCTCGGCGTGGCGTCTGCGCGTGCGTGACAGGCGTACGCGTGGGGCGAGTTAGCGCGTCGGTGTCGGGGCGGTTGCCCCGATTCGCGTGGCGGATCGTGGCGCTGGCGAAAACCTCCGTCGTCTCTGCGCAGTGCGGTGAAGTCGGCTCCATTGGAGTGTCTTGAGGGGCCGCCCTTGGCGTCACCTCAAGTCAAGCCGCCATGGGGACCTCAAGCCGCTTTATCGAAGCGTGGCGTGAGCCCCGGCAAGCGGAAGATCGTGGGGCGCCGTGGAAGGTGGGATCGGTGCCACAGGAGGGATTGATGGAGGAGCAGGCGCCATGGCGGTCGGCGCCGTGGTCGTTGAAGCGGGCGTCGTGGCGGTTGGCGCCCCGTTCGTCGGAGCGGTAGCGCCGTGGCGATTAGCGCCGTTGTTGTTGGGAACGCGCCTGCGCATTGGCGCCGAGTGGCGATAATCTGCGGCGGTGCCGGTGAAAATCTTGGCGCCCTTGAACGGCGCGGCGCCGGTCGATCGATCTTTGCAATTAGGAAGCGGCGGTGCACCGCTTGATGCGGAAGGCACCGCCACCCTTGGTTTGATGGCGGCGGAAGTCTCGCCCGTCGGGCGAGTTTTTCTTCTTGCCCGACTTCGAGGTGTCCGGACGACGGCGCTGCCGTCGCTTCGGTCGGTGGGAGAGATGCGCCGATCGCTGATCGTCGGTAGCGGCACCTGGCGGGCGGTGGAGTCCATTGGCGGCAAAGAACTGGCGATCTCGAGCGCCCGCGGCTCCATGTCGTGCGCAAGTGGCCGGGCCGATGAAGGGAAGTCCAGCCGGCGGGATCGGCGGCATGAGCCCGAGAGCCACACGCGTGGCGTGGCCCGTCAAGTTTCCGCGCTTGCCAAAGTTAAAAAACAACGACAGATGATCTGGTTGGTAGGGAGCAACTCAAGAAAAGCATGAATGCAAGAAAAAGGCAAAAAGTGGCAGTGAAGACTTACGGCCGGTGAAGGTGCAGGTAATGTCATTGTCGCCCGTATACTGCCACGCCGGGCGTATACGGCGACGAAGAGGGCTCAATCTTCGGGACACAAAGTCCCTGACGATCAGCGCCCCAGTTAGCCCGGCGTCCCGCAAGTTGTTGATGCGGGTCGCCATTGCCTGGAGCTCCGCCGTCTCTTCGACAGGTGAGTTCCAGTTCTCGGTGGCCGCCGTTGGCTCGGCGGGCACCTCCAGCGCCTCGACTCCGATATCGTCATTAACGTACAACCATTCGGTGCGCCATGCCTTCCAGTTCGATCTGGGCTGGAAGGGGATGTAATGGGCGGCCATCCCATCCCGGAGGCGGAAATGGCAGCTGCCCAGCAGTTCGCCGTCGGAGGAAGCGCGGCAAAGGAAAAAATAGCGAAAAAGCGGGAGATTCGGCATCACCCCCATGAACATTTCACAGAGATGTGCAAAGATGGCGAGGAAAAGAATGGAGTTGGGGGTGAGGTGAAGGTGATGGATTTCATAGAAATGGAGGACGGTGAAGAAAAAATCGGAAAAAGGCGGTACCAGGCCCGCCATGATGCCCCACACGAAGATGATAATCTCGTCGGCGGGGCACTGTGGCGTGGGGGTCCCAGCCCGGAAGTGGAGAGGACCCTCCGGCACGATGGTGTGGAGTCTCCCCACAGTGTAGGAGTCCACCGTGGAAGCAGGGATGGAAGGCGAACCAGAAGAAGCCATGGCAGCGAAGATGGTGAAAAGCAAGGGAAACTTGGAACGAGAAGATGAAGTATGCGAGAAGTGCTAAAAGCGTAAACTGCTTGATGCGGATGAATCTATAAGTATCCCCACTCGTACCGACGGTTCGTGAAGAGGCAAGATCGTGCGTCGTTTCGGGTCCCCAAAAATCGGCGGATGCAATGAAGCACAGGAATCAAAGCGATCGCATCCTGATGAGTGATGGCCCCATCCAAGAATGCACCGGCATTTAATGAAAGATCTCAAGGGGCTCTGAGGTGCGTTCTTGGGTGGGCCCGGGGGCTACTGTCGGCGTACTTTACGCCAGGGTACCCTCTTCACGCGCAAAAACGCGTCGTGGCCGTGGGCGGCTTTGGCGGGCGGTGGCGAAACGCGCTCCCCTGCCGGTGCGGTCCGCGTGGGCGCGCGAAGCGGCGGTGGGCGGCCACGCCCTACTGCCTGGCGCCCGATCCGCGTGGCGGCACCGGCAAGCGGGTGGGTGTTTACACCCCGTCCCCAGGCGTTAGTCCACGTGGCGCGAAGCGGCAGGTGTCTTGGCCATGCCTGCGCCCAGCGCCCGTACGTGGCGGCTTTGCTGGCGGTGGCCGAACACGCCGCCACCACGCGCCGATTCGGCCGTGGCGCGAAGCGGCGAGTGGCGGCCACGCCTTTCGCCGGCGCCCAGCCCGCGTGGCGGTTGGTGGACGAGAACCTCTTATTCGTCCCGCCGCCATGCAAAAAGGTGAGATACGCTGGCTTCGTCTCGAAGTCTCCTTCCCGTCGTACCATGTCAGAGGCAGGTCTGCTGTACCAGGCATGTCGATTCCAAGGAATTCTACTACAAGCCCGTTCCTCTGACGCCCTCCACCTACCCGTCACAGAGAGGTCACATCCCGAAAGAACCGGGCGAAGGCATGCACTGGCATTAATTAGGACTGAAGGAACGGGACAGCGCATAAGGATGTAATAAATGCATGTAAGATGAGGATGATGACGGGACCCTCCTCTAGCTAGTTCGTGTAAGCCCATGCTTATAAGGGCACTCGAGAACATAGGAGGGGGGGAGAGAAAAAAGAGGGAACGAGAGAGGGAGAGAAAAAAGAGGGAACGAGAGAGAGAGAGAAAAAAGAGGGAATGAGAGAGAGAGAGAGGGAGGCTCGATAGAAGAGCTGGTGATCCACAAACTCTGTAACCAAGCTTTCGAGAGGCAATACAAGATCAGGCAGGACGTAAGGCTGTTACCCTTCTCCATGGGGGCCTGAACCTGGGTAAAAAATCGCTGTGTTCCTCTGAATCTTAGACACCAGAATTCGTTAGTGTGAGAGGTACTGGGGTTTCCCTCTGCTAGGGTTTGCCGACTACCAAAGACACCTCCCTACCGAACCAAACCCGGTCTGTAGACTTGGGCCTGTCAGTTGAAATACACCGACACTACTGTTTTGTCAGTCTTGACTTAAATTTGTGCCACTAAAGGTGAGTGTAATATTCCAGCCTCTAGAGGAAAGGAACCAGGAAGAGACTACACAAAAATGCAAGAAAGAAGTACATGGTGAAGTGAAGAAGACTCAGCAAACAAATACATTTGGCAAAAGGAAGTGCAAAATATTTTCTACATGTAAAATGGATGTTGGTATATTGCACATGCTTTGTAAGTGCATGCATCAAACTTGACGGCAATCCCTGTTCCGAGCATTAATACAAATTTCACTATTCCCTCGCAAAAGCACACAAAAAATGTGCGTTCAAGACTATTTAAAAGTAGGAAGTTTACAACAAAATGACAGTAACTATCTCGCAAAAAAGAAGAGTGATGAGATGTACTATAATTGCAGACACAACCAATGCAGTATCAAATGCATGGCTTATTTATGGCACGCAAAATTAAGAGGTTTGCTTAGGATCCAACCTTCTTAGCTGGTTTCTTCTTTTGTCTTTGCTAGTTTCGCAATTGCAGCTCCATAATCTTCAAGCACTTGCATCAAAATCGATGAGTGACAAGTGAAACAAAAGCATTAATGAAAACACAAAACATTAATTGAAACATCGAGAGCAGCAACTTTGCTTACATCCAGTTCCTTCTCAAAAGCGTCAAGGTCTCTCATCCAAAATGTTTTTGGTGGTGTTTTCCTCACTTCCTCAACATCATTCTCTAATTTCTTCGCTCCGCATTGAGCTCCTGTATCTTCTCCAGTCAAGGTACCAATTGACATTGAGAGGAGATAATCATAGCCACTTGCATCATATAAAGAACAGATCTGTAGCAACATAATTTCAGCGACCGGATGCCAAGAAGGGTCTGTAGCAACAAAATAGGTAGATGCTAGATACTTACTTTCCTCCATAGTGTCATACTTTCGAATTTTACCATCTGAGTCAAACAAGTGCATGTTTGTCGTTCCAATTGTAGTTGTCAACTTGAATTTGTTCTCCAAGCCTTCTTCCTTAGCTATGTTCATATTTTCCTCATGCCACAAAATTCCACAATGTCTCATGGATTATTAACCAAAATACAAGACATGCCACATAACACATAGCAGAAATAAAAATAATTAAACCATACTCATACTACAAGTTTGCATCATTTTTCATACATCCAAATCAGTAAACCATGACACGTACCACAAAGTCTAGATAGATAGTATAAAGAACCATGACAACAGGCTCACAAATATGAGGAAAAGGAGGTAATCCCATGTAAATTCACAAAGAAGAAAGAAGAAAAGTAAGGATCATTGCCTCAAGTAAGTCATTTCAAGAATTAAAGAAAAGGAACAAAGAGTTATTTACACTTTGTAATGAAAAAAAATTGAAGTAACAAAAGCCTAAACTAGTTTCCTAAACTAGAAGCCTACAGGTCTTGAGACTTGGAGACACGCGATGTGAGACATGAGTATGGAGGAGTGGATCGTTGTTGTCTACGTCATAAAACTCGCCTTTTTGTTGATTACTTCCATCATGATGAAGTAGGCGAGCTGGCCCTGAATGGCTTGGATTTGAACAAGCGATCCTCTAGTAGGCGACTTGAGGAGTTGTAGGTATGAAAAACAAAATTAAGAGAGTATATAGAAATTGAGTGGCGCGAATCGATGTGTCATGTCAGCATGACTGACCTCCACGTCATTGTCTTTCATTGTGCAACCTAAGATTTCCCGCATGTACTGGCACACGAAGTACCCACATAGATTTGTTCCTTGCGGCTGCTTGTGACACTGCAAAAATCGAATGAACTAAGATGTCGTCGAAGGAGCTATTTACTATGAAATACGATATAAGAATATTCCTTGCGTGCGTACTGGAAAGTTAGTACGGATTGTAAGGGATTTTTTGTATGGGCGGTGTCTCGTGCTCTTCTGACAATATCTTTTGAATGCCTCATTTATTAAATGTGTCATCACTTCATAGTCTGCTTTAGGTTTATCCAGAGGATCCATGATCAGCATCTTGCTCTTCTCTGGATGAATTACTACGAGAATCCAGTGGAACCTGGATGCCATAGCCATTAGTCCTTACATTAGAGTAAATAACGAAATCAACGAGTAATTTAACTAGCTAGTGAGAAACTTACTTAAAATTGTATGGTACAAGTATAAACTCCTTGTCTTGTAGTTTAAGCAAAGCTTTATATACGTACTCCTCGACCTCCTTTGGTACTCTCATGATTTCGGTTTGGCAAACCGTTCCCGGGTCGAGGAATCCCACTGGCCCCTTGGTTCTTCGTAGTTCAAACATCTCATATCCATATAACGAAATAGTTAAACATGACATTTATCGGTATTACATGAATGTAGACCAAGATTGATATATTAGACACTTACAGTGTCTAGCATCTCAAAAAACATATGTCGAGGGAGTCGTGATAGAACAAGTTGTGCAAGTTATCGAATTCTATTAAGAAGTAGCCATCGCCCTCATGGTGAAAATGTTCCTCGTGGAAAATTGCGCATGATCACCTTGAGAATACGTCTTGGTTGGATCGATCCATGTACCATGCATGTAATCGCTGCATCATGGGTGTTAGACTTTTTAACTTTGAATCGGTGACTAAGGGCTTCCCTACCTTGAATTTCAATCTTGGTTGATTATCTTGGTCATCAGACTTCGCCTTGCCCTTACTTTTTTCTCGCACGACATCATACTCGGTCCACAACCCTTTGATCTGGTAACGTCTGGCTTGTCTAATGTGCCATTTTTGGGATCGGGGTTGTAGGTTTGTCCTTTGAAGTACCAGGTGTTATAGGGTTGGGATCAGGGGTTGTAGGTTTCTGCTTTCGAGTACTAACAGTGGCCATCTTTATGGGGTCCTCAATGGATTTCTTTTCTACCTCATCTTGCTTCTTCACCGCTTCACTCTCGCATGCTGGTGACGGATGCGTGGATTATACTGTAGGAGAGGCTGGCACTGCATGGTCCAAGGCGATGTCATGAAAGGTGCTTTGGATGGTCCAAGGCGATGTCACGCTTGCCCTTGGATGAATGAGTGGGCGGCACTTCCTAGAGTTGTTATCTCGTCATTGGCGGGTTTTCTAGCTTTGATATCGATAAAGCCGTGCAAGTACTGTGTCCACCGGACCTTTGCATAACTCGGCGCTATCGGGACATTGTGTAGGACACCCTTCTTGGCACGGATAAGTTACCTATGGCGACCGGTAGAAATATGTTCATCACGAGCACGTTGAGTCGACGGGGTGTGGGGTCTCTATGTCGTCCCACGGGGTAATGGTTGTTGTCCGATTCGCCAATGGCATGGACGCGCATAGCTATTGCGACGACTGTTAGAAATTTGGAGAGAATGTTCAGGGCCGCGTCGCTCAAGGCTTCTTGTACTTGTCGTTGAACTTGTTCTTGAATGGTGCCTTGTAATTCTCGCAGAACCCTTTCCTTCATGCTTTCCATTTCTGCTTTCGGCCCGCTCTTCTTTAGCTCTCTTCCGACTCCTATAAGAGTCTTCGTGCTCAGGGAATCCCATCTTCCATGGAACCTTCACCTCGATGCCTCGTGTTCGACCAGGGTGCTCTCTGTTTCCTAGGGCTCTTTGTTAGCTCGTCTTTCTCTGTCTGGTGGAAAGATCCTTGGGTGGGTAGGCGTAAAAGCGATGAACTATTTGTGTCATTGCTTCGTCTTATTTGCTCTTGAATGACAAACACCCGATGAGACAAGATATACGCCCTCGCTAGCACGTAGTGCTTCACTCGATCAGTAGTCCGACCAAGGGACTTGTGCCGATCAATTGGGCGCTTGTAATTCCCCTCTCCCATTGAGCAATTTTACGCATACCCACTCGTGCCAAGTGCCGTGGGGGTGAGTATTCCTTCTTCGATGCTAATGTGGTCCTCACCGGACTTCCTTGTCGCTTGATTGCTTCATCGCCACGAACTCATCCCAAGGTGGCTGTAATCTTGGGTAGTCTCCGATGGTGACCGGTTTTGCTTCACATAATTTACGTTCACCTCGCCTTGAAGTTTCTCCACGCCGCATCCATGGTCATCAATGCATCGCGACGCGCGAGTGGTTCGACTCCTTGGGAATTCAAGGTTTGTTTGAGCTCATCCACAGATCCTCTTTGGTGGCTCGAGGCACTTTATGCCAATCCGAATAGGTGATTGGCACTTTCTCCCTTACGATGTACCCGCATGTTGATCTGTATTTTGCTGCTGATTTTTTCGGTGCAACAAGGGCCCCAGTATCTAAGACCTCCGAGATGGTGTACCAGCCTTGAGCTTCTTAGTTTTCCTCGTCCTGGCGTCTTGCAATGAGAGCATCATCTCACAGCCGGTGGAGGCCTCGGCACTTTTGGTGGTTGGTCGGAGGTAAGGTACTGCTCGGGCTCTCCTCCGTTGTAGGCTCGGTTTCGGGCTCCATTAGAACTACTCAATAGAAAGGGAGATATTTCAGATAGGGAAAGAAAATCAATCAATTTGACAATCTATAACTGTGCTGAAAGCAATAAGAACAGGACAGACTAATTGTGCCTAAGTCATTAAATCTTAAACATGGTGGAGGTGGAGGTGTGAATGCGTGATGAACCTTGCCGGGTAATTCAGGATGAATATGGAAATATTGTTCTCAATCGAGATAATGAGCCTGTGATCCACACTGATGCATTGTTTTAAAGTCGCGCGACTAGTCGACAAGTCGGTGCAGCAGACCTAGTCGTTGCACCCGACTCGACTAACAAAGCTAGTCGGCCGACTAGTCGGCTAGTCGCGACTAGTCGGCGATGGATAGTCAAGAATTATCATGGCACGACATTTTGAGCCCATGACAGAGAATTGGAATGCCAAGAATTATCATGGCACGACATTAGTATTCATAATGTTGATCTACAAACTAAGCAATTTGAACCAAAATATGATAACGGTCCAAAATAGAATTTTTGGTTTTGAGCCCAAAGTTGCCATGGATTTGGCAAGGTTTGACAAGATTATTGCCAAATTTCAGGGTAAGTTTGGTGGCCAAATTAAATGTTTTTAACTAACTTTTCAGGGTAAGTTTGGTGGCCAAATTTTGATAGAGTTGGTGGAGGTATAAAACCATCCAAGTCCATGGATACCAAACCAAAATTTACTAACTATGACAAATTTTGGTATTCATTTGATTCACTATCAATTCATTTCTGAGGAATAAGATAGAAGATGTACTAACTGAGGACTATATTATATCCTTAGCTGCTGCCTTAGAACTTAGCTGTTAGCAGCACAAGTGGGTGCAAATAAGCCAGCTATATTGTCCATACCGGTCAAAAAGATGAGGATACATAATTCACAAGAAGCAAGAATAACATAGACAAAATAATGCTTAGCAACATAGAGAGGAGATATGAATGATTTGCTCTCAGATTTAGGGTTTGGATGAAAATATGAATTTTCACCACAATCACAAATGGGCTAACAAATTATTTAGTGAATAGGGCCTTGAACCCTTACCACCTTAGCATGCACAATTAAAGAGTTGTTTAGAATTTCACTGTTAAATATCTATGATCAGATTGATAATAGGATAGTCTAAAGCATACTCTTCAACCGAATGCCTATTCAGAAATTACTCCTACCACCAGACAAGTGAATTACCAGTGAATAATTATCTCTGACTCAATTTATCAAAGCAGATACTGAATATGAACAGATTCTGAATTAACAGCAAGCTGACTAACCACAAGAGAGTATACTTATCAGAATATCAAGCAGTGATGTACACAACACTCTCAAGCATGTTATTCTACCACAGGTGATAAAATGTGCAGTTGCAGCTATAAAAATGCCTTGATTTTCCAAGGAGGGTAGGAAAGTATCATCCTTTGATATGCAGAAAGAAAATTAGCTACTTAGATGCCATATGGATATGAGAAAACAATTTGAAGCATGTTATTCTACCAATTCAAGGCCCAAGACACATAATAATTGTTCTTATCATTCTTAACCCAATATCATCATAGAGCAACACCCAAACCTTCAGCCAACAAGAACAAGTGCGAAATCAAGAAAACTTACGAAGACAGACACTCCAAGCATAAAGTAGGAACTAGGAACAAAGACTGCGACCATTCAATGACATAAAGAAGATAATTCAGTTTTGATATAGACATTGAACAAGGACTCATGACAGTACATAATTCACAACCAACCAGAATGACACTAACAAGACAATACTTATCCATTTTATGTCATCCATTCCAAGAATTATGTCGAAAGCGATGAATGACAACAAGTAATAGTAGTGATAGAAGGCAGCTAGTAGTAGAAGCAACCAGCTAGTAGTGGATTGGTCGTGACTAATCGGCAAGTAGGTAGCATTGCAGGAAGTTAGGCTTGGGTGAAAAGAGATGGAAAATGCAATAAAAGACAAGAAAATTATCTATAGGTTTCTTTTCTGTTTGGGATGTGAGGTCTTGAACACTAAGGTTGGAGTATTTGGTTTTTATTCTAGCAAAGGTTGGATATTTCTCTCTCTCCATATCTAGTTTTATGTGGTTAATGAATAAGATAGAAGATGTACTAACTGAGGACTATATTAGATCCTTAAAGTGCCTGTCCATGGCTCATAGGTGATAAAGACCACAGTGTCTAAAGATGATTTTTGACGGACACAAATGGATTGTTGTAAGAAATGCGGTATTAGCAATTTTATCAATCCATTGATTCCAACCATCAAGTAGCACAAAATAACTGAGTGTATCATATTGAATTAGCACACAATCAGAGATATCAACAATGGCATGATCATTAACAAATCAAGTAGCATCTAGCTCAAGTTGTTTTAATTTTAGAGTGTTCTCAGATGTCGGGTTGCCTAAAGGCCCTCCTCGCCCGAGAGAACGAGCAATAGAGCGATTTGTGACAACCTTACCTCTATTGCAATTTTACTACTTGACAGTTTAAAGCAAATCAATTGTATATTTTGTATGCATAGGACAGAAAAAATCTAATAAGCTTACTAGACAGAAATAACAGCTTACTAGTGTGCTTAAAATCTACACAGAGTGGTGGCTGAGACAAGATTGTCACCAAGAACACAACTAAATAGCGGGAACAATAAGCAATGCCAAGATATATTATGAGCAAAGTTGCTTTGGAGCAACCGCAAGGAGATGATAAACAACGATAAGCACAAGGTGTCTAAACTAGCATATATAGAAAGATGACAATTGAACTAATCAATCAAGTCTGTAATAAATGTCAAGTTTTGTTGTCACAAATAGTCTATTTCAGTCCCTAAATCATCATTGAACACTAAGCCCCACAAGCAAGGTCCCCAAGCCAAAAGAACTGACTGGCCCCTTTGCATTCACAGAAATGTGGCCAATATCAAGTAACCAAACGAAACCAGTATAAACAAACTAAACCAGCATTGACTCGATAAAAGCATCCCAAGAATTCATCAAAGGCAAGCAGTATGAAAGATCATTTGTGAGCCTCAATTGGGTAAAGACTAAGCCCAATTTCAGTATTTATGTGAACAACACTACAGGATTAGCTTCGAGAAATGAAAGACCAAAGTACCCCAATTCCCCAAACATTACAAATACAGGATCATAGAACCAACAAGTGATCAAGAAGCACCCTTACAGACTACTAAATTTAATTTCTACACGAATCTCCTAATAGCCCCAACCAAGAGTCACTCCTAAAATTTATTGAAGCACCACCGGTTCAATAGTTCAACCAAAATTTTTCCATGACCACACAGAAAATTTACCAAAATAAGATCATTTAGCCTAAATCAACAAGAAGTAAACTACAAGAACAATTAATATCAATCAATGTATCATTTATCTTCAGCACTGGCATAAATAAACCACCCTATCCACAGCCAAATCAAAAACAGCAGGACCCGTGCATTGGATACCAAACCATCCACAATGAAATGTAAGGAGTCAGGGCAAATTCAATCCTCCCCCTCAAAACCGTTTGCTACAAACCCTCCAATACGGCCACCAAATCACACCATACGCATGACCTCAATAGCGACATCATTCCCGGGGCACACTTGAAGATGGAACTAGGGTTGCATTAAAGGTGGCGAGTTCATGTTACCTCGCGGTGGAGGACGAATAGCGGCACGTCTTGGAGTGGCGGTGGCACGGCTTGGAGTCCTCCCCACAGACGGCGTTGCAGGCGGCACGCAGTGCGGAGTGGCGGCGGCACGGCTTGAGTCCTCCCCGACGGACGTTGCGGGCGGCTTGCGGTGCGGAGTGGCGGCGGCCGCGGTGCGAGTCCTCCCCGCGGACGGCGTTGCGGCGATGCGGTCACGGGAAGCTGTGGCGGCGCGGTGTGGGAGCTAGGGCAGGAGGCGAACGAAATTTTGGAACTGGAGTAGGCGGGCTTCGTGCGGGAGGGTAGGAGGCGACGAAATTTCGGAAGTGGAGAATGCGAGGTTATGTTTAGCATATATAGAGGGAGTATCTGTGGCGGCTAAAAACAATAACCGTCATAGATAATATTTTTATTAACCACCACAGATAACTATTATCTGTGACGGTTATTGTTATTAGCCGCCACAGATAACTATTATCTATGACGGTTATTATTATTAACCGCCACAGATAACTATTATCTGTGACGGTTATTGTTATTAGCCGCCACAGATACTCCCCCCGCCATAGATACAAATGACAATCATAATAAACTCAGGAAGCATGTATAACTCTAAAAGCTGCAGAAATCATAATAAACCATGTTGCATGTATAACTCAAAATCATGCATATTTATTTCCTATTAATTCACTGCTAAGAATAAATGAATACAATTTATGTATGGATTAGATAAAATACCGGTTACTCGATTATGTAGATTTTACTCTGTTTATCCTTTAGTTTAATTCAGTTTCATACTCGATGTATACGTAATGTAAATATAATCATGATATTGAAGTTTTCTCATCAAAATCATGCTTATTTATTTCCTATTAATTCAACATAAATGTACATTTCTTACATCACATTTCCATTACTCCATATAAATGGCGACATGTTGCCATTACTCCTAATAATTATTTTCTTTCACAATTTGGCCGTTGGGATCATCGCGATGATAGGTAACTTCTTGAGTGGTTTCTTCCTCGGGCACGATGTTGTATGCGTCTCTGAAGGAGACAACTCATCAAACTGGTTGTACTCTTCTTCATCCACGACATTCTCAACTCCAACGATTCTTCTTTTCCATGCGAGAACTACATGGCGCTTCTTATCTGTAGGGTCAATTATGTAGAATACTTGTGCTACTTGATTACATAATCTGAATGGTTCGTCTCATGTCAGACATGTTCGATGTCCACGATGAGTAAAAGCCGTACTTGTCCACCTTGACACCCTTCGAGTTGTACCCAATGACATCAAACACGGGATCTTGAAAATGCAGATAGTCCGACTCCCAAATCTCCTCTATGAATCCGTAGTAGTTTCTCTTCGTCTTGCTGTGTTGTCGTGAGGCATCTATCTGGACACCACTTGTTTTGGTAAGTGCTCTTGCTATCTGAACTCTCATGTAAAATGTATATCCATTGATGTCATATCCTTGCCATGTTGTGATTGTACCTGAAGGCCCTTTTGCCAACCACCTCAACATAACACTTGTTTCTTCACGAGACATGTGCTCCCTGAACCAATAACTGAACAAACGATTGTGCTCTTTTGTTATCCAAAGCTCTGTTGTCCTCGGTTTCCCTCCTTAGCTTACCCTTGTGTATGTCCATATCTGGTACACATCAATGGATTGTTGTAATCTTGTGAAATGGGCTTGTTCAAACAAAATATTATTGTAAGAATTTGTAGATTTCTTTCCTATTACACCTTTCCCACCTAGCCTACCCTCATGGCGAGATACAAGCACTCCTACGGTTCGACCTCCTCCATGTAATCGACCACGAGAACTCAATAACCTCCTCGGTTGCATAACCTTCTACAATGGAGCCTTCCGTACGAGATCGATTACGTACATATTTCTTGAACACCCATATACCTTTCAAATGGGTACATCCGATGCGAGAATACGGGGCATAAAATATTTATCTCATTGACAAGGTGAACAATGAGATGAAGCATGATATCAAAAAAGCGATGTGGGAAAATACATCTCCGGTACCGCGAGTCTTTACCACATCGGCTGAAGTTCATAAAGTCCAAGCGGGATCGATGACCTTCAGTGAAATCGCGTTGAAGAAGGAACACAACCTCGTGATTGCCTCTCGGACCTTGTCGGAGCAAAATACCTCTAATTGCAACAGGAGCATTTGTGTCATCATCACATGACAATCATGAGACTTCATGCCGATTAACTTCAAATCTTTCATCGATACGGTTTCTTGATGTTTGCGAGTAACCGGACGGAACTTTCACACCATGCAAGCACTTGCGAGTTCTTTTTCTCTTTCTTGCTCAAAGTGTAGCAAGTTGGGGAAGGTAAGCGGCCTTTCCGGTGTCTTGAGGATGTAGCTCGGTTCTGATTTTCATGTCTTCCAAATCCCTTCGTGCCTTCAGTGCATCCTTTGTTTTGCTAGGAATATTCAGTAAAAGACCAACCACGCTATCACATACATTTTTCTCTACATGCATGACGTCGATGCAGTGTCGAACTTCCAAGTCCTTCCAGTAGGGCAAGTCCCAAAAGATGGATCTCTTCTTCCACGTGGTCTTCTCAGTATAGGACTACGATGTATTACCAGTACTCCCCTTTCCAAGTACAACATTAAGATCCCTAACCATATCATACACCTCTTCCCCATGAAGATGCCTTGGAGCTAAACCGTCCTCCTTTGTCCTATCGAATTGTTTCTTCATATTGCGGTGCGGATGATTCTGCGAAGGAACCTCCGGTGGCGCATGTACTGCTATTTTCCTCGAGTTGTTGAGCCACACACTAGCGGTTTCATCCATGCCTTTGGGGCATGCTTTGGCTCCTTTTATAATGCGGTCGAACAGGTTACCAAGCACGGAAAATCATTGATGGTGCGAAACAACAATGCGGCGTAGAGTGAAGTACTCTCGTTTGTACTCGTCCCATACCATACACCTTCGTTCCACAATATCACAAGATCTTCCACCAATGGTTGTAGGTATACATCAATATCGTTGCCGGTTGTCTCGGCCTTTGGATAGCGGCGACATCATAATGTACTTCGCTTCATACACAACCGGGGTGGAAGGTTGTATATACGAGTCACGGGCCAAGTGCTATGAATCTTTGCTCATGTTACCGAAAGGATTCATTCCATCCGTACTCAAGCCAAACCTTACATTCCTCAGTTCATTTCCGAAGTTCTCCCTGAAGAGTCTATCGATGGTTCTCCACTGGGCAGAATCAGCCGGTGTCTCAGTTTTCCATCCCTCTTACGGTCTTCTGAGTGCCATCGCATCAATTTGGCGTGCTTTTTGTTTCCAAATAAGCGCTTCAAATGAGGTATTCTTGAAATACCACACCACTTTAGCGGGAGCTCCTTTCTTCACCTCGATAGCTTCATCGTCATCGACCTTACGCTTGTATCGCGATGCTTTGCACACGGACATACATGAATATGCGCATAGTCTTTGCGATAGAGTATCTGATCGTTTGGACAAGCATGTATTCTTTCTACTTCTAATCCCAAGGGACATACAACCTTCTTAGCTAGATCGTGGTTTTAGGCAGACGTTTCCTCGGGCAATATGTCCGCTAAGAGATGTAACAACGCCGTGAAACTCTTGTCGGACCAACCATTGCTGCCTTCAATTCAGCGGCGAGAACCTTGTGTGCAACTTTGTGTATTCCTCCTTACAACCCGGAACAAAGGTTTCTCCGAATCCTCCATCAAACCCTTGAATTGATTAAACTCTCTCTGACTAGTGTGGTTCTCTTCTACATCGCGCAACATTTGAGCCAGGTTATTGTCATCATCGACGACCAACCTATCCTCATCGGATCCATAACTGATGTCAGCTGCCACATTGCCGGCTCCGTCGTCGTCGACGTTTTCACATTGAAGTGTGATCTCCTCTTCACCGTGCCTTGTCCAACTTGTATAGCCAGGTATAAAACCCCTCCGGATCAAGTGCAAATGGATATGGTTTTGTTAAAACATCTTCTCATTCTTGCAATCAATGCATGGACAATGTATGTACTCGTCTTCTTTTGCAAGTTGTTCTCCTCGGCTACCCTTAGAAAAAGCAGATACCCGTCGATATATTCTTGGTTGCAGCGGTTAGCATCGTACATCCATCTCCGGTCCATCTACAGTTCATTAATTTAAGCAATTTATTAATATCCAAAAATCTTAATTAAATAAATTGTTATTGAATATTCAACAATATCCACTAACGGGACAACATTAATACTAAGTAAATGTTGCAAACTTAATTAATTAATTGTAATATATACTCATACGTAACCAAAATTATATATATCCTCCGGAAGATCAACATAATAAATTCCTTACCTCAAAATTTCATGATCACCCAACTACCATATTAACTAAAATTTATTTATCATTCACATCCAACAATCTTAATTACATAAATTGGGTTTATATGCTTCATAAAATTCACTAACAATACCCACTAATGGAGCAAGATGTATATGCAGCTAACGAAAAAAAATTAATGGTAACTAAGAAAAATATTAACTACGTAATTTTTATACATATCCTTCGGAAGAGCAACATAATAAATTTCCTCATCTCAAAATGCAAGGCAATTAAATTCATGATCACCCATCTATCATATTAACTATAATTTATTTTTCATTAATATCCAATAATCGTAAATACATAAATTTGATATATGCTTGACAAAAAATTCATCATCTACAAATTGGTAGGTAAATAAAAAACAAACTAGATGTAGACCTTGCATCTAAACCTTAATTAAGCTAGGAATAAACATATTTTACACACCTTGGAACAATTCTAGGAAGTAGAAGCACAAGATCTTGCCCAAACAAAATCTGAAATCAAAAAGCTAACTTTTCTTCTCGGGCAACAGTGGAGGAAGATGACCGTGACGAGGGAACAAGAGTGGCTTTATATAGAAAACATTATTTGTGGCGGTTGTAAATTAAAACCACCACAGATAATTATATTAGTGGCGGTTCTAAAACCAAACCGCCACGAGATAATTTATTATCTATGGCGGTTCCATCTACCAACCACCACAAATAGTCCCATAGTTATCGATGGCGGTTTCAAATAAAAAGCAAATCACAGATAATGTATTATCTGTGACGGTTTTGAATGAAACCGCCACAAATGGTCCTCCCGCCAATTTCCATATAGAATCGCCATCGATACATGTATTTGTGACGGTTCCGAAAGAACCGCCACAAATAGGGCGTCACCTATGTGCTGTTTTGTAGTAGTGAAGTCAAGTAATACAATATATTTTAATCTGTTTTAGGAATTTGAGTGAATTTCCATTCATGTGTATAATGTTCAAAAAAGATGTATATGTGTATATGTTCTTAAAAGATGTATACGTGTCTTTCAAATATTTGTATGTGTCCTTAAAAGATGTATGTGTATAAAGATCAAAAAAATATATGTGTATATGTTCTTTAAAGATGTGTATGTGTCTTTCAAATATATGTATTAATTTTATTTTTTTAATTGATAAGTTCGGCATCACGAGCAAAAGAATAGTACAACCAGCAACACGGCTATACTTAGGCTCATACACTTTAACGTCTATGTTCATTTGTTACGTCTATCTTCATTTCCTCGTTACTGTAACAGCCTGAAAATATATTAAGGTAAGAAAATTAAGTAAAATATTTAAATAAGTTTAATTTGAGTTATTCTTGGCTTTTCTGAATTTTCTTTGGATTTTCCTATTTTTCTTGAGTACTTCTTAGAAAGAAAAACTCTTTCCTTAATTATTTAACAATGGAATAAGTAAGAAGAAAAGAGTTGTAAAATAATAAAATGAAAAAATTCCTAAAAATCCTTTTAATTATCCAGGACCTTGAAATTTAAAAATTTTAAGTCATGTCCAAGCAATAAAGGATGAAATGGAAAGAGAATAAATAAACTTTGACTAATAACAGTGACCATGTCAGATTTTAGTAAAAATATTCCCTCATAAATTTAATGTGAAAAATTTTAAATTATCTTTATTCTGGCCGATACATCTACAGTAAAAATTTCAAGGGATAATTGTTACGTTTGCTATTTCTAAAAGTTCAATAACAGAAAAACTGAAAATCTGAAAATGCAAGTTTCAGAATTTTAGTAAATAAACCATAATGAATTTGAAGTTTAAATGTTTATAGTACACTATTATGGCCAAAAGAAACTCTCAGAAAAAGTTTCAAAAATTTCAAACAAGATATGGATACTTAAATAAATCAAAATCAGAAAGTATGAATTTGAGCACTGTACCTTGTCAGAATTCTTGCAAATTCTGTGATGAACAATGTTGTCTGAAACTTTTACAGTATAGAGATAACCATCCATCCATCACACAGTAAAACTTTCATAAATTCTCAGATGAGATAGGTAATGAAACCGTTGAACCAAACCAGGCTCAGCTTGCAGTAAAACATGAAGTTTGCTTTGTTGTCTCTGTTGCGCGGGCCGGGTACTGTGCATGGCCCCACCAGTCAGCGACAAAGGCTGTTGTCTTCCTCCTCTCTCGACTGAGATCCCCGCACACATGCCATGATCATTTCGTCGCCTGTAGCACGTGCCACCGCTGCAATTCGAGTCGTCCGAGGTAACCACCTCCGTCCCAGCTCGCCACGCCTCCACTGTGCACAGAAATTTTGCAGCGGCGCCCATTTCCTTGCCTGTTCTAGCACAACAAGCCTCCCGCCAAGTCTTCGCCATGTGTGAGCTTCTTCGCAGCCCGTTCTCAGCTATAAATATTTGTTCTGGAGTCGCAGATGAATGCACCTCACTTCCCCTCTAGTTTCATGCACTGAAGTCTACCGATCACAGCCAATTCCCCTAAATTCTGTCTCGGCCAAAGAACCCTAGCCAGTTGATCAAGGTCCAATTAAGCCAGTGCAGCAAACCATTCTTCGATTTTCTTTCGCAGTAGCTTCTATGCGTACTAAGGATCAAAAACCCTCTGCTGTTTTCAAGAATTAATCGTCGGAGTTCCGCTGTCACTGTGCCTCTTTCTTCCCCAAGACCGGCCGACCGTGGTAAGCTTGTACAACCAATTCTAGTAGCTCCAAGTAGGAAAAACAGAATGCTTAGTGCTCACTAAAGCTGAATCTGGAACCCATTCCATTGAAGAGGTGCTCTATCGCCGGTGCGGCTCGCCGCTCTCTTCACCGCCGCTCAACCACAGTGGTGAGGTAGCTCCGGTCGCTGCCGGGAGGAATCGGTACCACCGCCAGGTGCGAAATGAGCCGTTGGTTCTAGCCGTTCTACCGATTCTGTCCCTCCGGCCGTTGATCGCCGCCGACGAGCCCGTGAACTTTGCACCTTGTTCTGAGTCACTGCGCCATGGGACCTGCTTGTCAGTGACTGCGGCCGAGTTCATTTGCGTGCGCCGTGTGTCACTGAGAAGTGGGACCGTCATGTCAATGAGAGTGGTTTGCTTGAATGAGCACTGTGGCGCGAACGCAAAATACGCTTCCAGTTCACTGAAAACGTATTTAGCTATTTTCACTCATTTTCCAATTCGGTTTAGAATTTGAAACTTGAATATCTTTCACATATTTAATCCAAATTAAATTAAACAAATTGCTAAATTCATCTAAAATCAATATATTCCAGATTATGCAAAAATATTTTGAAAAGCTACTCTAGAAAAATATTAAAATATAGGACTAAAGAGAAGGTATGAAAATAGACTATACACAAAAATTTTGTAATCGAATTCAAACTTTGTTGAAAATAATTTCTCTGTAATCCTTGTACTGCCAGCAACATGAACATGTAAAAATATTTGAAAACTCAACTTGTTTAAACCTTTTTTAGCAAAGATTAGTCTCAATGTGAATAATATACAAAAAAATAAATAAATCAATACAGAGAAAATTTAAAAATCGATTAGATCACTGCGATGGAATGATATGGTAGTAAGATGCTTGAATATACACTAATATTTAGGGAGCCATGCTTTAAATCTATTTATACATATAGACCATACTCTAGCTTGGGCACATATGTATGTGTAGGTATACATTTAGAACGATAAGGAAATATTAAGCACATGGAGATGTAAGAAATAAATCAATAAGTCCAACAAATATGATAGGGCAGCAGTAGACAACAACATAATGAAGATATGATTTCAAAATTTATAAATATATTGCTTTGAATCTAAATCCTATTAAACCACCTGATGTGTTGTAATGCTAATCTTTCTACTTTAAATAATTTTTCATCTTGAATTGAAATCAAAAATATGAAAATACATAATTTTAACTTCTTGAATTTGATAAAATAAAATGAATAATTCATATGAAGCAAGAAGTGCTAGATAACATTTAATCTGAAAGTAATAACCACAAACAATAAAGCAATATACACCTAAAAGAAAAAGTATAATTATGTTAATGAACACCTCTATTTTAGAAAATGAGCTTTCATTTGGTTGTTCAATCAACCTTTTGTTTGTCCTTATTGTGGTATCTTGTTATTTGTATGTTCTTCTGAACGAGTAGATTACGACGAATCGAGTTGGTAGAAGGCAGACGGCGCCCTCGACACGGATTTCGTGCGGACTACGATCGACAAAGGCAAGAACCTCCTTGACCATTTTGATCCAATATTTTAATTAATTACTTTCAAGTGCTTGCAAAACTATTATGCACGCATGTACTTTCCATAAAAATGCTAGAATATTAACAATGCTTAGTCATGCTTAAATTAGAAACGAAGTAGATAATTTACCCCAAACTACTTCTGGGGAATTTGAAAATATTAGATATGACATGATGTCAACTTTTGGTATTTTGACTAAAAATCCCAAAATAAAACTATGATTTTGATGCAGGTAATTGTTGGCAATAGCTGGTTGTGCAAGGTTTATTCTTGCACGTAATGTAGGAAGAAGTGTTGCCCGTGTCAAATTAAGGACCGAGCTATGTGATGCTTACAAGCCAAGATACCCGTACAACCACGAGTACTAGTATGGGACAGTCTTAATCTAATAAGTTGCTTAAATCTAGCTTTGCACATTGGTAGGCAGGATATAGTAGAAGCATACTGGTTAGATTTGCTTGTGAGGGGCTACCACACCTCGATGTGGGTAAATGCATGTCAGTACAATAGTGTACGCCTTATTATGGAAAGAAACCTTTGTTGCAGGGGTATTGCTCATGTTACCATTTCAAAAGACAAGGTATGCTTGCCATTCTTGTTTCTTCTCCATATCAAGGAATAACGTCACTGGGCTAGTGCAAAATCGGGTTTAGGTAATGTAACAATTATGTTATGATCTCCATGCCGACACACCTAAGAAAGTGTGTTAAATGGCCTAGCAAAAATGGTAGATCATTTCTTTTGGGTAAAGTTGTACTGCAGAGTGTAAATCTAATTAATTAGCCACGCCTATGGTCAAAGGCACTTGGTAACGTCATCGCAGAGTTAGACTTTTAATATTTCAAAAATGATTTGGTGGGAAATTGGTGTTTTGAAATGTATACATGTTAGGGGATGGCATAAGAATGGATTTGAACCAGTCGGGGAGACTACATGTGATGCTTGGTACCTTGTTAATATTTTGTTATCACAGAAATTGCTCTTCTACAAATCTCGGTTACAATCTACCATATGATATGATTTAATTGTGCCATTGCAAAATAACTGTAGAAACTTCTCCATTGTTATAACCTGCATTTTATTTATACTGCATTTGTCAAACACTACAAGTCTTGCTGAGTACACAATGTACTCAATCTTGCTATCATTATTGTTTTTAGGTGACGACATTGAATACCCCGGTGATATTTATGATCCTACGAAATACGGGGATAATGATGAAGCCTTTTTCTAAGGATTTACCTTGTTTGTTGCCTGAGGGATATGGGCATGCTACAAGATGAAAAATGTTTCTGCTGCTAGTTTTAAGTTTTTGAATTGTAATATGATTATGTGAACTTATGACATTACTATAATTGTAATAATATTGTGTATGGATGTGATGTTGATTTGTAAACTGTGCGTACTAGCTACTGACCTAGAGACTAGTACTGTATGCACAGGGAACCCATTGTTGATAATTCATTATCAAAAATGGGGTCGTTACAGTTACGTCTTTCTTTGTTAACATTGTATGTGTATATGTGTATATGTTTTTGAAAGATGTATATATGTCTTTCAAATATGACTTTGTTAATTTGAAATTTCCAATAAACTTGCTAGGAATCGCCTCTGACCAGGGAAAGTGCTAGAGTGATCTGGGCCCTTAAATATGAACGAAGGAGGAAGGGTAGCCCGAACCCTAGCCCAACGTACTAACTGAACTTAGAGCATCCTGACATCACTAATGTAGGCGAGGTAAAGTATTAGTAGATTATGGTTCCCAAAACATTGTAGGGTCAAACGACTAATTAGAAGATAAAATTGCAGGCTTAGACGTCTGATGAATGGAGGCAGCACTCAGGTCGTGGTCTGAGCAAGATGCCTAGGGGACTTTGTAAAATAGTGGAGCTCTCAGCAGTCGGAGAACCTGCTATACCCGAGTCATCATTGGGGCTGTACAGGATAGCATGTAGGGTTCTTGCTAGGGATTATGTGCTCATCATCTATAGATCATGAATTGACCACCAAGGTGACTAGTGGGTGGTTCCCAATGACCTAAAGAACTCACTGTGAGACAAGCTAAAAGAAGTGTTCCAGTTCCCCCAAGGGACTGAGCTGGTTGCAAAGAAATGTGCACTATGCATCATGTGCACAGCATGAAAGAATTGGGAGATGACACTGAATAAGAACTATGTGAAGAAGAAGGAAACGCCAAATTTTGACACGTACCCAAAGTTGAGAGAGTTTTGGGAGGACTTTGTGGCGTACAAGAAGTCCGAAGAAGCCCAGATAGTAAGTCAAAAGAACAAGGCAAACGCGGATAAGAATATTTACCCTCAAACACTAGGCACAGGTGGGTACATGAAGAAAATACCAGCAAGGCATAGGTGCAAAGAAGAACTAGTCCACAGCAGCGTTATTCCTGCGACGGCCTAGTTGAGCAAACGATCAAAGTGCCGGATGCTTGGGAGGGGGGCTTCTATCTCAGATGATGGCAACTTAAACTTCAGTAGCGATATAGACCAGGAAGTGTCGCGCAAAATCATAGATGCTCATGTGCAGTCTTCCCAAGGCTCTTTCAGGCCACGAAGAGAGAATTACGAGCTAACCGTAGCCTTGGTAACAAGGAGCACCTTGGTCGCACCCAAGGAGTTGGTTTGGTGACGTGGAAAGAAGACTTCCAAGCTGGTGCATGGTTGTATAGGCATTGGAAGAGAATAAGAGAAGATCAACTGAACCGTCAAATACAAGTTGCTGTGGCGAGAGCATTAGTAGAATAGAGGCGGAGCGAAGCTCGATGCCGCGATAGTCACCCAATGACAACCATCAGCTCTTCAGTCCTGGTGCTTGTAAGAGCAGCTGCACATCCACAGGGATTCCCAAAGAGCATGGACTCCATTTTCTAGTGGATGACATCATAGAACAGACAACGTGCAAGCTGTATTTGTTCGCACATGGCATTACCATCAAGGTGGCTGAGGACAGGGCTTGGCCATGCGAGGAGTCGCAGGATTTGCACTGTCGCCCGATGCCGCCAGGATTCGCTAGGGTCGAAGTGGACAATGTAGTCTGCTAATACTGTAAAATAGAGGTAGAGAACCCTGGCAAGATAGAAAAAAACAAACTAGGAGAAAACGTGCATGGCTTCCTCGTGTGGCGCAAGAGATTGATTATGTTTGGCTCGGACGATGAGGACGATGATGATGGTCAGCCGCACTGTCCACACAGAGACCTCCCTCCCTTGTTGCCACCACACAGAAAAAGTCTAACACCTCCGCCGACACCACCTAGAAAAATCCAACTCCTCCGCCAGCACCACCGAGAAAAGTGCAATTCCTTCGTCGACATCTAAAAAGAATCAAACACTATCACCATCTGTAAGTTCAAGCTCCAATGGTTTAGGCTATTGATTTAATATTAATGTTTAATTATTGTTTAATGAAAAATCTAATCATTATGAGACTAACATGTTTATTGAGCAACATTCTTATTAGTCTCAAATTTGGATGAAAAATGGAAAACCCAGGGTATGCACTCATATTCAATTCTATTATCTTATTGCATACTTAGGATTCAAGTTAAAGTATGAATGTCCCTATTATATTAACCACAAAATATGCATCATGTTTCCAAATCCATATATTATATGGATGCACACATCTAGGGGGAGTTCATACTCTAACTTGAAGAGTCAATTTAAATGAAAATTTCAATTGAGTTCATTTGACTTATTAATCATTAAAGAACACTTCATTATATGTTGATGGTGTCCCTTGATTAACTAAGGACAAATGAATAGTTCTTAAGTATAATGAAGCATATATTGCATTATTGTACTTGAGACACATTTATATCATTTAAATTGATTTGGGTTGTGCTCAATTGATCTAAAGGCATCCATCATGTGTTAATGGAGTGCAAGAGATAATTGAGACAACCATGCATCACGGACTAACTACTTTCATAAGTTGTGAATGTGTTAAGTCCAAAGATGATTGAGACGATGAAAACGGGAAAATGACAACATCATGAGGTGATGGGCGTCAAGAGGAGATCCCGTAGAAATCAAAAGAAGAGCTGAGTGATGATTCTAAGGGAGCGTATGATTGAAGATCATAAAGACCCCAAAGGGGATTGCTTGCGTGCGACGGCTCAAGGTATAACTAGATAGGCTAAGGACTTTCTAGTCTTTGAGTCTAGTTTTTATCGCCGTACTATTAAGAGGGGTTGAGTCCTAGCTTGAGCTTCATCATGTGTTGATGATCTCAATCCCGTGTTCACTCAAGCTCAAATCTTATTTGGATTTGGTTTTTGTATAAAGCTAACCATTTGGCATGTGTTGCGGATGAGTTAAGCTTACGCTTGGTTGTTGTTGTATTATGCTTTGATTTTCATGTTTTGCAAATATGAAAAGCATATGCATTTATATGTCGTGATCGGGATCGCCAACATGAAAAATGAGGTAGGGGTTAATGAGAAGCAGGACCTAAGCTGCGCTTTGCTCGAGCAGGGAATGAGGTCGAGGAGGTCTATGGTGAACAAGGAGACAGCAGACGAGACAGAGATTTATCTGGTTCGAGCCTGAAAGATAATGACTCTACTCCGATCGCCTTGTGGCGGTGTTTCTTGCCTTTTGTGGATACAAAGGAGGATTCTGACTCAATCTTGGCGATGCTAAGTCTAGACTTGAACTCCGGTGTACATGTGTTGGGTTGGTCTTTTGGTGTTTACAAAGCTTTCAAATCTTATACCCATTCTTCTTGCAGCGTTAGGGAGTAACCCTCGGATCGTGGCCTTTATGCATATTGATTGCCGGTGGTAACCGTTCCGATCCCGTCGCGCACGCCTGCATTACTCCATGATCCCACGTTCCTGTAACCGCCAAGTGATAACGTGCCCGGGATCCAAGAGACCGCTACCGACCTTGAATCATCGAGCAAGAGGTCATGAGGGCCACGAGCTCGGTGATCTCATGCTCCACTCGAGTGGCCTCGGGCTTGATCTGAGTCTTTGGTCGAGGACCCACGGGCTAGAGGGCTGGTTGACTGTGCTGACCGACCAAGGGTTGCCCGGCCCCCGACAGCTAGCCCCCGAGGCTCAAGGTCGTAGAAGTAGCACCCAGAATGGCCTCGAGCCTCACCCAACAGGTCGTTGGCGGCAACCCTTGTAAGGTCTTGGAACCTTGCTCGAGGTCGGGCGGAGATCGCAAAGTGAACCCAGTGAGACACTGGCGACCTTTGATTTTCCGAAATGATCACGGATGCCAACATGGCGGACACACCGCAATGCTTCGAGTCCGCGCTCGGGTCTTAATTGAGCCGTCAAATCATGCCGTAAGTCTTTTGGGCGCCAGGAGGATAAATCCTAAGAGCGCCGTGGAAGACCCGAGCTTTGGATAATCGGCTGAAAGTTTTTGCGCCCTCCCCAAGCCTTCTCGCTTGAAAGGACCGCCTTTCCATCTTCACTCGACGTTTTGCCATGGCCAAGCTGGGAAAAGCACCTTATCGGTCCACGAGGATGAAGGAGCTCGAGGCCACAGGGTATCTGGATCTGAAAGGACCGATATATCGCCTAGAGGGGGGAATAGGCGTTATTTCAAATTTAAATGCAACGAAAATTACTATTCGGATAGTCGAAAATACCTTGGACAGTCCGAGTGGTTGAGATAGTCAGAATATCTTTTAGGATACTCGAATCACTCTTATAAGAAAAACCCTAAAAAGTATATCTGAGTTATTTGAGAGGCTAGATTACTACCAAATAAAGTTTCTAAGCTAGGGCAACTTCAGATTATGAGATCCACCACTATCTATTGCAGAGGCTACTAAATCCTTGAATCCCCAAAGATTAAGCTAAGCACAAAAAGGGACAAGAGTAAAACTTACAAACAAAAGAGATACTGCGATTTTTCTCCAAGTTCGGATCCTTGAGGGATCCTCGTCTCAGTTAGGCGACACAAAGCAGGGTCTCTTTCAACCCTAATCCTCTAGGTGTTGCACCAAGCACTCACCTACTTTTCTTTGAATCCTTCCCTTGCGGAGGTGGATTCAACCTTCACAAACTTCCGGCGGCGTCCCACACAAGCTTGGGGGCTCACCGGCAACTCCTAGCCGTCTAGGAGTCCTCAACCTCCAAGAGTAAAAGATCCGGCAAGAAATTCGCTTGAAGATGACCCAAGTGCTCAAGATGACTCACAACCTCTAGAGCCTTCAAACTCTCTACTAGATTTCCCCCAAAAGATTTGCTAAACAAGAGATCAAGAGGGAAGAACACTAGAGCTCAAGAGTGAGAGGGAGCACAGCTCAAAATGAAATGAATGCACTTGTTAAATGGTAGGTGGGAGTTGGGGAGGTATTTAAAGCCCCCCAAAACTAGCCGTTTTCACTTGACCCGACATTTGTTAGGATAGTCCAACCAATGTTCTGGATAGTCCAACCAATTTGAACTAGAACAATAGAACACTCGATTCGGACGGTCCGAGCGTCCTTGAGATAGTCCGAACTAATTTGAATTAGGCAGCGAGCGCCTTTGTTGGACGGTCGAACGAAACTTGGATAGTCAGAACCAATAAGACTTAGCCCTAGCAGGAGGGTCGTTCGGATACTCGAACCGGTGTTCGGACATTCGAACCAAATAGAAGCTGGACCAGCAGAGAGAGGTCAGCTCGGATACTCAAGCCGAGGTTCGGACATTCGAACTCAATTTTGCGAGAGCAACCGAGGGGTCCAGCTCGGACATTCGAACAAATTTTGGATACTCGAACAAATTTGAACACTTTGCCCCTAGGACTTCACATTGACCCATACTAAGACTAGGATTCATCTTTGAGCACATTGGATCATTTTAAAACTATTTCTTGCCACATCCCTCTTAATAGTCTGGCCGTCCTTAAACTCAAATAAAATTTAAAAGCATATACATCCGTTGAGTTTAACCGGCGCCTTTTCTTCTCAATTTGAGGACCTCTTTCCTTAGCGACTTTCCTATGAGCGTATTCATCTGTACATAATACTCACAAAGCTCATTAGTCACTTAATCTTGTTGTCATTAATCACCAAAATCATTAAGGGGCCTAGATGCACTTTCAATCTCCCCCTTTTTGGTGAGTTGATGACAACACGATTAGATTTAGATTAAATTGAAATGAGAGAGTATTTGGAGAACCAAATACACGGAGAAGCTCCCCCTAAATGTGTGCATTGAACTAATTTGAGTGGAATGTCAAATGCACATATTTACGGGAAATTTTGCGAGAGCTCCCCCTAAATTTCTGTTTTCGAGAGAATATAGCAAGATATATGACAGATAATTTGCATAAATAAATATGACATGATATCACACAAATGTGTTGCCAAAGAGAAATGGAATTAAGCTATTAATATCAAGCATCCAACACAAGCAAACCAGTATACGCAACAATAGTTCAAGTAAAGCAACAGCCAAAAGCACAAGTTTAAAAACACAAAGCAAACTAAGCAACCAACCAAGCAACAACTAAATCTAATCTCCTCACTCCCCCTTTGGCATCAAGGCACCAAAAGGGTCACTCCTCGTCGCCGCTGTCGTCGGCCTCCTCGCTATCATCATTGTCCTCTGGAGCAATCGCGCCATGAGTAATCGCCCTCATCATCGCCATGGGAGGCGAGGCGGCGGGAAGATCAAAAAAGTCATGCGGGTTGTCGAATCAAGCGTCATTGAATCGACTCGACTCGGACTTAGATGAACAAGGCAGAGTTGAGCTTCCTTTGATGACATTTAGGCGGCGGCGCAGTGTCGGTGATCTTCTCATTTACTTGCTTGATCTTACGACGGTTCTTGATCCCAAGGCAAAAGATAGCCTGAAGCATGCTCTTGATGGAGCCCTTTGGGAGAAGGAGGATCACCAAGCAGGCCTCATTGAAGTGCCACCCGACCTGGTCGAGGGCGCCAAGGAGGAAACCCAGGCTGAATCGAGGAGTCGAATATGCGGCTTGTCCGGATTGTCCCAAATATACGTGGAGAAACCCGATGCAATCGGTGAATTGAGCCTTGGACCTTTGAGTAATACAACCCATCAACCATAAACCACATGGTACTCTCGGCATCTTTGTCGACATACAAAGTAGCATAAAACTGCACCACAACTTCATTATTCCATTTGCATCTGAAGGACATGATCTCTCTCAGATTGTGGCGCTCACAAGCAGCAATCACCTCATTGAATACTGTGTCCTCCTGCTGTGCCATGTAATCCCAGTCAATGTACTGCATCAATGCCACTGGGTTCTTCTTCTCAGCAATCACAGAATCATAGAAGTCCTGTTGGAAGTGATTCCAGAATCGCTTGTCCACATAATCTTCTTGCAAATACAACAGCGGATCCTGACTTCTGTGCTGACGGACTTCCTTGCCTCTGCCTTGCCCAACACAGTAGTCCACCTTCTTCTTGGGAGTCACACCCATTGGAGTAGCACGACGGGCAGGGTGAATCTCCAATGGTCCAATCAGTGCACCTTCTCTGCGCTGTGCAGCACACTTTGCTGCCCTTAACCTAGGCATGGCATCCCTAGGATTTTCAGCACCACTGCCACCTTGACCCTCATCTCCTTGTTCACCACCACCCTGACTTGGAGCACCCTTATGAGTCGTCTTCTTCCTCTTGCGAATGACTTGGCGTTTCTGCCTTCCGGCTGACTGAGCGAGAGGAGACTCCGGAGGGGAATCCTGAGGAGGATCAGCGGGGGCCGCCGAGGAGCCACCAGCGGGGACATCATGCCTAGCCTTCTTTGAGCGAGCCGCATTGATGTCTGACAAGCCAGAATGGGGATTGCCACCCTGAGAAGGATCCATCCTAAAGGTATTCAAGGGTGGAAACAAGATTAGACTCTAATCATGACCTAGATGAGCAATAGAGAGTTCAAACGAGGTCACAATCTTCGGATAGTCCGAAATTATCTTCGGATAGTCCGAAGATTTCTTCGGATAGTCCGAAGCTTTCACTCGGATAGTCCGAAGTACTTGGACATTCGAAAAAAACTTCGGACATTACGAGGTGACGGATCGCATAACCCTAAATTCCTCAATCTAGACAATAATTCAAAAATTCTAAGAGCTAATCACGAGGACCATCCTAGCAAGGTCTAGAACGATCTAGAGTCCAAGAATCCACAAGATAAAGGCGAGAATAACCGGCATTTGGAAGAAGAAGAACCAACCTTTGGAGATGAAGAATCGGGTTCCAAACACAAATCTAGGGCACCAATGAGAAGGAGATGACTCCTTGCCCTAGAAGAAGGTCTTGGAGCCCTCAATCCGCAAAATCTCGGCCAAAACCCTAGATCCAGAGTTAGGGCGGAGTAGAGGAGAGAAGCGAAAATATGAAGTGAGGGAAGAAAGGAGGAAGAGAGAGGTCGAGGCGACTTAAAAGCGAGACCCCGCCGGATAGTCCGAAGTTAAGTTCGGATAGTCCGAACCAGTTGGATAGTCCAATGGAATTTCAGACGATCCAACTGTTTTCTCGAGATGGCAAAACACACAGCGAAATGACTCCGGAGCGAGAAATAGATAAGAGGACCTAAAGAGTCAAGTCATCAAGTGATCAGCAAGCCATACAATAATTCAAACTATGATCACAAGATGATTGACACGATCCGAAGATCAAAAACCATCAAACACAATAAGATAAGAGAAATAAAGAGAATAAGGTTTTCTAAGACATTTTTCAATCACCAATCAACGTGAGCATGTTTCAAGCCAAATTATGAGAGTCTAGAATATTTAGTCCACTCCTCAAATCACAAAACCTCTTCTCATCAAGTGGCTTGGTAAATATATCGGCTAATTGGTCAATTGTGCTCACATGTTGAATTTCAATATCGCCTTTGGTGGAATGGTCTCTTAGGAAATGATGGCGGATATCGATATGCTTTATACGGAGTGTTGGATGGGTTGTTGGCAATCTTTATGGCACTCTCATTGTCACACAAAAGTGGCACATGGTTATAGGTCGGCCATAATCATTTAGAGTTTGTCTCATCCAAAGCAATTCGCTTTACAACAACTCCGTGCTATGTATTCGGCTTCGGCTGTGGATAAGGCTACGGAGTTTTGTTTCTTAGATGACCAAGAGACAAGGGATCTACCTAAGAATTGACATGTCCCCGAAGTACTTTTCCTATCCACCTTACATCCGGCATAATCCGCATCGGAATAGCCAACTAACTCAAAAGATGAACCTTTAGGATACCAAAGCCCAAAATGAGGAGTGTGCACTAAATATCTCAAGATTCTCTTTACTGCCACCATGTGACACTCTTTAGGAGCGGCTTGAAACCGTGCACACATGCACACACTAAGCATAATATCGGGCCTAGATGCACAAAGATAAAGTAGAGAACCGATCATCGAGCGATATACCTTTTGGATGACCGGTTTACCTTCCTTGTCGAGGTCTAGATGCCCGTTGGCTTGCATTGGAGTCTTGATTGGCTTGGCGTTCTCCATACCGAACTTCTTGAGCATGTCCTTGATGTACTTGGTTTGGCATATGAAGGTTCCTTCCTTAAGTTGCTTGACTTGAAAACCGAGGAAGAACTTCAACTCGCCCATCATGGACATCTCAAATCGCTTGGTCATAATCCTGCTAAATTCCTTGCACAGGTGTTCATTAGTAGATCCGAATATAATGTCATCAACATATATTTGACATACAAACAAATCATTATCAATGTGTTTGGTAAAGAGAGTGGGGTCGGCCTTTCCGACTATAAAACCTTGACCGAGGAGAAAATCGCGAAGGCACTCGAACCACGCTCTCGGAGCTTGCTTAAGTCCGTAGAGAGCCTTATGTAGGAAGTAGACGTGGTCCGGATGGTTCGGTCTTGGCCGGTGGTTGCTCAACATAGCCCATTTCGGAAAGTGGTCCATTTAAGAAGGCGCTTTTCACGTCCATTTGATACAACTTAAAATCATGGTGAGTAGCAAAGGCAAGTAATATTCTAATAGATTCAAGCCTAGCTACGGGAGCATATGTTTCATCGAAATCCAAACCTTCGATTTGCGTGAAGCCTTGAGCAACTAACCGGGCTTTGTTTCTCGTCACTATTCCGTTCTCATTTTGCTTGTTCCGAAAAACCCACTTGGTTCCAATCACATTTTGCTTGGGCCTTTGACAAGCTTCGGACTTAGTTCCGTTCGAAGTTATTCAACTCCTCTTGCATGGCCATCACCCAATCCGGATCTTGGGCGCTTCATCTACCTTAAGCGGTTCAAGAGATATAAAAGGAGTAAAATTCACAAAATTAGCGACCACGAGATCTAGTAGATACTCCTTGTTAATGTCTCCCAAGTATGTTGTCGTAGGGTGATCTCTTTGTACACTCGATGGACTCTTGGATGAGAATACGGTTCGCGTTGATTCTTTAGATTGGACCCTCATCGTCTTGAGTGGCATTCGAACCGTCTTGAGCTCGCATTGAAGGCGAAGGAGTATCATCCGGAGCATCCATCGTCGCGTCATGAACTCCTTGAGTTGAAGCGCTTGGCATTACATCTTCCTCAAGTGGCCTTACTTCTCAATTGCTAGTTTCTTGATTGCGCCGCACGGGGTTCTTCCTCATCAATCACAACACGATCAACTTGTTCTACACGAGAACCGTTAGTTTCATCAAATGTCACATCACGCGAAATTTCAACCACACGGTGGTGTTGTTGAAAACTTCAGATGCATAGGCATTTGATCCGTATCAAGTAAGAAACCTTCATCTACTTTAGGAGCAAATTTAGGCGACTTAGCTTTCTTATTGAGGATGTAGCATTTGCTCGAAGACTCGGAAATAGGATACATTGGGTTTCTTCCTGTAAGTAGCTCATCGCCGTCTTTTTCAACAACTTGTGGAGGTATAGCGGTTGGAGCTGTGGCACGCGGTGTTGACCTCCGCCCAAAATATATCGGAGACCTTGTATTCGCAAGCATCGTCTTGCGCCATCTCGATGAGAGTTCGATTCTTCCTCTCGCCACCCCATTACATTGAGGAGAATAAGGAGCTAAGAACTTCGTGTTTGATGCCTTCTTCATCGAGATACTCCTCAACACGGTATTCTTGAATTCGTGCCGTTGTCACTCGAATTCTCTTGATCTTCACTTCAACTCATTTTGAGCCCTTCTCATGAATTTCTTCAAGCTTCCTTGGGCTTCGCTTTTGTCATGCAAGAAAAACACCCAAGTAAAGCGAGAAAAATCATCAACAATAACTAAACCATACTTGTTTCCACCAATGCTTATGTAGGCGATCGGGCCAAACAAGTCCATGTGTAGCATCTCCAAGGGTCTCGAGGTGGTCATCACATTCTTCGGCGGGATGAGTAGCTCCAACTTGTTTCCCGCTTGACACGCGCTACACACTCTATCTTTCTCAAAGACAATATTCGTTAGCCCAAGGATGTGATTGCCCTTATGAGTTTGTGAAGGTTCCTCATACCAACATGGGCAAGCCGGCGATGCCATAGCCAACCCATGCTAGACTTAGCCATTAAGCACGTTTCAAGGTTCACTCTATCCAGTATTAAAGTCGATGAGATAGCGATTTCCTTTAAACGACCCTTAACGGCTATTGAACCATCATCCTCTTAATGACATCCACACCCTTATCACTAAATACACAATTGTAGCCCGCTTCACATAATTGCATAGCGGACAACAAATTGTAGTTTAGTGATTCAACAAACAAAACATTATTTATATGAAAATCATTGGTAATTAGGATTTTACCTAAACCTACCACTTCACCCTTTCCATTATCGCCAAAATGATGCTTTCACTATTAGATCCATTAGCCTCTAAATGTGCGAACATCGCCCTTTCTCCGGTCATATGATGCGTACATCCGCTATCCAAAATCAACTTGATCCACCGGAGATGTAGGCCTACAAAAAGAAATTTAGTTTTTGCTCTTTGGTACCCAAACTTGTTTAGGTCCACAGACGTTAGTAACAAGTGATTTGGGAACCCAAATAGATCGCACATAAGATGAATCTTTGGGTCTAACCCCAATGGGACATGCGACTACACGACCATGGTTAGTTCTCTTAAGTACATATGAGGCAAAGAAAGTAGAATGAGTTTTGTACTTAGAGTTTTCCTTGCTCTTAACAAATTGGATGGGCTTAGTCAGCTGAGCAATCACAATATTACTCTTTTTCCTTTGGGAGGAGTATATCAAGCCCATACTTCATAGTATTACCTTGGCGCTTACCTAGGAACTCCTCTAGTCCCTTACTTGCCTTGTAGGACTTTTTGAAGTCCATCTTCAAGCAATCCCTTGAGCTTCTCATTCTCATATGCTAATACTTGCAATGTCTCAAGGTTAGTGGCACAAGTATTAACATCTATATTGAAGCATCTAGCACAACCATTGCTAGTAGAGGGTGAAAAAGAATTAGAACTAATGGATGAGGTAATCGGAGGCTATTCTTGAGATCAACAAGCTTCAACTCAAGAGCCTTGCAAGCATCTTTCGACTTCGCAAGTTCCTCTTCGAGTGAAGCGTAGGTGATCTCAAGACTAGTCACCTCGGATTTTGTTACATTTAAGTTCTTAACCAATTCTTCATTCTTCTCTTTTTCAAAAGATAAGCTCTTCTCTAGCTCACGATTTTTCTCCTTTTCGAGGATAAGCAAATCCTCTTGAGCCTCGAGTAGCTTCCTTTTGCTCTACTACTTCCTCCAATTTTTCAATATTTTTAAGAGCAAATTTAATTTATGAATGTCAAAGTTTTTCATAGATTTAAGCACTATGTTAATGTCATCATCATCACTATCACTATCGTGCTCATCTAGACAATCATTTGCAATAGAGGGAGTGGAGGTAATTGATGATACCTTGTGCCCCTTTGCCATAAGGCACATTGGAGTGTTATCGTCGTCATCGCTCAAGTTGTCGAAGAGGCTCTTCGACGTTGTTGAGGTGGTAGGCACAGCGATGGCGACGGAGGCAATTCCTCCTTCCTCACGGAATTTGACTCGAGTCGGAGTCGAGTTGAGTCGGTGTCGGAGTTCCTCCTTTCCAATGTAAACACGCCCTTGCTTTTGTACTTCTTGCTCTTCTCTTTCTCCTTGTCCTTGCCCCGATACTTGTCTTTCTTGTGCGGCTTCTCATCTTTACCTTCCTTATGCGGGCACTCGGCAATGAAATGGCCGGTTTCCCGCATTCATAGCATCTTCTTGTGGAGTGTCTACCCTTTGATTTTCTTCCATAATTCTTTGAATGACCTCCTTGTTTGAAATTCTTCTTCTTGAAGAACTTGTTGAACCTTCGCACAAATAGGGCCATATCCTCATTTGTCAATGGACCACTAGACTCTTCATCCTCACTTGTGCTTTCTTGACAGCGCAACTTTGACGGCCTTGAGGGCGTGCCCTTTTCTTCCCTGACTTGAGCTCTTCCACAACTTCACTTCCTTCACCATCATCTCGTCCATCATGAGCCGCCAATGACATCGTGAGGTGTCAAAGTGTCGGTTGGGCGGTCTCGTATCAACCGAACAAGGTTGCGGTTGGTAGGAGTGATCCGCCAAGTATAATCTTCACCACGGCCTTGTCGAAAGATCGATGCACCCAAGACCTTTGGCTAGATTTCACGAGCACCATTAGGCGGTCAAACATCTTGTTGTAGGACTCTCCTTCTTCCAAAGTGAACCGCTTAGCTCACCAATAATGAGCTCTATCTTGATTCACGGACACTTGAAATCCCTTCATGACTCACTAGGAGTCTATCCTAAATAGCCTTCGCTTCCTCGAGTCCATCGACTCGGTTGAATCGGAATCACTTAAGGCATTGAATAGGGCATTGGCGGCTAAATCATTGAAGTGTTGAGCCTTGTCTTCTTCGGTGTAAGATTTTACGGATCATTTGGCTTGAAACCTGTTTGCACAATCTTCCAAATAGGCGGGTGAAGTGATCTCAAGTGCATCTTCATCTTATGTTTCCACGCGGCATAGTGAGTGCCATCGAAATGAGGCGCCAACCGGAAAACACGAAACATACGATGAAGAGCTTGAGACAGAGGAATTATAATCAAAAGGAATTGCAACCCCAATACCGTCGCCGTACCCTTGGTTTGGGTAAGGTCGTCGATAGTCTTTCTGCTTTGCGACATATTGATTCTCCAAGCGGTTAAGCCAAACTAAGGAGATTTGGCTCGATACCAATTGAAAGGACCGATATGTAGCCTAGAGGGGTGAATAGGCGTTATTTCAAATTTAAATGCATAGCGGAAAATTACTATTAGGATAGTCCAAAATACCTTGAGACGGTCAGAATGGTTGAGATAGTCCGAATATCTTTTCGGATACTCAACCGCTCTTATGCAAGAAAACCCTAAAAAGTAGATCTGAGTTATTTGAGAGGCTAGATTACTACCAAATAAAGTTTCTAAGCTAGGGCAACTTCAGATTATGAGATCCACCCACTATCTATTGCAAGAGGCTACTAAATCCTTGAATCCCCAAAAGATTAAGCTAAGAACAAAAAGGGGACAAGAGTAAAACTTACAAACAAGAGAGATGCAGCGATTTTTCTCCGGTTCGGATCCTTGAGGGATCCTCACGTCTCCGTTAGGCGACACAAAGCCGGGTCTCTTTCAACCCTAATCCTCTAGGTGTTGCACCAAGCACTCACCTACTTTTCTTTGAATCCTTCCCTTGCGGAGGTGGATTCAACCTTCACAAACTTGGCGTCCCCACACAAGCTTGGGGGCTCACCAGCAACTCCTAGCCGTCTAGGAGTCCTCAACCTCAAGAGTAAAAGATCCGCAAGAAATTAAGCTTGAAGATGACCCAAGTGCTCAAGATGACTCACAACCTCTAGAGCCTTCAAACTCTCTACTAGATTTCCCCCAAAAGATTTGCTAAACAAGAGATCAAGAGGGAAGAACACTAGAGCTCAAGAGTGAGAGGGAGCACAGCTCAAAATGAAATGAATGCACTTGTTAAATGGTAGGTGGGAGTTGGGGAGGTATTTAAAGCCCCCCAAAACTAGCCGTTTTTCACTTCAGCCCGACACTGTTCGGATAGTCCGAACCAATGTTCGGATAGTCCGAACCAATTTGAACTAGAACAGCAAGAACACTCGATTCGGACGGTCAACGTCCTTCTGATAGTCCGAACTAATTTGAATTAGAACAACTTGAGCGCCTTTGTTCGGACGGTCCGAACGAAACTTCGATAGTCCAGACCAATAAGACTTAGCCCTAGCAAGGAGGTCGTTGGATACTCAGAACCGGTGTTCGGACATTCCAACCAAATAGAATGGACCAACGAGAGGTCAGCTCGGATACTCAAGCGAGGTTCGGACATTCGAACTGAATTTTGCGGAGCAACAGAGGGGTCCAGCTCGGACATCTGAACAAATTTTCGATACTCGAACAAATTTGAACACTTTGCCCCTAGGACTTCACACATTGACCCATACTAAGACTAGGATTCATCTTTGAGCACATTGGATCATTTAAAACTATTTCTTGCCACATCCTCTTAATAATGCGGTAGTCCTTAAACTCAAATAAAATTTAAAAGCATATACATCCGTTGAGTTTAACAAGCGCCTTTTCTTCTCGAATTTGAGGGACCTCTTTCCTGCTTACTTTCCCATGAGCGTATTCATCTCATACATAATACTCACAAAGCTCATTAGTCACTTAATCTTGTTGTCATTAATCACCAAAATCATTAAGGGCCCTAGATGCACTTTCAGGATCGGAGGTGACTGGCGGTTGCTTGATCGTGAGACCGAACCTCATCCAAAGAGATGACGAGATCGTCATATCGCAGCGGCGACATTCCCTCTTGGCTGCGGACCCGGAGAGCTAATTCTGGCCGACATCCTCGGCAGGTTGCAGTTGAAGTGATCAACACAGTACCCAACTCCGTCCTCACCTTAGCCGTCTTCTCCCATCTATGCGAGGGTTCTGAGGATTCTTCCCACCCTCGCTCTTCTTCCGCCATTTCTCCCTCTTAGCTCGGGAAGGACCCGTGGTCGGGTGCCTCTACTTCGGCAGCCGCCTGCTCAAGTGGGCTCTGCCAAGATCCTGGCCGGACTCTCTTGGTCCATGGTCGGGCGTTGGTTCTACCTCAAGAAGGGGAGAGCGGGAGGCTGCGATCTGAAGGAGCCGCCATCCTTTGGGAAGATAGAGACCCCGAGACCGAGGACCTCAACGTCGGCGCAGGCCATCGCCGCCATCCACATTTGCGCCACACGCGGTCTCACGGTCGGCGATCGCGAGCGATTTTCTGAATCGGTGTCCCCCTGCGGAAGAGGTTACATCCGTTCTCCCGAGATCGAGGGGCCATGACGATTCGACCCATGAGAGTTCATCTGGTAAGGTCTTGACCACAAAGCTTTTGATTGACTTCGTACTTCTTCCTCCTATGATGGCTCTTGCTCGTGTGGCGCCAAGGAGTCTGGGTCGCGAGGATGCGGAAATGTTCGAAGCGGCGATGAATACACCCTCGGCGATCCGGTCGAAGAGCGTCTTGCGGCGAAAACCCGAGGTAAGCCTTCCACGACCTCTGACCTCATCCGAACATCGCGCGTCTTTGCTCGACCCGTGCTTACTTGTAGGATCATCAAGAGTTGTGGGAGGCAGTAGCGAGATCGCTCCCTGTCGATGAGGGCAAGAGCAAAAAGGAAAGAAAAGACTCCCTCAACGGTAGCTGACCGCCAGGAGGCGAAGAGGCCTCACATCGAATGGGGTGATCGCGCCATGGTAAAGACGATCATAGCCAATTTTCGAGCTCGCGCCCTTGGCTTCTCGGGGCCTAACAAAGTTTCTTTACTTGGCGACAACAAAGCGCAGTGGTCAGCCGCCAGACCACCGAGCTCCCGCCAAAGAGTGCGGGCTCGTCGCGAGCTTTGCCTCCCAGACGGAAGGAATGAAGTGGATTCCTCCTCCAAGCTCGGGCGACAGGACCATCGCCGCCATCGGCAGGCGAGGCCACCGACCGAGTAAGAGCACGGCTTTGCAACTGCTCCATCTCCGTGTTTTCTTAGTGCTTATCCTTGATTGCAGACCTCGGCCTTCGAGACCCGAGCTTGCCCTGCCGACAATGCACATTGTTGTATGAGTCCGAGTCAGGGAGGGACGCCTACATGCCGCCCAAGCGCCGGTCTTCTGACAAAGCGCGCTCTGCAGGGGCCTCAAGCTGGGCCACAGTGGGAGGGTTCGACCAAGGCCACGATAGCAGGACGAAGGGACCCCAACCTGCGATCGTGAGGATTACAAGACCGACGAGGCGGGTACCCTCGCGGTCGTCGATCCTCCGAGATCGAGGAGACATGGTCCGGGCCCCTCAAGTCGCGACTCTGCCGTCGTTGGCGGCCGTGTCACCGAAGTCCTGAGGCCCCGCCGACCAAGACCGCGCTTGATGGCGAGACCGCGGTTTCCCGGGCCATGGAGAGCGACCACGACAACGGGAGGCACTCCGATGACCCGACTTGCGAACTTCCACCCGGGAACACAACCTCCACCCGGAGGTGGGTGGGATCTTCTTCTGCGACAACTCCCGCCAATGAGCTGGCCGGAACCTTGACTACGGAGGTCGGGCCCGAAGCTATCGCGGCCGTACCTCTGGTCGTGGGGTCCGACATGACAGCCGATGTGGAAGGATCTCGGCTGCCGCCGACCGCGTCGTCCGTGGGCCGGACAAGGTGTGCCGGCGGTGATTGAAGAAGGCCTAGGTCACGGGGGACTGGGCGAAGGTTTTGAGATCAACGTTGCTCGCCTCGGCAGGTGAGCGAGGAGTTCTCCAGGCGCCGCGTCAACAAACCGAAACTCCGAGGTAGGAACCTTCCTTATATGCCTGCAATCGTTGTGTGTTCTTGACAACTTACCGTCGTGTTCCTCATTTTCAAGGCGGTTGGCGGCGTGACCCGAGGGCTTCAAGGTCTCAACGAGCATCTTGACGATGCTCGCCAGATCTTGAACGCCGTGGAAGAGAGAGGCGGCGTTCTAGGCTCTGCTGACCATTGAAACCGGCCTTGAAATCGGCGGCTCAACCAGAGCTCAACGATCTGCGTCGCCGCGATGGTGGCGCTGGGCGTCCCATGCCGCCCGAGCTCGAGAGGACCAAATCCTCGGCGCGAGCATGGGTTCAAGGCGCAGAGAATCTGGCGCTACCGGCGACCAGCGATCGAGGCCCTTGATGCGGAGCGCGCAAGGTCGATTTCTTTGGAGAAAGCCGCCGCAGAGCGAACTTCTTCAGAACTCGGCGCTTCGAGACCCTTCAGCGCAGATCGAGGCCCTCGAGAAGGCGGCGAGAACAAGCGCCGCCCTTGTGCCGGCGCTATCAACGCGCCAAGGTCGTGGCACGCAGGAAGTCGCCGAGGAGCAAACCATCGCCCACGACCCGGCTTTCGCCGACGAAGCGTGCCAAGGTCGGCGTTGGAAGGGCATTGCGAGCTATCATCCTCAACCAAGGTGTCTCTCGAGCTAGAGGCCAAAGTCGCGGGGTTGAAAGAAAGCTTGAGTGCGTACCCGGGCGGCGAAGAACCGCCTTGACCCAACTTAACGATTTAGCGTCGCCGAGCCACAGACGCAACCAACGAGGCCCTCTGCGACAAGCAAAAGCCTCGGCGTCGGACGAGTCGCTGAAGCTCGAGCAAGAAGAAGCTCAGGCAGATGGAGGATCTGTAGCTCAAACATCCTTGATCACGAAACAACATTCGATGTTATCAAGCTGGTTTGGGTTACCTTTTTTGAAGTGTGCGTTTCTTATTCGCGATCAAGATCCATAGGCCGTTCGCGGATGTTACATCCTAGCCACCCAGTTGGGTCTAAGGTCGAACAACGCCGACCTTGGACACAAGTATAAAACGAGCAAATGACCATGACTGCGGAATCGAAATGGAGTACTCGCGAAAAAGAAATGCGACAAGCGAACCTAGTGAATAAATCACCAACTCCACGACCACGACCATGCACGCACTTAATAGCCGAGGGCTGCCGGGCTTGTAGTTCAAACCACGGCGGGGGGGTGAGTGATTGCGAAGAGTTTCGCTTACATTGAGCTTCGACCAGGGGGTGAGCGTAAAGCTCATGATACCCGGACTAAGGAGGCGAATCTGAAAGTCGTGTCAGAAGAAAAATTACTGAGAGGCGCTCATAAAGAAAAGACATGAATAATAAAAATCGGAGAATATCCTTTTATTGAAGCTTTAAAGGTATAGAGATTACACATAAAACTTGCGAAGTTGATCTATGTTCCACGAGCTAGAAAGCTCTTCGCCATCGGGCATCGCTAGCCGGTAAGCCCGTGCGTCTGTTGAAACGACTCTATAGGGCCCTCCACATGAGGATAACTTGTTGGTGCTGGACAATACAGAATCCGTCTCGGGCTAAGTCCCCAACAAGGAGCTTCCTAGGTCGTCTCGATCGAGACGCATGTCTGCGAAGAGTTTGCGGTGTCTTGATCGTGGCGATGCTGACATCTTACTTCTTCCGCGAGGGCAAGGTCAAGAGACCGTTCTTACTCGAAGTCGGCGTGGTCGACCCGGATGACCTGGCGGAGCCAGGCGTTACCTCGGGAGGCGGGGCGGCCGATTACCAAACACGAGTGAAAGGGTGTGGACCTGTTGCTTTCGGTACCGCGTAATCTGAATAGACCATAAGGCGGTGGGAAGTTCGTCCACCCAGTCGTGTAGTAGCGTTTGAGCTCATCTGTAACTTCGCCTTTTGGCGCCTTGGACGATCTCGTCTGTTGGCGCTTCTGCCGCTCCATTGCTCACGAGGATGAGCCACAAAGCGAAGCACACTTTAGTGCCCATGTCTCGCAGAATTCTGGAATAATTCATTTGGTAAACCGAGTACCATTGTCGTTGATAATTCGCATGGAACCCCATACAGTGACCACGGACAAGCGGAAAAAAGCGAGCAATGACGGCGGTGATGGTCGAGACCGCTCGGCCTCAATCCATTTGGTGAATGTGCCGATGGCTCTGAGCAGAACTTTCTCCCCGGTTGCTTGGGAAAGGGGCGAGGATATCGAGCCCCAGTCGAAAGGCGAACAAGCGGAATGGTCTACGAAGCGTGGGCGGTGGTGTACCTTTCTGGCGTGAAACTGACATGCTCGGCAGGTCCGGACAATATCCCGAGCATCCTGTAATGCCGTCGGCCAGTAATATCGCAGACAGAAGGCCTTGCCGACCATCGTCTGTCTGAAGAGTCGCCTACGAGACCGAGTGGATGTCGTTGAGTAGGTACTTACCCTCCTCCGTGGAGATGCACCGAGTCATGATGCCAGAGACATTCCGTCTGTAGAGCTTGCCATCCACGAGCTTATACAGCTTGCTCGGCGCTTCACCTCGCTTGCGGAATTGGTCGGGCGGCAGTCGCCTGCGTGCGAAACTGCGTATGGGTTTGGCCCATGCGGAATACCTTCCACCACAAAGAAGTCGACCTCTGATCGGAGATAGACGGAGCCGTCAGCGTCTCGAGGATGACGTCGGGGGGTATCTCTTCGTCGGAAGAGCCGAGCTTGGAGAGAAAGTCTGCACTGGAGTTGTCCTTCCTAGGGACATGCCTAAGCTCCAAATTCTGGAACCATTTCTCCATCTTGCGGACCTCGGCGAGATACCTTGCCATTGCATCCCCCGAGCATTGATAGTCCTTGTTGTACTGGTTGATGACGAGCTGGGAGTCTCCCTTCACGACCAACCGTCAGCGCCCAGGACTTGCGGTGCTCGTAAGCCCGCCAAGAGAGCTTCATATTCTGCCATGTTATTGGTCGCAGAAAAGCCAAAACGAACTACATACCTCAACTGGTGGCCCCACGGGGTAAGGATAAGTATCCCAGCCCCCGAGCGTTTGAAAGACCTCGAGCCGTCGAAGAACATGATCCAGGGCTCCTCTTCTTCGACCTCGAGCCCAGTGGGCGAGTGCGACGTCTGTTCGACCACGAAGTCGGCGAGCACCTGTGACTTGATAGCTGTTCTTGCCACGACCTGGATGTCAAACGCCGCCAGTTCCATACCCATTTAGCTATCCGTCCGCCGCTATACGGATTCCGCGAGATGTCACCGAGCGGGAAGTTGCTCGGGGCGACCACGAATCGCTGGAAGTAGTGTCGAAGCTTGCGCGAGGCCATAAGAAGAGCATACAGCAGTTTCTGCACTTGCGGGTACCGCTCCTTTGGGCCATGTAAGACCTCGCTGACATAGTAAATCGGATGCTGCTGTGTCCCCCGTTCGGCAACCAGGACAGCACTTACGGCTTGGGTGGTGGCTGCAAGGTAGAGCAACAACCTTTCGCCAGGCTGCGGAGTTGTAAGGAGGGGTGGGGATGACAGATATACCTTCAGCTCGTCGAAAGATCGTTGTGCTTCTGGCGTCCATTCAAAGCCCCGTGCTTGTGCAGGGTCTTAAAGAATGGGAGACCTCGCTTCATGAGCCTCGAAATGAATCTGGCCGAGGCGGCCATGCGACTAGTGAGGCTTTGTACTTGCTTGATCGAGGTCGGGGCTCCATCTTCTCGATGGCCGATCTTCTCCGGGTTTGGACCAACCCCGAGCCCCGATCATGTATCCAAGGACCTTCCCCGATCTGCGCCAAACACACACTTCTCGGGGTTGAGCTTGATTTTGTACTGTTCAGGTTTGCAAATGTTTCCTCAAGGTCACGGACGTGGTCTCCCGGAGGCTTTTGAGCGATGATGTCATCTACATAGACCTCAAGGTTTCGCCCAATCTGCTCGAAGGTCTTAGTCATCAAGCGCTGGAATGTTGCCCCGCATTATGCGAGACCAAACGACATGGTCGTGTAGCAATAAGTGCCGAACGGGTGATGAAGGCGATCTTGCTTCGTCGTCGACCGCCACCTTGATCTCGGTGGTAGCTCGAGTAAGCATCCAAGAAGCTTAGCATTTTGGCGTTGGCGGTGGAGTCGGCGATCCGTCGATCGCGTGAAGGGAAAAATTGTCCTTTGGGCAGGCCGAGTTCAACCCGTATGGTCGACGACATCCTCCACATGCCACCTTTCTTCGCACGATGACCGGGTTGGCTGACCATTCGAGTAGTCGATCTCGCGGATGAAGCCGCCTTGAGGAGCTTATCAAGGTTTTCCTTGATGACCACAACCTTCTCTCGGGAGAAGCGACGATTTCCGACGCACGTGAGTCTAGAATCGGTTACGACCAGAACGTGCTCGATCACCTCCCTTGGAACGCCAGGCATATCCGCAGGCTCCCAAGCGAATATACCCTTGTTGGCGCGAAGGAAGGTGACGAGCTCGAGTTCCTATTTGGGACTTAGCCCGGCCGAGACGTGGACACACCTGGTCGTGTCGTCTTCCTCGAGCGGCACGGTTTTTGTTGCCTCTTGGTTGGATCGCCGCCTTCTCTGCGGGCGTTCTTTTCCGTCACCTTCGACCTTCTTTGGGGCAGATACCGTGGCGCCAAGGCCTTGGTCTCGCAGCCATGTCGCCGCCGCAGTCACCGCAAGACGATAACGATGCCGCTGGGGCTGGAGCTTCATGCACCGATGACCGTAATGATTAGCCGCCATAAACTTGATGAGGGTAGGCCTTCCGAGAATAGCGTTATGCGGTAGGTCGCCTCGACCACCTCAAAGGTGATCAATTCGGTCGCGGAAGTTGTCCGAGCCCCGAAGGTGACGGCAAGACCACCTGCCCTAAGGGAGTAGTCGAGCTCGAACGATTCAAGAAGGAATGGCGATGATTTTGATTTTGACCGGGAATCAGATCCGGCCGAGTGCTTCCGCTGCAAAGAAATTAAGAGAGCTGCCGTCGACCATGACACGCCCGACCACCGTGTTGCTGATGGTCGGGTCACATTCAAGGCGGTCTTTAAGTCTCGGGCCATACCTTGTAAGGCATCCTCCGGAGAAAAGATGATGGTGGCCCTGCCCACTTGCAATCTTTGCTCGACGGGCTTTCCGATGCAAATGATAGATGGTCCGAAAGCAGCCTTGATCTCGCGCGATGGTAGGTCGCCGAGCCGCGAAGATAACGCAATCCGGCCGCCTGATGGAATTCTAGGTCGAGGTCGCCGTGCTCGACCGGCATTCACCCTTTCGGCCGGTCGTCATCCTTCGGAGCACGGGCATCTCACCACGTCCGTCATAGAAGGCTTCAAGCTTTCCTGCCAAGCCACGCAAGACCGCAGGTCGTGGCCGCCTACAATGAAACAGCAAAATTTCTCCTCGTCGCACCAGACCGCCTTCGGCTCCTGCGGTCGAGCATCGGTCCTCCGAGGTCCAGCCGCCGCCCTCTTTACTGGTCGGCCTGGCTCGACGGATCGAGGCCGACCTTGACGAGGTCGGGTCCCGTCCCGAGTCCGATCCGGACCTCAAGGACCTCCACTGGCCGTCCGTAGAGAGCGATGACCCGGGCCGACCTCCGCCGTCCTCGCGTCACGCTTCGCTTCTTGGTGCGGGTGTCTTGGTCGGCACCCTTGGAGTTGGACGGGCGGCCTCGAGTGGCTCAAACCAAGCTTACCTTGGTCGTGTCAGCGCTTCCGGCGACGGCGCCGTCGCCGTCGTCACTGCTCCGCCATGCGAAACAATTTGTTGACGCCGAGCCTTGTCGTGATCTCGAGGTCTTGATAAGGCGCCGTCGCTAACGCCGAACTTGAAGGCCTTGTGACCGCTTCGCCGAGAGATACTTGGAATTAGGTTCCTCATGCGGATAAACCGCCGCACAAAGTCACGAAGAGGCTCGCTCTTGCCCCGATGGCGCGATCCGGTCCTTCTCCTCCCTAGCCGCTCATGTGACTCTCGGAAGTTGGAGCGAGGGCGCTCGATTTGGCGCCACGACCGAAGGAACCGGCTTCGGTTGAAGAGCCAAGTTCGGGCAGCGCCGCCCGTCGAACGGTCGAGGAGATAGTTGGCCATGACCAACTTCGCCTCCGCCGCTAAAATGGCGGTCGAGTAGATGGGCAGAACTTCGTCGGGATTCTTGGTTCGTCAGGCGCTCGATCAGCGGGTTTAAACCGAGCGAGCCAGCGTCGCGACGAAGTCGTCGAGTACGCCACGCAACCGTAGGCTGGGATGGGTGTGCAACGAGCCATCACGGCCAACGAGATCTTCATCGCTGTCGAATCGAGCCGGGCTCCTTGACGACCCGATCTTCGGCGAGATCGGTCATGATGCTTGAGCACGGAGTCACCGGGAGGTATTGCAGCGGTCTGTGGCGCGACGACGTCTGGGCGGAATATCGGGGAAAGTCCCCGTGACTGCGCCGCCACCGGAGTGGAGCTTCGCGTGGCTCACCTCGCCCGGCCGCCGGATCTTGCCCCGAGGGTGTTCTTGAGACGAAGCGCTTCGCCTCGGTGACGGCCGATGGGTGCGCCCTCGACGACGTGATGAATTGTCGCCGCTTCTCGAGAAGGGTCCTGAACGGTGACTTCGGTGCTGCGGAGGAATGGCCTCGATTGCCAGGCCATGTCGAAGTTCTTTTCGCCAAGGCCCGCCAAAGAGTCCGATTTTGCCCTATCGGGATCAGCCATGATCCGCAATAGCGCAAGGCGCCTCCCGAGGGAGGGAGCCTCTCTGTCCTCCGTCGGAGCGCTGTAATGAACCGATTGATCGCAACGTGACCATTCGACGAGCATCCTCGGGAGTTTGTGGGTCGCGATCCGCCGCCGCGCTTCCCACCGGAGGCGCCCGCCATGAAGACGGCCGCCACACGGAGGTGGGAAAGGCGAGAACAAGGATGCGAGCGGACTCGCGTCCGATCCCGTGCTCGGAGAGTGTTCGTTGATGGAGAACGCCATGCTCCTAAGACCTCGGAGTTTTTCCTGTGAATGAACAAAGCAATCGGGCCCCATGGTGGGCGCCAGCTGTCGGCGATCGGGATCGCCAACCGCAGAAAATGAGGTAGGGGTTAATGAGAAACGGGACCACAACTGCGCTTTGCTCGAACAGGGGAATGAGGTCGAGGAGGTCTATGGTCGGAGCAAGGAGACAACGGACGAGACAGAGATTTATCCTGGTTCGAGCCCCTGAGAAGGTAACAGCTCTACTCCAGTCGCCTTGTGGCGGTGTTTCTTGCCTTTTGTGGATACAAAGGAGGATTACAGCTCAATCTTGACGATGCTAAGTCTAGACTTGAACTCCAGTGTCTGTGTGTTGGGTTGGTTTTTTCAGTGTTTACAAAGCTTAAGTCTTATACCCATTCTTCTTGCAACGTTCGGGAGTAACCCTCGGATCGTGGCCTTTATGCATATTGATTGCGGTGGTAACTGCTTCGATCCGTCGTCAAGCGCTGCATTACTCCATGATCCCACGCCTCAGAATCGCCAAGTGATAACGCGTCGGGATCCAAGAGACCGCCATCGACCTTGAATCATCCCGAGCAAGAGGTCGTGAGGGCCACGAGCTTCGGTGATATCAGGTTCTGCACTCGAGTGGCCTCGGGCTTGATCTGAGTCTTTGGTCGAGGACCCACGGGCTAGAGGGTCTGGTTGGTATCTTGGCCGACCAAGGGTTGCCCGGCCCCCGACAATTTGGTTTTCGCAAAATGCTTTGATTTGCACGTGTTGCAAATAGGATAAGCTAATGCGTTGGCTTTTGTGTGAAGTTCACTTTTGCATGTGTTGCAATTGTTGAAGTTTGATGCCTTTGTTTTTGTTTGTAAAATAATTATTTCAAAATCAAGTGTTGCTTAGAGCTAAGTTTTGCATTTGTTGCAAAAGTAGAGAGCTCAAGCATGATTTGTTGTTTGTGTGGTTTATATGGAGCTAGAGGCTTGCATGTGTTGCAAGTAGAGAGCTCATACGCTTGAATTGATTTTAGTGTGGTTGCATGGAACTAAAAGATTGCATGTGTTGCAATTAGAGAGTTCATGCACCTTGATTTGGTGTTGCTTGGAGCTAGACTTTTGCATGTGTTGCAAAGAGTAATGCTCAAGCATGAAATTGGTTTTATGTGTTATTTGCAAGTTCATTGTGCGAATAAACCAAGTCTATGAGTCCGGAATCCCGAGAGCATGTGAGTAGGGTTTCCAACGGGTGTTTGCAAGTTGACTAGGTCTCGTGTTGACCTTCACATGGCTAGGGGGATTAATCTCATAGACCCAGGTTTGATTTGCTTAATACGTTTTGCAAATAGATGTTGAGTTTATTGCAAAATATGTTTTTGCTAGTTGGATTTGTTATTTGCAAATGTGTTTTGCAAATAAGCTTAGAAGTTATGTGTTTTGATCCTAGAGCATGTGTTGGCATTTGCAAATGTGTTTTGCAAAGTGTCGAGGTCATGTGTTGATGCTTACATGGCTCGAGGATTGATCCCATAGGTTCATAGTTTATTTACGAATATGGTTTGCAAATAAGTTGTGCTTAATGTGTTTCTTTGGAGAATGTGAATTGGCTTTGCAAATGTGTTTTGCAAATTGCTTGATCATGTGTTGATCATCACATTGCTCAAAGAACAAATCATTTTCGCAATTTGGTAGAAATTCCTTGAGCATGAGCAAATTTGGTGCAAATGTATTTTGCATAAGTGTATGATCATGTGTTGATCGTCTAATGGCTCAACGAATAGTGTTTCGTTCTTTGGAGAAAAGATCGCGCGCAAAACCGAATTTGGAGTCAGTGGGGACGGTATGACCAGACCCCATCTGGTCATACCGGCCGGCGGTACCATCGGAGCCTCCCCGGTATGTTTTTTCCAGAAGGCGTGTTTTTGGCGCTAAGGTTGGGCGGTATGATTGGACCACCTCTGGTGATACCGGCTAGTGGTATGACCGGTTTGTCTCTGGTCATACCGACCATATGCGGTCATACCGGCCAGGGCACGGTATGACCGGGTTTTCGGTGCAATGGCTAGTTTTCTAGTCGTTGGCTTGTGAGGACCGGTCATATCGGCCCAGGGGCGGTATGACCGGGCTCCTCGGGCACTTTTGCCCAAATTGTCCCCCAACGGCTAGTTTTCCTGTGTGGGCTATATAAGGAGGTCTTAGGGGGGCATTTGCAGGTTGTTGAAGTTCTCTTTTGTGTTGTTGGTTCCATTGAGTATTTGGGTGAGGTTGTGCATGTGTTGCACACTCACATTTGATTCTTGAGCTAAGAGTGAGAATAATTGCATGTGTTGCAATTAGGAAGTGGATTGAGAGTCTCTTGTGCATGTGTTGCACTTGAGGGTGACCTTGGTGCATGTGTTGCACTAGGTGATCACCGGAAGCGCATGTGTTGTGCTAGGTGAAGCTCGAGCGGAGACTCGGATTATTACTCTTGGAAGTTGCCGACTCCTAGACGGCGTAGAGCGTCATGCGCGGGAGCTCTCGAAGGTATTGTGAGAAGCCCCGGTGAGTTTGTGAAGGTTCGGGTTGGGCCTATGCGAAAGCGTGAAGAACAACCACTAGTGGAATCGAGGCGGGTGCTCAATTCGTGGAGCCGGTCCAATTCGTTTGGGCTAGCCTCAACGTGGATTAGGGAAAATCGGCAAGTCTCCGATCACCACAGTAAAAGTATCGTGTCTCTTGCCTCATTTACATTCAAGCATTTATATTATTGCTATATTATTGATTGCTTGATTGTGTTAGAATTACTTAGTTTAGTTTGCTTGTTCAACCTAGCAATTCTTGTGTAGAGACCTAATTTAATTAGTGCACTAGTGAGCTTAGTTGATTTAGGTCTTAATTGTTGAAACCCTGTTTATCGCTTCCTCATTACCTTTGATTAGGTTTTGACATAGGGGTTGATTAGAGCGTGTTATTTTAGAAGAGTGATTAATCTTGTAAAACGCCTATTCACGCCCCCTCTAGGCGCATCCTCGATCTTACAAGTGGTATCAGAGCCACGGTCACTCTCATTTTAGGCTTAACCATCTAGAGAGTAAAAAGGATGGTGTCTAGCGGATTAGTGCACTACACCGATTCACAAATATTTGATGGCTCTAATTATGCTCAGTGAAAATTATTTATGATTGATCATTTTAAATCCATGAGCCCCCAAATATGGTGGATCGTAGATGTGAGTTTTTCTCTTCGGTTGAACGAATTTGCTCCTACTAAAGGAGAAGAGAAATGCCTACATCTCGACGCTCAAGCAACTAATGCCATTTTTAGTTTTGTGAGCGTAGAAATATTCAATCTCATTTGCAACCTCTCAAGCGCTCATGAAATGTGGAAAAAGCTTCAAGATGAATTTGAGCCATCCACATCAATTGAGGATTGCATTGAGGATAAGATGCCAGTTGATGATTCTTCAACCTCTACATCAAGTGATGAAGAACTGACATCTCCATCGACCTCAACCTCCGCCTTAAGCGACGATGAAGATTCACTTCCATCACGAATTCGTTGCTTCATGGCTAAAGGTAAAAATGAGGTATGTGATGACGAAGAGCCCTAATATGATGATTTAATGTAACATCCCCAATTTCGGGTTTCTGCTAAAAGTTAATTTAAAATTAATTAATTTTAAATTTTAGTTTTTCATCGGTGTTATATTTAACCTGGCATCCTTATTCATTCGAAATTGAAGTTCGATCCTTTAACGTTTGCAAAGTCAGAATTCTTAATTCCGGTCCTTACTCGAAATTTCACCCAAGTTCCAAAAAGCTCTAAAAATCTCAAAACCCTTTGAAATAGGTTGCAAATATTCTATAATGATTTTTGGAATTTTCTCAAGATTTTTGGAATCTCTTTGCTATTTTATCTCTCGCGGTCTTTCATCAAAATCAGTATATTAGTTCCGGAAAAATCTAAATTCCAAAATTCATCAAAATTCAGTGCAACCAATTTTATTGGGTTCCAAATAATCTCTAGTATTTTTATGAATTTTTCCAGAATTTTTAGATCATTTTTACTATTTTATTCTTCACGCTTTTGTCTCTTCAATTCTTCCAACCAACGAGAAAGCGACACATGGCATGTCACTGTTCATCATCTTCTTCCTCCCGTCAATGCCATGAGCAGAAATTTCAAGTTTTGACTCCATTTTCAAATGCTCATAACTCTCTCCACGATTGTCCGAATCCAGTAAAATTTGAAGCGTTACGACGGCGTCTTAATGGAGATTGATTACCCCACTGTTGCTCATTCTAAAATCAAGTGAAACGGTCGCTGCGATCAATTCTTTACCGTTTCTTGTTTTAGCCAAAACTCATCCGTTTCTTCGTCTCTCTGAGCGTGTGAGTACCTCAAACGAGCGTATTGACGTCCTCTACACCGTGCTCACCTTGCCCTACTGATTCCGTGCCATTTCCCATCCCAAAACTTGAGAAAACCATACGCCTGACGTCCTCCAAAGACACCGGCGAGTCATCTCTTGCTCCGGTGAGTTTCTAGACAAACCAACCACGTCACTTTGTGCCCCTTGCTTCCAGAAACTCAACCAATCAATCGGATTTGATTTTCGTTGCAGTTTGACCCTGGATTTCGAGTTTGTTTGTCGTCGGTCGCCGCCCGTTCGTCGTCAATTCCTTCCAATCCGGAACTTCTAGCGCAATTCCTTTTAGTGAGAATCACCTTGTCTTTCTCTGCGGTGCTCTTTCGCTTCACGAAATTTTGAGTTTTATCTGCGGATTTGATCATTGTGTCGCTGCTCGATTTTTGACGCCGTGCTTGCCGCCGTTCGCCTCCGCCGCCGCCGCCGTGTGCCCGCCTCCGCGCTGCCGAGCCGCACCTCCGCCGGTCCCCGGTCGCCCGCCTCTGGCGCCATCCGCCCCATGCCGCAAGCCCACCACGCCCGTTCGTTTTCGCCGCATGCGACGCTGACGCTGCGGCGCTGCCAGCCGCCGCCACCACCGGCGTCGTTATCCTCCGCTTTACCAGAAGCGCTACCAAGAAGCCTCTTTTTCCGTGAGTCCCTCTCCCATTTGGCCGGTTCCACCATCGTTCTCTTTCCTGGCACTTCCTCTGTTCAATGCATTTGGGAAGAAGGTCATGTGCCAATGACGAGTAGGGCCCACATGGAAGAGAGACAATAAAATCAGAAAAGTGGTGAAAAAGAAAAGATTCCGCGGAATATTCCTCGTTTTCCAATTTTTAGGAATTTTAGAATTCAAACATTTGTTTCTTCGTCATCTGAACTCCGATTCGAGTGATTCCAATTCCTAAATTCATCTAAATTCATCCTCTATCTGCCAGTATTTTTATTATAATTTTTGGTGCTGTTAAAATTTATTTTATTCTTTTGTGTCGTTCTGTTTTGCGCGTAGCCGAAGACGTTGCCGTCGCCACCGAGGACGATCTCCATTTCCAGACCGATGTCTCGCTGTCCCACTGCGAAGGCAAGTCTCCTTGACGCACATTGATCCCATGTTTGCAAATGTTTTACAAAAGTTTTACAACATGCATTGCTATTTATATAAAGATGATGTTAAATATAGGTTGGTAGTTAATCCGAATTGATAAATACCACCTTGTTGTTGAAATCCATGTTCATTTGTAACCCTAGATTGCTGTGATATATCATGATCATATTAGGTTGTGAAATATATTTTGTTTAGTGCGTTAGATGAGCTTAGTTGCAGAATTGATTAAAATACCTATGGATGGGTTGCTTTAAAAATGTTGTTGAAATGTGTTTTATTGAAACTGTAGCAAAGTTCTTGCTGCTGTGATTGCAAAATAAAAATAAAGTAAAAATGGTTTAGATTGGAGCGGAATGGTTTGTCGGGCGGGTGCAGATGGAGCACTGGTTCTGGTTTGTGAAAGCCGCCCTAATCAATTTAAGGACCGACGCTTATGAATGCCCATTCTAAGTATTACCGTGCAACCACATGTCAAATGGGCTCAGACCTGGCTGAATAATTTGTAGAAACCTAACTTAGACTCACCAGATGGTGGAATGTGGGTGCCGGATGGAGGCAGGTCGTATTTTCCCACACGGCGCAAGAGGGGGCTTCTATACTGGGCGGATGGAACCCTAATAGCGGTAAAACCTCAACGGGTGAGTCGGGTTAGGCGTATACATTGTAAAGGCCTTGTCATGATCTCTCTGCCGACACACCAAAGGAAGTGTGTTAATAGCTTGGCATTAAGAGAAGATCATGTCTTGTGGGTAAAGCTGTACACCTCTGCAGAGTTAAAACTATTCGAAAGCCGTGCCTACGGTTAAGGGCAAAGCGAAGAATGCTTTCATATTGGTAGACTTGGTTTTGGTTTTAAAAATAACTGTTGTTTTGTTTTGGGATTCGGGAGTGGATTGAACTCTCGGATATTTATTTGGCGGATTGAGCCAATCAGGTAGATGGAACCTGTTTTGATCATGACGGATAGAGTCATGAGTTGGTTTACCTTAATCTTTTAAATGTGGCGGATAGAGCCTTTATACTAGTGATGGTGGATAGAACCTTCACTAGAATATTAAATAATTCAATTGTAAAATAATTGTTAAAATGTGCATTGTGAAAATTATTATTATGCATGGTTTGATGAAACTTGGCTTTATGCAAAAGAACCCTATTAAGCCTTTCCTTGGAAAGCCCTACATGTTGCATGTTCCTAGACTTGCGGAGTACGTTTGTACTCACATGCTACACAAAATTTTTATCATCAGAGAACTACCAAGATGCAGTTGAAGACGATGAGTTCTATACTAAGGAGTTTGATGAAGATCACTAGGATAACTAAGCACGCGCTCCTAGTCGTCGCCTGTGGTGTTATTTGGATTCTTTTACTTGTTGTTTTATTTCTGCTGCTTTGAACTCTAGTCATGTGACCAAGAGATGTAATAAATAGCCATGTGGCTGGTACTTTATATTTATGCTATTACTTCGTTCAATTCTGGTTATGATTATCACTGCTTCACTGTGTATACTAGCTACTGATCTGGGACTAGTACAGAAATACACAGGAGATTCCGGATGGTAAATCTGGGGTCCCACATTTAATAGATTTGCTAGAGGAGTTCAATGAATTTCTTGGGAAGGAGAAAGCAAAATTTAAGATTTTGAAGCTTGAACATGAATCACTTCAAAATGATTATAATGTTCTTAAAGTAAATCATGAAAAAGTCCTTCTCAAGGAATTCACTAAGTCTAATGTGGATATTGCTACTCAATTTAATTTTGTAAATGAATTACCTTGCTCAACTTCTATGACAAATAATTCATCTAATGAATGCATATCCACTTCTAGCGATGATTTACCTTGTTGCTCAAATTCCATTGCTATTACTTCCTCTATGTTTCTTGAAACTAACCTTGTAGAGGAAAATAAAGAGCTCAAGGCCCAAGTCATTAGATTAAAAAATGACTTGAAGAGGTGCATAAAGGGTAAAGCCATCCTCGACGAGATCTTGAGCAAGCCTAGTGCGCCTCAAGATAAGCGAGGACTCGGCTACATCTCCAAGAGGGAGACTAGCAAGATGAAGCACAATGCAAGACACACGAAGACCATCAAGTGCTTCAATTGCAACAAGAAGGGACACCTCGCCTCCGTGTGCCCAAACAAAGTGGATATCAAGCCACAACCATCAACTATGTGGCAAACCGGCAAGGAGCAAGTCAAAAAGGTCAAGAGAGGGCCAAATAGCGTGACATGTTTCAATTGCCGGGAAAGGGGACATTTCAGTAAGAATTGTCCCAAAGGTATCACTCCTAAGTCTATTCTTGTCAATGATCATTATTTGCTTAGGAAAGACAAAAATGGTAATGTGTTTGCTAAGTTTGTCAATTCTCTTAAGGCTATGCAAAATAGTGATAATCATTTGCTTAGGAGTAATATATCTAGAAATGTGTTTGCTAAAAATGATAGATTTCCTAAGACCGAGAAAAATCATGTTAATCATATGCTTAGGAAAAATAACAATAGCAAAACATTTGCTAGGAATGCTAGATCCTCTAAGTGTTCTAAATATAACGATTATTATGTGCTTAGAAAGGATCAAACTAGAAATGGATTTGCTAAAAGTGCCAAAGCTCCTAAGCCTCCTCAATTCAATGCCAATAAATCGCTTAGGAGTAATAACAATTGCAAATCCATTTCTTGTCATGTTAGTTCACCTAAAACTATTAATGTTAGGGCCATTTGGGTCTCAAAATCTCTTGTGACTAACATTCTTGGACCCAACCAAAATTGGGTACCAATAAGTGCCTAAAACATATTTTAGGTACTTGGAGATGCATTAGACGTTTGGCTTTTTCAAAAGGGAAGAGGACTCCATCATTTGCTATAGGAAGCCAAGCATGAGGACGATCACTTAAATCTTGAGCCAATGCCATCTCGGGTAACAAGTATTTAAATTGATTCTTATAGCATATAGCCTTATGTAGGTTATATTGCATTATTCATGAAAATCAATTTAAATTGCTTGTTGTAAGTACTTGCTCTTGCTTCTCACCTATTCTCTTATTGCAATCTTGAGCAAGTTAAATTGTGGCACATTAAGGGGGAGTGCTAAATTATAACAATGTATATTACATCCCTACATGTGCCCATATTTATATAAGTGCTAATATATATGTTCACAATCACGCCTTTTAGCCAAAACTCAAAATTTGTGTACTCTATTAGTAATCTTTTGAAAAACTAGTTGATGAATGTATAAAAACATTTTCAAAAGGTTTTTCCAAGGTTTTGGCTTCACAAAATCTATCTTGAAAAGAAAATAAGTTTTATGACCAAAATCTAGATAATAGTATCTTATTTTGGATTTAAACTTATAATTTTCATAGAAACAAAACTAAAAAGATTTTGGAAACAATTCTAAAGCAAAAATCCTAGAGTTGGTCATACTTAACAATTTTCGTGTTCAAAAGATTTCCAAAAGACCAACCTAGCAAAAGTTATTTGTTTTTGAAATTCACCGAAAAACATAGTTTGACCCATATTGGTCATATTATTGCACTTAGTGAGTTTCACCATTTGGACTGGATCTTGTGCCATATCTAAGTTCCAAATGGCATTTTAAACTCATACACAAAAAGGAAGGAGATTATCAAAAGCTTAAACCTCTACTTCTTATCTCATTCTCTTATTTGCTTTTGTATTGGTTGAAGATTTGACTTTGCAGATTTCATTTGATTCTTTAAAAGGATCCTCCTTAGACTAAAGTCAAAAACTATAGTTAAAAGGCCCAAAATTGTGAAAAGCTTTGTAAAAGTATTCTATTATGTATTTCAAATGTTTTACAAGCTTTCAAAATGAAAATTCTATGTTGAAATCAAATTTAGCCCAAAAAGCTTTGATTTGAACCAAAATTAGCCTATTAAAACATATTGCTAAAATCTTGGCAATCAAGTTGGATTACATTATAAATCTTGGCTAGAAATCATCTTGATAAACCATTCTAAGCCATGAAAGTTGAAATCGCATGAAATCTAAATTGAGTTGCATTTTGAGGCTTTTCATGAAAATCTATTTCCTTTTATGCCTCAAAGCGCAAATTGCCATATCTTTTGAAAGAAAATTTATTTTACAAAATTTCTTGTTGCAAAACCTTCTAAATAGTCCAAAGTTCATTTCTGTAAAGTTTCAAATTATTTGGACTTTATTTGAATTGCTTTCGTAAAAATTTGCAAAAGGTCTGCTTTTGGTCTGTCGAGCAGCTTGCCAGCACCGCTCGAATCAAGCAGAGCACCGGATTGTGGTTATATCTGCACAACAAAGAGAGTACCGGCTGTGGTAGTTCTGTTCTGAAATTTCAGATTCTTCAAAATTTTCTTTGGGATATGTTTTGAATGGAACTTTCTTTTTCAATGATTCTTCTTGGAAAAACTTCTTATAATCCCAAAGTATATTTTTGCAAAATTTCAAATCATTTGAATGTTATTTGAGCTAGTTTCAAGTGGTGACCACTTAGTTCCCTTTAAAATATTTTAAGTGGTATCCATTTGGTCTTCTTTTTGAAAATTTGTTCAAAACCAAAACTTGTGCATATCAAAATGCAAATAGCTCCATGCTTCATCTTTCGAATTTTTTTTGAGCTTGATTGATCAAGTTTTGTGTATTAATTTACAAATGGTATCAGACTTTGATGATTTTGAGCTTTTTGAGAAAATCATGATTATAAAACTTGATTCTCCATTAAGTGGTCTTAAAATAACAAACTAATCAATTCTTGGGGATCAAAAGGAATCTATTGTTAAGTTCTTTCTTGAAGCTCAAATGAGATTTATGCATGTATTTGCTCTGATACCTTCAAAATTTTCTAAATCTTTAAAAATTGCTTTCAAAAGGCAAAATCAAGTTAAGGGGTATAGATTTATATCAAGTAGTATTTTCATTCCTATCTTTATGAAGTTTTACAAGTGGTATCCTTTTCTACCCCTTATGCTTCTTTATGAGCCTTTATGGTATTTCAAACCCATATGGATGAGTTCCCCATTTGAAGCATAATTGCAAGTTCAATCTCTCAAGGAGTCTCTGTGTGAGAATCTTTGTATGATTGAAATGTTTAAAGGGGATAAATTCATATTGAGCTTATTTTTAACTTAAAAAGAAAATCCCTCATGATTAAATGATCTTCACATGTGGTATAATTTGAAAGAAAATTTAAGCATTACAAGTGGTACAAGTTTCTTGTTTTCTTCAAAAGTGGTACTACAAGTGATGCTCATTCTTAAAGCCTTCTTTCAAGTGAGTTTATTGAAAACTTATATTCTAATTTGGTATCGGGCTTTCTTTTGGGTAAATTCCTCGTTTGAGCCCTATTAGGCAAATTATGGACTCTTCAATTGAGTCATTATGGATTAATTGTATAGCCTAACAAAATGAGGAAGTTTTATTTGAATGTGTTTCAAATAATCCTTTTTGAGCTTTAACTCTAAATATGGCCTCATTCTAAAACTGGTTCATTCTTTTACGTCATATTTCAATATTTGCAAAATCTTTGGTTTTCATTCTTTAAAATCAAAATTCCTTGCAATGGTCATATAATTTTACTTCAAATCCTTTTATGAACTACATTCGTTTGTTTCTCTTGCCAAGCTCTATACTCTCTCAATTACAAATGGTGCTTTTTCATTTGGCACATGATCTTCCAAGGGATGCATTCTCTCCTAAGGGGAATTGCAAAAAGAGGGAGAATTATTTCGATGTTTGACCCATGACCTTTCGATGTTTACCTCCTTTTTAAATTGGTTTTCCATTTTTGGTGCTTAATACCAAAAGGGGGAGAATTAATGGGATATTAATTCCTTCTTTTGTAATTTGCCAAAAAGGGGAAGAATTAATGTGATTAATTCCTTTGTTGAAATGTTAATTTAAAAAGGGAAAATCTTGACAGTTCAACAAATGGTAGCAAGTGATATAAGAGCAAGTGGTATAACAGCGAAAAACAAATGAGCGAAAAAAAGAGAGTCCTATTTGAAATGCCAAACGGGGAGTTGCAAAATTTGAAAATTTTATTATGTCATTCGACCTAAAATTCCTTCATGCATTGCCTTTCATCCAAATACGGAATTAATATAGGATTTGTCATCAATCACCAAAAAGGGGGAGATTGTAAGTTCAAGCTCCAATGGTTTTGGTGATTGATTTAATATTAATGTTTAATTATCATTTAATGACAAATCTAATCATTATGAGACTAACCTGTTTATTGAGCAACATTCTTATTAGTCTCAAATTTGGATGAAAAATGGAAAACCCAAGGTATGCACTCATATTCATTTCTATTATCTTATTGCATACTTAGGATTCAAGTAAAAGTATGAATGTCCCCATTATATTAACCACAAAATATGCATCATGTTTCCAAATCCATATATTACATGGATGCACACATCTAGGGGGAGTTCACACTCTAACTTGAAGAGTCAATTTAAATGAAAATTTAAATTGAGTTCATTTGACTTATTAATCATAAAAAAACACTTCATCATGTGTTGATGGTGTCCCTTGATTAACTAAGGACAAATAAATAGTTCTTAAGTATAATGAAGCATGTGTTGCATTATTGTACTTAAGACACATTTATATCATTTAAATTGATTTGGGTTGTGCTCAATTGATCTAAAGGCATCCATCATGTGTTAATGGAGTGCAAGAGATAATTGAGACAACCATGCATCTTGGACTAACTACTTTCATAAGTTGTGAATAAGCTAGGTTAAGTCCAAAGATGATTGAGACGATGAAAACGGGAAAAAGACGACATCATGAGGTGATGGGCGTCAAGAGGAGATCTCGTAGAAATCAAGAGAAGAGCGGAGTGATGATTCTAAAGGAGCGTATGATTGAAGATCATAAAGATCCCAAAGGGGATTGCTTGCGTGCGACGGCTCAAGGTATTACTAGATAGGCTAAGGACTTTCTAGTCTTTGAGTCTAGTTTTTATCGCCGTACTATTAAGAAGGGTTGAGTCCTAGCTTGAGCTTCATCATGTGTCGATCCCGTGTTTACTCGAGCTCAAATCTTATTTGGATTTGGTTTTTGCATAAAGCTAACCATTTGGCATGTGTTGCGATTGAGTTAAGCTTACGCTTGGTTGTTGTTGCATTATGCTTTGATTTGCATGTGTTGCAAAGATGAAAAGCATTTGCATTTGGTTTTCGCATAAAGTTTTGATTTACATGTATTGCAAATAGGGTAAGCTAATGCATTGGCTTTTGTGTGAAGTTCACTTTTGCATGTGTTGCAATTGTTGAAGTTTCATGCCTTTGTTTTTGTTTGTAAAACAATTATTTCAAAATCAAGTGTTGCTTAGAGCTAAGTTTTGCATGTGTTGCAAAAGGAGAGAGCTCAAGTATGATTTGATGTTTGTGTGGTTTATATGGAGCTAGAGGCTTGCATGTGTTGCAAGTAGAGAGCTCACACGCTTGAATTGATTTTAGTGTAGTTGCATGGAACTAAAAGATTGCATGTGTTGCAATTAGCGAGTTCATGCACCTTGATTTGGTGTTCTTGGAGCTAAACTTTTGCATGTGTTGCAAAGAGTAATGCTCTAGCATGAAATTGGTTTTATGTGTTATTTGCAAATTCGTTGTGCGAATAAACCAAGTCTATGAGTCCGGAATCCCGAGAGCATATGAGTAGGACTTGCAACAGGTGTTTGCAAGTTGACTGGGTCTCGTGTTGACCTTCACATGGCTAGGGGGATTAATCTCATAGACTCAGGCTTGATTTGCTTAATACGTTTTGCAAATAGATGTTGAGTTTATTGCGAAATGTGTTTTTGCTAGTTGGATTTGTTATTTGCAAATGTGTTTTGCAAATAAGCTTAGAGGTTATGTGTTTCGATCCTAGAGCATGTGTTGGCATTTGCAAATGTGTCTTGCAAAGTGTCGGGGTCATGTGTTGGTCCTTACATGGCTAGAGGATTGATCCCATAAGTTCGTGGTTTATTTACAAATATGGTTTGCAAATAAGTTGTGCTTAATGTGTTTCTTAGGAGAATGTGAATTGGCTTTGCAAATGTGTATTTCAAATTGCTTGATCATGTGTTGATCATCACATTGCTCAAAGAACAAATCATTTTCGCAATTTGGTTGAAATTCCTTGAGCATGAGCAAATTTGGTGCAAATATATTTTGCATAAGTGTATGATCATGTGTTGATCATCTAATGGCTCATGGAATAGTGTTTCGTTCTTTGGAGAAAATATCACGCGCAAAACCGAATGTGGAGTCAGTGGGGACGGTATGACCGGACCCCATCCAGTCATACCAGCTGGCGGTAGCACCAAAGCCTCCCCGGTATGTTTTTTCCAGAAGGCGTGTTTTTGGCGCTAAGGTTGGGTGGTATGACCAGACCCCTCCGGTCATACCGACAAGCGGTATGATCGGGTGGTCTCCGGTCATACCGACCATGTGCGGTCATACCGGCCAGGGCACGGTATGATCGGGTTTTCGGTGCAACGGCTAGTTTTCTAGCCGTTGGCTTGTGAGGAGTGGTCATACCGGCCCAGGGGCGGTATGACTGGGCTCCTTGGGCACTTTTGCCCAAATTGTCCCCCAATGGCTAGTTTTCTTGTGTGGGCTATATAAGGGGGCCTTGGGGGCATTTGCAGGTTGTTTAAGCTCTCTTTTGTGTGGTTGGTTCCATTGAGTATTTGGGTGAGGTTGTGCATGTGTTGCACACTCACATTTGATTCTTGAGCTAAGAGTGAGATTAATTGCATGTGTTGCAATTAGGAAGTGGATTGAGAGTCTCTTGTGCATGTGTTGCACTTGAGGGAGACCTTGGTGCTTGTGTTGCACTAGGTGATCACCGGAAGTGCATGTGTTGTGCTAGGTGAAGCTCGAACGGAGACTCGGCTTATTACTCTTGGAGGTTGCCGACTCCTAGACGACATAGAGCGTCGTGCGCGGGAGCTCTCAAAGGTATTGTGAGAACAGCGAGTTTGTGAAGGTTCGGGTTGAGCCTACGCGAAAGCGTGAAAAACCACCACTAGTGGAATCGAGGCGGGTGCTCAATTCGTGGAGCCGGTCCAATTCGTTTGGGCTAGCCTCAATGTGGATTAGGAGAGACCGGCAAGTCTCCGATCACCACGGTAAAAAGTATCGTGTCTCTTGCCTCATTTACATTCAACCATTTACAATATTGCTATATTATTGATTGCTTGATTGTGTTAGAATTGCCTAGTTTAGTTTTCTTGTTCAACCTAGCAATTCTTGTGTAGAGACCTAATTTAATTAGTGCACTAGTGAGCTTAGTTGATTTAGGTCTTAATTGTTGAAACCTTGTTTATCGCTTCCGCATTATCTTTGATTAGGTTTTGACATAGGGGTTGATTAGAGCGTGCTATTTTAGAAAAGCGATTAATCTTGTAAAACACCTATTGGAAGTTGGCATTGTTGTTTAAGAAATCTCAGTTATCTGTGAAGTCAGCACAACCTCAAAAGAAATTACCAACTGAGATGACTGAAGAAGAATAGAAAAAGCAAATAAGCGTCAGTATAACATCTCACTTCAAAAAGGAGCCTTCACATGAGAAGGCTAAAATTGATGCTAATGCGCAGAAGTTTTTCTTGAATATGAGAAAAGTGAAAAAGATGGGGCGGACTTCTGAACCTTGCGAAATGTCAGACTATGAGTGCATCTCCAGAAAGCTATTCTTGAAGATGGCTAGTGCCGACGAGATGTAGTCGGAAGCTCAAGGAGCTGCTGCTCAATGAGATGGTGCTCACGAGCAAGGTCTAAGGTGGAAGTTCTTTGTGGGGAAACCGCTGGTTGAACCAGCTCATTTAGACCACCTAACAACACAACTGTGGTGCGTGAATCAGTGGTACATGCAGCGGTCCAATGATGGTATGGAGGCGTTCGCAGTCAGATACACAGAGTCGGATTTTTACAATAGGGATAACATCTTTTAGGTGGGTTTCGAGGAATTGTATATGTTGTACCAGCAAGATGCCTTGGATATGAATATACTCAGACTGTGGACTTTGTATGTCTCTATGTATCATATTGTACATTCTTATACCGTTTAAGTGCATATCTAACTTCTTTCTTATGTAGAATGGAGGTACAAACATGTAGAAGAAATGGCAATGACAAGTTAGCATTTTTTGATTCAGGGCTTGTCAATGAGAAAATTGTAATGGACTCTCCACAGTATAATGAAGACTATTTATTTAATACTTTCTTAAAGCTGCAATATAAAACCTCCATACTTTTACCCTATAACTTTAAGTATGTATTTCCCTACTTCTAATATCGTTTTACTATTTTTGCGTTACATGATGTGGGACTAATTGACTACGTTGACATATATGTGCAGGTTTCACTAGATCCTCCTCGTCATCCAGTTAGATGCTAGCAGGATTTTTGTCTTAGAATCGTTGAGAAAACCAACTAATCTATATCAAGGGTTTGTGGACATGCTGAATAGGTAAACTCGATTGTCGTGTTAGTAATATTCCATTCTATTGCATTTAAGTTTAATTACTATTCAAAATCATTCACATGATATTGCAATAAAAGTGTTCAGTATTGTCCCTAAAAGAAAGATTTTGAAATAATAACTGACTTTCCATACGTGAGGCAAGACCAGGGAAACAATTTATGTGCATACTATGTATGTACAAATATACATTTAATTATCACAGAGTGTGTCAGCTATAACGAAGCCATGGTATATAATTACACATTGATGCCTACTTTTCCTTCATTTAACATATATCATCATTAATTAACTTCCTCATTTCTTCAATAACAGCGCCCCAAGCTGAGAATAAATAAGTTATTACTGACAAAAATTATAGATCATAGTCTCATTCCTTCAATCTTGACCCATGACATGCCTACTTCGACACCTTCTACTGGAGTCAATGCAAAATCAAAGTGAATGAGATACAGTCAAACTATATTTGTAAAATAACTATTGTAAAAAGCAAATATTGTGATGCTTTAATACATTTGAATTATGATTTAACGATGCTTTACATACTATATTAATACACTGTAGAAAAATATTGTGTAAAAATATATAATGCAGAAAAAATATGTAATAAAAACATTGATGCACGGCTTATCACTGCAGGTTCTGTCGAAGAACCTATCGGTTCTTAGTTCGAACTAGCAGTGATACGGAACTATCACTGCCGGATTTTTTTGAATTGGCAGTGATAGTCCAGTTTCACTACCGGATTTTGGTTTGACCTGGCAGTGATAGTTCAATATCACTACCGGTTGTAGACTGAACCGGCAGTGACATCCCTTATCACTGTCGATTACTTAGCTGGCAGTGATAATCCCTAGTATCACCGCTAGCTGCATTAATCGGTAGTGATGGTGTTTTGGAGCCGGCAGTGATGTACTGTTTTGTAGTAGTGGCACGTGTGAAACGACCCCCTTTTTGCACACAGTACTAGTCCCATGATCAGTAGCTAGTACGCACATTTATAACAATTGGAATCACAACTATGCTTCATATTATTAAAGTGAAAACTATTATACAAAGGAACCTTACAACTCAGAGTATATAGCAACAAAAGAGGCAAAGTCTTGTAGTGTGCCCATCCAACCCGCAGGCAACTGACAAGGCATAAAATCCCTAGAAAGATCACGTCATTTAAGATCCCGCATCCTGCGACGAAAACAAATCTTCAGAGCTTCGCTAACTTTATCCACCTAAAACGATAGATTAAGCAAGGGTAAGTACCTTCTTACTCAGCAAGATTTAAGGTGGTATTTGCAATTGCATAAATGCAGGCCTGTATCAAAGGAGTCTACTATAGTTAATTTGAATAAAGCGAAATTGAATTTGTAAATCAAGTGGTCATTTGCAAACGTAATTTGTAAGAGTAAGTTTGATTGATGAGAAATAAGTAAAGCATAAGTAATACTCACAGTCCTTCGTGAGCAATGAATAATCAAATCATGGAGTCCAACAATGTCGGTCCTTTGACATAAAGCAATAGTTGCTAAAACGTGTTCAAACCAAAACCCATTTTAAAAAATACCAAATCTAACATTGGAATGACTTCACCAAATGCCCATGACCGCGGGTGTGACTAATTGATTAGATTTTCACTCTGTAGAGGTGTACAGCTTTACCTACAAGACATGACTGAATCTTTGTGCAATAGATAATTAGCACACTTCCTTTGGTGTGTCGTAAAGAGTCATGACATAACTGTTACATTACGTAGAGCTAACTTTGTACCAGCATCGGGACGTTAAGCCCTCACCATAGAAACAAAAACACTCACCCAAGTCGTGGTTCCTTTCACACAACACCCAACACACCGTTTCTATTCATGTTCATGGCAAGGCATACACCGTTGTATTGGTAAATATGGCTCCCAACACCTCTATCAGGGTACCCCGTCGAGCAAACCATAAAAAGGAGATCCCGTACAACTTCAGTCTTCCAATGTGCAAAGTTAAATCTATGTAACTTAATAGGTTAAGACTTCCCCATACTAGCACTTATGGTTGCATGGATTTCTTGGATCAATAGCGTCCCATTGTTCGGTCCTTAATCTGACACGGGCGATACTTCACCCAACACTACGTGCAAATCCCTCTGCACATCCAGCTATTGCCAATAATCACGCACGTCAAAACCATAGTTTTATTTTGGGTTTTTAATCAAAATACTAGTAACCAACAATGCCATTTTCAAGTTTTTCAAGAAACAATTTTGATCTGATCATCTACCTTGTTGATTCTAAAGCATGGCTAAGCATGAATAATATGTAATCGCATATACCCAAGTTGACATCATGTATTGTCTAACCCTATTCTATAGTTATCAAGGTTCACATGTCCGTATTTATCAAGGATGTTTCATGAGACAACAGATATATCTACTAGTACCACAATATAGCAAATTTACAGAAAATAAATGTATGCATGAAACCATTTGATAAACAAAAGGAAAATTAAATACTAGGATCAATATGATCAAAGGGGTGCTTGCCTTGCTTAATTGCTATTTTTGACAAAGTTGAGGTTGCGGCTAACTATGGCGATGACGGAATCAGAGACGTCAGGTTCTATACATTGTTACCGACCAAAAAGCAATAAGGAGCAAATAACAAACTTCAATAAGGGCAAAAAGAAGATCGACAGAAGACCAAATAAAGACTCGCCGAAGAAAACATGAATATTTTAGGGTTTAGATCGAATGATTCAATATTTTCATGTTTTAGTTTGGTTAAGCATTCATATCATTAATAGCCTTCAAGATGAGCGATGAATGTTTTCCTTTTATAGATTATCCATGCTTGCTTTACGAATTCAAGAAGCTAAAATTATGCACTTTTATATTTATAATTTCAAATTCAAGATTGAAAAATTATTTAGATTAATAGAATTAGAACATTAGTTACCTTGTTGTATGATATGAATAATAGTACTTAATCCATAATTTATTTTGCACACAAATTTGTTTTGAATATGCTAGATCTATTAGGTTAGGTTACTGGTTATATATATTAGTGGTTTTTAAGACGGTTCTGGCGATACAAATATCTGAAGTACAGGTTTCTTCATTATTGCTAAGGTTGTATATTCATATTATGAATTTCAGAAATCATAATACTTAATGTTATTTAGCTATCAAGATTAATATGCAAAGCGTGATTTAAACGTGATTATTTCTTCGAGATAGGGTAGTCTTTACTTTGGAGAACATTCATAAGTTGATTTGATAAATTTTAGGACTTGAACGAGACATGCTATTGATTGTTGAAATAGCATATATGATATTAAGGTTTACATTATATGGAATCGGACTAGAACAGCGAAGTTTACAATTAACACTTAGAGGTATTGAGGTAGCAAGATTTATATGAAAAGTAAGTTTAAATAAGATATTTTTATAGAATACGGTAGTTCATATACCAAATAGTGTTTCTACACTAATCTTTCCAAAATTTACATTTAGGCAAGAAGCTTTACGAGTTGTTGAAAAGGCTCAAGTAGTTTAGTTTCCTGCACGACTAATTCACGAAGGGTGTTTATAGTAGCGGGATTTATATACAGAGCAAGTTCTAAATAGAATATTTTTCTATATTGTAGTAGTACATATGATGGAGAGTGTTTTTGAGCCATTCCTTCAAACTTTTGCATTTAGCTAAGATATTTTACTAGTTACTGAAACGGTCTATGTGTTTCTAAAGTTTAGCGATAAAGGTTTAGTTTCCGATTAAAGTTTGCGACTGCACTATATATGATTATTAACTCATTTTTCGGCATTAGCAGGATGACTCTAGGGTGTTTTAAAACCGATTCCGTGATGTTTGACTTTTATCTGAGATGTTTTCCATATAAGAGATTATTAAGACTTAACACATACTTAATTCATATTTGCACGAACATAAGGTACTTTACATAACCAACAAGGGTATTATTTTTTAGGGTCCTATGATTTGGTTTCATTACATTTGAAGTTCGTTTTTGCAAGTTATAACTATTTGAATTATATAAGTACTGGAATTTCAACTATTTAGTTAAATGTTGATTATGATTTTATTGTAATGATTCTTTGCTGGAATAAACAATTGATTATATAGGATATTTAGAATCCAGCTTCTCATAAATCAAGACTTACTTTTCATAACCTATATATACATTTGTTTACAAAGACAGGACTTATGCTCTTTATGTATTTTGCATTTGAGTATATGTGATATTTCATTAAACATTTCAATAGTGATAACTTATTCATTTTGATACATATTTATATCTTTGTTCAGTCATTAGATACTTTATATACATATATATACATAGATACTACTGTTGATTGTTACATGCCTATGCATATGAATGTACATACATCTTTTTCATTTGGTTCATTTTTCCGCTCACAACATAACTTCAAGTCAATTTCATTACTTAGATATTTTAGCAATTTCAGGCAGCCAAATATCATACTAGTATTTATAAATCAAGTCTACCCATTTTAAATTTCTTTCACATAAACCATATATTTTGGAATATTTATAGTATTGCAATTAACCTTTATTAGAAAATGATACAAACAAAGTTGAAATGTAAATATTTTTATATATTTGGGTTTATAGAAGTGTAAGTATTCTATTAAAAATGGTTTCAGGTAATTCTAAGTTTGTTTACAAAAATTTTATGTATAGTATATATTTGGACCTTTCCTTTGAATTTGAATTTTAATTTCATCCAGAGCTCTTTTTCAAAATATTTTTACATATTTTAAAAGTACTTGATTTTAGATGATTTTATAAATTTGTATTACTTAATTTGGAGCTAAGATGCATAAGGTATAGGTATTTGAATTTGGGCTGGCTGGAAAATTTGGTGGAAAAATTGAAAATACACCTTTGGAATAAGGAAGGTGTATTTCTTAACTGGGTGCAATCAAACCGGCTTCGAAGGCGCGGCGCAAATGCGGAATGGGTTCCACCATGAGCACTAGCGCAGTATTGCGCATCTAGGGAAGCCCTTTTCGATTACCGGTGACAAAGAAAAATGGCACACCACTGTGGTTCTATGGCGGCGGCCAAGGCCGAATAGGCGTGAGCTCGTCGGCGACCACATTTTCACCGGACAAGCATGGGGTAAGCATCAGTGAGTTCCTTGAGACTCATTTTACCTAACAACGCAGTCTGAGAAGGGCCGGTGATGGCTGCCAACAGGCGTCCGAGCTGATGAAGAAGAACAGTGGTTGGAAGTGCTCTGGCTGAAATAAATGACAACCAAAGGTTGATTTGGGTTTACAAGGTTACCAGGAAGCTTAAGCCTTGAATGAATTCAAGTGTGGCTCACCGAGCTAGCCGAATTGGATTTTCTCCCCTTCGGGTTGTCTGATGAAATGGCAAGGAGGAAGACTGCGAGTGGATCTCTGGGTTCAGGAAATGTTTGAAGGAAAGGAGGAGGGCTTCTATGCGGAGACTACCTGGTTATTTATAGCGAAGGAAGTCGGCTCTCCAGTGTTTGAATGCATAGCAAGGTTGTGGCTCAGTTCTTGTTGCTAGCAACGAATTGCCACTGGTTTTGACTTGGCGAGGTATGGCGCAGAGCTCCCGAGGTTGAACATGGCAGCAAGCAATTGCACGGGTGACACAGATGCTCAGAGGTTTGGTGAAGAAGGCGTGCGACTGAGAACACCGTGCGGAAGGGTTGGCTTCAGGAAGAAAGAAGAGGGGAAGAACGGGATTGGCGACTGACTCGTGGGACCATGTCCACCAGTCAGTGACCGAGATGCTTTATCATTGCTCGCCAGTGAATGGGGCCAGCACAGCTCCTGGGCCCACATGGCAGTGACAAAGGACGGGATTAGGTGATGGGCTGGTTGGGTCAGGTCAGCATTCGCATTAATTTGGCCATCAATCACCACCAAACTTTTCTGAAACTTTTTTACTATGATGTCCAGCAGTGAATGACCTTCCATAAAAATTTCGGCATAAAATGTTTTATAAGGAATTATTAGAAATTTGAAATTGATAACCGCTCAAAATACTTTTTTGGCTTTCTTTTATTTAAGGAAAATTTTATATTATTTATTTTTGTAACTTGTCATCTAAGTTATATTTGTTATAATTGTGCTTCCATAATATTTTTAGGTCAAAATATTGAATATTTATTTTCTAAAAATTCTAACACTCCGATTTTCAATGTTTCTATTTTTTAATTTTTGAAAGCCTTAAAAGATTTTAGTATTTTTAATATTTTTACCAAAAGTAACTACTAATTGAGGTTACTATGGTAATTTTCTAAGATTAAGATAAGGTCCGAAGATTTTCCATTAAATCTGATTGTGCACTATTTTTAATCAAAGAAGGTCTTGTCAATTATTAATTATTTTTACTATGCATTAAAAATTTAATTTACCAGTAAAAGTTTACTTGTAAGATAAAATTTTTAATATAATTTTTTCAAAATTTTACTTTTACCTTTTATCTATTTACCAGTATTCATTCATTAGTTCTATTTGTTGGATTTTTCACACAAAGCATAAATCCAAGAAATCCAAATAAAACCAATAATGCCAAGAAAACACATAAATAATCATACTCAAATTAAAAATACCTATTTTTACTTTATTAGAATTTTTAGGATGTTACAACGTGTTTGTAAAGTTTCCTTTTGATTGAGCAACCAAAACAGGTTTAAATTTTTTGAAAATTTTAGATAAGGGTTCTAAGGAAATTTTTAAGCTCCCCTAAAAGTTTTAAATCATGATCAAACTTGACGCTAAAAGCCACAAAGTTTGCCCGAGAAGATAAGTCAAAAGATTATATGTTTGATTATTCTGTAACAGAAAACATCTAGTTGATTCTTATCAAAAACTTGTATGTAATTGTGGTGGTCACTCAATTTGTTTGCACACACACACATACACACATATATGTGTGTGTGTAACGATCTGTGTACTGTAGTCTTTTAGATGTACACACACAAGCACACTAACTAACAAAAGTCACGAAAAATTCTGAAAAAAATTGTAAATGTACTTTATAGATTGTTCTACCTATGTATGAAGTTTCAAGATCAAATTCATTATATATCGAGAGTTATACAAAAGAGAAAATTCTGACAAGTTTAAACTCTTTAAACTTGTCAGAATTTTCTCTTTTTTGTAACTCTTGGTATATATTGAATTTGAACCTACATTTTTATACATAGGTAGAGAAATCTATGAAGTACATCTACAATTTTTTTCGGAATGTTTCGTAACTTTTGTTAGTTGGTGTGCACGGTGTGTACATGAAAAGTCTGTGTGCACAGGATACATTGTACACACACAGACACACACACACATATATATATTGGAAAAATATCTTTTACTCCTCGGAGTAGTTACTCCCACCTCTGAAATACCACCTAAATGAACTTGAAATACTCCTTTATCAAGTACACTCATACACTAATTATAAGATACTTTAATGTGAGTCACATGAAAAATTGCAAGGGAGTCTATGATTTTTAGCGTATTTTGCAAATACCTTCATATACACAAATAAAAAAGAAGTATATCCAACAAATGTGTATACCACCTCTGAAAAAATATACATACCACTTAGATGATCTTATATACTCGTATATTACGCATACATACCTTCCATCACACAAGATACCACATACGTTGTGCGATACGGCATATTGAGTAATTACTCCAAGCAGTAGAAAAGAGGCGTTTATATATACATGTATATGTATATATGTATGTATGTATGTATATACGTATATATATATGTATATGCATACGTATATATATACGTATATCTGTATGTATATGTATACGTATACGTATATGTATATGTATATATTTGTTTGTATGTATATATATGTGTGTGTGTACGTGTGTATGTATGTATATATATGTATGTATGTATGTATGTGTATATATATTTGTATGTAGGAGAGGTGAGTTTCTACAATCCTGCAAAATTTGAAGATGAATCTCAACCACATTTTAAAGATCTGAAAAAGACAAATTCAGCATGAATAGTAATTTGTCACTGCTTAGCACTATTTATTTTGCTGTTTGTCTTTTTCATATCTTTCAAATGCTATTGAGTTTCATCTTCAAATTTTGCAGGATTGTAGAAGCTCACCTCCCCTACATATGGTAATTTTTTGAGAATTTTTCAAAACTTTTAAGGGTAGTTTTCACGGAGTTTTCACCGAATGGGTGGTTTGCACCACATATTTGCCCATATATATATATATATATATATTATGATTCACGTTCTTCCTTAGAATATGGATTCAGTTGTGCGTTGCTTTCAAAAAGAATAGAATCTACTACCACCCCATATATATATATATATATATATATATAATTTTTGTCATTATGATTCACGTGCTTCCTTAGAATATGGATTCAGTTGTGCGTTGCTTTCAAAATGAATAGAATCTACTACCACCATGTACTATTAGTACAATGCACTTTAAAATTTCTCTCAAATATATTTTGCGTGCTTCTACCTCTACTAAATAGAAGAGAAAAATTCTGGCGTGCTCGTGTTTTATAGTTACTAAATCATTGGTGCGACATGTTGCTTTGAGAGCTGGAAAGCCATCCACAACGTCGATATATATTTTTTGGGAGGGGGAATTAACAAAAGATCATGTGATTCATGGCCCCTTCATGTAAGATTTACAAAATAGCAAAGCAATAAATGGATGCATCGGATCTTCGTGGTAGTTGCAGTCATGATCTTCAGGTATCCACCCGAACAGGCAGACGATACCATATGCCGGTATGCTAGTACCGTATAATACAACTCTTGTAGCCTTTTTATCTGGTTCAGATAAAATTTTCAACTTCCTTTTTCCACCTTATTTTTTCCATTAATTTTCTAAAACTGGTGCCCGAATTTATATACCATACTGCACCGGCGGTGCTACAGTGCTCGCCCTGGTACTGTAGCAAGGTTGTTTTAAGCATGGCGCAGTATTAATGGTAGCAGCCGGCATGCTGCATACAGTACTATAACGTGCCGCTGCATTATTGCCGTATGCTACAGTACATTGGGTGGGACAGCTGTATATATGCATCATGAGCCATAACCAAGCAGGTTAATGAGTTAATCGTAGTTGGGGATTTCGAGTTACGTGATTGAGAAAGAATGGTCGAACTAACTAAATAGGGATGGTATCACTATTACAAAGGGGCTTATATTAGATACGTCATAACAGACGGTTTTTTACTAAAACCATCTATGATGTGTTTAGGGCACATCGCAGACAGTTTGTGGCTGAAATCGTCTGTGATGTCGTATTATCACAGATAGTTTCATCTACAAACTGTCTGTGATGAAAGCGAGAAGTTTACAGTTGATTTGTGGATAAAACCGTCTGTGATGAGAGAAATATCATAGACGGTTTTATCGATAAAATGACTGTAATAACAGGTATAACTTTATAGACGGTTTGTGGATAAAACAGTCTGTGATGATGGAAATATCACAGACAATTTTATCCACAAACCGTCTGTGATGATCAATTCTAATAAATGAATGTTGAGCCTCAGCTGTCAGTGAATACTTCAGAACAGTAAATACGCAAAACATGTCTTAGCCTTACATGCACATCATAATATAAGAATAGCTTCTTGCATTATATATATATATATATATATATATATAGGAAGTCTCTTTTCTACTCCCAGGAGTAATTACTCCCTATGCCGTATCTCATAACGTATGGAGTATCTCATGTGACAGAGGGTATATACGCGTAGTATACGAGTATATAAGATCATCTAGGTGGTATGTACATTTTTTCAGATGTGGTATGTATATTTTTTGGGCATACTCCTTTTTATGTGCGTATATGAAGGTATTTACAAAATACGTTAAAAATCATGGACTCCCTTGCAATTTTTTCATGTGGCTCACATTGGAGTATCTTATAATTAGTGTATGAGTGTACCCAAAGTGATAAATGAGTATTTCAAGTTCATTTAGGTGGTATTTCAGAGATGGGAGTAACTACACCTAGGAGTAAAAGATTCCTATATATATATATATATATATATGAGAATTACAAGCTTGTTGCATGCGTGTCATAATATACAAAAGTTTCCCTACAAAAGACACTACTAGGAAACATTACTTAATTAGTCGATCTGGTCCTCGTTGTCATCGAAGTTGTCATCGTGGCTACAACCGTCAGGGTCCTCGCTTGAGCCAGCTCTGTTTGGGTCATCCTCCAGCTCCCAACCATCACGATAGCCCTCTGACGAGTCATAGCTATCGTCATTGTCGGAGGAGGAGGATATTGGCAGCAGACGCTTCTGCCCGACGATGAAAACTTTTTGTATTTGCTTTTCGAGATACACTCGTGAATACTTAACATTAGGTTAAATACTTCACGATGTGATAACCCTTAATCAATAAGAAAATTAAATTAAAATTATTTTAAAGGACGAAACGTTGGCTTGTAACCAAATAGAAATTCATCTAAACAACCTATCTCTTCTTGGTCATCGTTGCAGGATGCCTAAAACAAAATCCTTAAGATGCTGATGGGGAACGAGGCCGCTCAAAGTTCTCAGCCTGCAAGGGATAGCATTTCAATTCCAGTCCAATCTAATATGCAACATGTAGCTGCTAGAGCATCTGTATCTCAATGCAATGTTTGTCATAAATCACCTCCACCTCTTCAAAATCAAAGTGAAGCTATCCCTGAAGAACAATCACCTAAATCCTCAGTCGTGGCTCAAGTCTTGGCGATGATTGAGCAAGGACATTAGATTGATACACTCCTACTCCAGCAAGTGGTGCAAAATACTGCCCACCTTAGTGAAGCTAGGGGAGGCAATGGTGGCGCACCGCACTACTCCAAGTTAGGAGAGTTTCTGCAAACTCAACCACCAACTTTCTCCTCATCAGCAGAACCTCTCGACACTGATAAGTGGCTCCATTCCATCGAGAGCAAGCTGGTTATTGTGCAGTGCAGTGACCATGAGAAGGTCCTCTATGCTTCAGATCAGCTACAAGGAGTTGTAGCAATCTGGTGGAAAAACCATCAGGCGATGCTTCCTCGAGGCCAAAATTTATCTTGGGTAGCATTTAAGGAAGCCTTTCACCAAACTCACATCCCTGCAAGCATTATTGAAATCAAGAGATGAGAATTTATGGAATTGAAGTAAGAAGACTTATGAGGGATGGAATATCTACGCCGCTTCAATTACCTATCCCGTTATGCTATTTCCAAAGTACCAGATGAAGCTCGAAGAATTGAGCATTTCAGAGAGCACCTGAATGAAGAAATCAAGTGGACGCTAGTTGCTGATGATATTCATGATTTCCAAACCTTAGTTGATAAAGCTATCCGAGTGGAGTACGGTATGCGAGCAGTAATAGGAAGCCACAAGCGCAAAAGGATAGCATGGCAATCAGCAAATGATCATACCCCAAAGCAGCAACTATCTAATGTTTGGCAATCTACATCCCAATTCTAGGAATTTCAAGAACAAACTTCTCAATTCCAACAATACCATGTGCAAGCATCTCACCCCCAAGAGTCTTCAGTTCCTCCACCTCAACAGGAGTCTAGAAGTCCACAAGTCTTGGAGCCACCTTCTACTCCAAAACAAGATAGTAATTGTGGTCGTTTACATTATGTGACAATAGAAGAAGCTCAAAATGCATTTGATGTGGTACTGGGTACATTCCTTGTTCACTCTATACCTACATTAGTGTTATTTGATTCTGGTGCATCACATTCCTTTATATCGAAGAAGTTTATCAAGAAGCATGATCTACAAGTCGAACTACTTCCTACAAAAATGCAAAAATGATAATCCATTCCCCTAGAGCAGCTATGCAAACCTCAAGACTGTTAAAAAATTTGCATTGAAATAAATGGAGTACCATTTCATGCTGATCTCATTGTTATTGAATCTTTAGGATTAGATGTGATTCTCGGTATGGATTGGTTATCTAAGCACAAAGGTTGTATAGATTGTGCTAATCGGTCTATATTCCTTATTAGTCCCAGTGGGATCCAAGTGCAGTTTTCTTCCATCAGTAACACACCAACTGAACAACCTTTACTTTGTTCTGCTTCGGCCATAGAATTGAATCAAGTTCCAATGGTATGTGAATATTCTGATGTATTTCTAGATGAACTACGTGAATGCCTCGGCATCGGGATATGGAGTTTGTCATTAATCTTGCTCCTGGAACAGCACCCATTGCTAAGCGTCCTTATCGCTTGCCTTCAGATGAGTTGGTTGAATTGAAGAAACAACTCGAAGATCAACTAAACAAGGGATTCATTCATCCTAGTTCATCTCCATGGGGCAGTCTTGTGCTATTTGTTCCTAAGAAGGATGGTGGTCTACGCATGTGCATAGATTATCGTGCTTTAAATGAAGTCACAATCAAGAGCAAGTATCCACTTGCTCGTATTGATGATCACTTTGATCAATTGAATGGTGCTCAAGTATTTTCTAAGATTGATCTGAGATATGGGTATTATCAATTGAAAATTAGACCCGAGGATATTCCAAAGACTGCTTTTACCACTAAATATGGATTATATGAATACACCGTAATGTCATTCGGGCTTACAAATGCTCTTGCCAGTTTCATGTGACTTATGAATAAGGTCTTTATGGAGTATTTAGATAAATTCGTAGTGGTATTCATTGATGACATACTCATTTTTCCAAAACTGAAGAAGAGCATACTCATCAATTACATATGTAGCTTGGAAAGCTTTGTGAGCATAAACTCTATGCTAAATTCGAGAAGTGTGAATTCTGGTTAAAGGAAGTCGCATTTTTGGGGCATATTCTTTCTAAAGGTGGAATTGCAGTCAATCTAAGAAAGATCCAAGCTATTACAGAATGGGCGCCGCCTCAATCTACTTCTAAAGTTCAAAGTTTTCTTGTTTTAATGGGATACTATCGCCGCTTTATCGAAAACTTCTCCAAAATTGCTCGACCATTGACTCAATTGCTAAAAAAGGAAAAGAAGTTTGAATAGACCCCAGAATGTGAAGCTACTTTCCAAGAACTTAAGAAAAGATTAACCATAGCTCCAATTCTCATCATACCTGATATCCATAAGAGCTTTGAGGTATATTGCGACGCATCACGACATGGCCTTGGATGTGTACTGATGCAAGAAGGAAAAGTTGTCGCATATGCTTCACGTCAACTTCAGCCGCATGAGCAAAATTATCCTACTCATGATTTGGAATTAGCAGCCATTGTTCATGCTCTGAAAATTTGGAGACATTATCTTATTGGCAATCGATGTGAAATGTATACAGATCATAAAAGTCTGAAATATTTCTTCACCCAATCAGATCTAAATCTCAGATAGCGGAGATGGCTAGAGTTAATCAAAGACTACAATCTTGGCATGCCTTACCATCCTGGTAAGGCTAATGTTGTAGCCGATGCTCTTAGTCGAAAGCTTCATTGTCTTTTCATCTCCGACCAATCTGAGCTGCAAAAGGAATTCCAAAAGCTCAATTTGGGTTTAGTTGAGGAAGGCTTTGTTGCTACTCTTGAAGTGCAACCAACTCTCAAAACTCATACAAAAGCCGCACAACTCAAGGATGAAGCCTTTGTCGGAATCAGAAAACAATTAAGAGAAGGTGTTGAATCTAAATTCTCTGAAAGCTCAGATGAAGTAATTATGCGAGGAAATCGTATATATGTCCTAGATGATTCTGAACTCAAGAGGCTGATTTTGAAGGAAGCTCATGAATCTCCTCTTTCTATCCACCCTGGTAGCACAAAAATGTATCAAGACCATAAATAGGAATATTGGTGGCCCGACATGAAAAAGGAAATTGCTGTGTATGTCGCTGAATGTGATGTATGCTAGTGAGTCAATGCCGAGCATCAACGTCCTGCTGGTAGGGATGAAAACGGAACGGAAACGGTCGGTAAATAGCTGTTCCGTTTCCATTTCCATATTTTTTATCCGTAACAGAAACAAAATCGAAAACCCCAGAAACGGATACGGAAATGGATAGTGACGGAAACGGAAGCGGAACAGAACGGAGCGGATATGGAAACGGAAACGGAAAATTTTACAAGATTGTAGTACATACATGATCTATCCAAAGTTCTAAACATACCAATCAGTAACACCCGCACCCGTGCCCTGAATGTTACACCTCTAGCACTAAGAACTACAAATCACTAAGAATAAATATTCAAAGCAAGCTTAACAACTAGGAGGTTGTCAAAATTATTAAAAATTTCGCAGCTTCCCCTAAAACTAGGACATCCACTCGTGAGAGATGTAAAGCATTTGCGGTTATAAGATATCATTCTAGCAGTCCTTAGTTAACCAATCACACATCTAATAGAAAATTAATCAACTCCACCACATGACTATTACAAGACAGGAACTCATTAAACAAAACCACAGACAACCTTTTACAAGAATTCTTCACGAGTTATTATGATCAGAATTATGAATCATTAGGATAGAACGGTGATGATGTGAACGTGATTGTGCTTCTACCCCCATCCATGCATGCCAGCTTCAAAACACCTACAAACATTAAATAACAAGCGTGAGTTCAAACTCAGCAAAGTACACGAGAATAACAATTCCAATTTATCAGAAGTAAAACAAGAGCTTGACTATATGAGCAAGCAATACAATTGGAACAACCACCAGAAAATTACGCATTTATACCCAATTCAAGCAATAACTTGACCATATCACAAATTACCACAATCAAGTCATCAACTCGATAATAAACCCATTCGACGTAAAAGTGGCATCACGTGTCTCTAATTCATTACGTCTTCCGACTCAACCATCCCTTGTTGCAACTCAAACCATTTTCATCGACTGTATTCGAGTTCAAAACTCAAATTTCACACCACGATATTCATACAACATAACTAGCAAAGCAAAGAAAAGAAATGCGCCAATTCATCAATTCAATTCAATCTCCCCTTTTTGGTTTGAATCCACGACTCAACTTTCAATTACCATAATCGCCATCCATATGACACACCATTTACCACAACATTCATTATTAAAGATGCAATGCACATGAATGCTCATTTCCATGCACGTACCGGTACTGCTGAGTGCCCACCCGTCGGTGTGCACCCTCACGTCCCTTCCATCCCGTAGATGGAAGGTGCCTACTCTTACTATCTCGCTCCCATTCACCTCGATGAATGGGACTACGAGGTAGGACTTTCATGTTCACTACGTGTGAACACAGAGGCTCAAGATCGAATGGGTCGCCTCTTCCATTATGAATGCATATCATGAATGCAAGAATACAACATCAATTCTCAACTAAAACACATTTCAAACAACAATTCTCAACAAATACACATTTCAATCAATATACTCAACTAAAACACATTTCAATCAACATACTCAACTCAATTCCCTAGACGAGGCACAATTAAGTACATCTCTTGTATATTAACCACAAGTATCCCCGTACCCCATTCTCGCTACTCGGTTGCAATATTAACAAAGGTACAAGAACTCACCGAGATTAAGGCTTACTAGTGACCACCCGAATCCAATAGCTAATCACGTCCGCGAAGGGACGATCACCAATATAACTCATACTTGCCATAATCAATAGAAACTTAGCAATGAATAGATAAATTACAATAAACAATTCAATTGGGCAACCCACTCGATGTACTTGCCTTTACCGATGGAGAATGGAGTGGCGTTCGGTTGAGGCCACTCCCGACAGAACCTTCTCTGCAAATAAACAATACTCATGCCACTTAAATTTATGCACAAATTAGTATTTCTTGTAAACTAAGCCTTATCTTTTGAATAAATTACAAGGGCTCACACAGAAATAACACATACGTGTATATTTAAGACCATAATAAACAACAGCACACAAAATCTTCCAGAATCTGATACCGGTATACATAAGTTGTTGATATGCATCAGTAACAATTCCACATATTCAATACACATACAACTACTGTTTATTAACCAAGATTTGGCAATCCATACTTCATGAACACTTATCGCAATCTCTATACACCGAAGCAACAATAACTCAACAACAAGCTTACTTATAATAAATAACGGAGCAAAAAGAAATGCAAGACAAATCACTAACATTTCTGGACATTCATCTCCACTCCATTGCAGCTTGAACCAGAGTTAACTAACTATGAGCCTAACTTTATTTGTTGCAATAGAACAATGTACCATTTCAAAATCAAGCATGATTATGGGAGCACATTACTTGAAAATGGTACCATTTCAGTTTTGCTAAAGTACTAGCGAAGGTATCATTATGGGAATCCAAGCACTCAACCCTCCATCCTAATAATCCCAAACATGTGCTACATGAGCAAATGAATAGCAATCCATTTCAGTTGGAAGTGCTCCTGAGCTATATGAACGAACAGAAATTGTAGGAGAAGAGTAGGAGATGAAGATCTTCATTGCTAAACAAAAATGTTTTAGTTGTTTGAAAACCCCTGCACCACCCCTCACAGCAAATCATCACACACACAGGCATGCACAACCATTTCATCTCATGAAAACCTAGCTAGGCATTTCATCAAACACCCTTCATGCAAGCTAATTTAATCCCCAAAAACTAGGGTTTTACCTCACAACTTTTACTCCTGCAGAAAGGGAGGTGGAGGCGCTAGGTCGGAGAGGAGTCGCCTTGAGCAGCAGCATGGGCGACGAGTTGTTGGGGGAGAGCTGCCAGCCGGAGATGGGGGCGACGCCGGCCAGGGAGGGGTGCAGGGAGGAGGCGCCTACCGCAGAGGAGGGAGCTGGGGAGGAAGGTAGGCGGCAATGGAGGGAGGCGCGGTGAGGGTGGCGCCAAGGGAGGAGGCTGGCGGCGCCGCTTTGAGTCTGGAGGAGACAAAGTTGCTTGGAGTCGGGCTTTGGGCTCAGAGAGGAGCCAAGACTGTGGAAAAAAATCTGGTGCCAAGAAAATTTAGTGGCCAGGATTTGAGGGTCTCACAAGGGCAAGAAGGTAAATACTAAAAGCCTCTCAAAAAAAAATTCCAACTAAAGCCCACCTTTTCTCGATAATACACACATCATTTAATTCCCTCAGTTAGCAATCAATCTCAATCATTCTCGCACCATAGAAATTCATACAAGGAGCCCACCGTAAAAGCTCACTAAATCTCGACGCGAAAAGAAACGAAGGTTCAGTTGAAACCCAAGCCTTTAATAAACTTCTTAAACTGCGAGGCGACAAAACTTTCTCCAGAATAAATCCTTGAATCAAGAAAGTGACGACAATTCCGGCCAAAATCCCAGGAAAACGATTGTGCGGTATTACACTCTTCCCCCCTTTAACAGAATTCGACCTCGAATTCTGAACACCACAAGAACACCAACAAGAACAATGGGAACCGGTTGATAAAGCGAAAACATCCAAAAAGAACAAAGGAAACCCTGATTCACATTTTTCCTCACTGGTTAACCTTTATAACCACGTAACCATTATCAAGCCATATCAACGAACGAGCTAGCCCAACATGGCACAAATCCCATTTCCATCACAGTACCAAAATCATACTCTACCTTCTATCGTACCTTTCTCGCACACTGAGACAACCACTCAAGGGAACAATTCATAACTGAAATATTGATTCCAACCTAGGAAACCAAGGGTCCCAACACATTTAGACCAAGGCATTCGCCGACCGATCCCAAACAGTTCACCAACAAAGTAATCATACACAACCAAGAGACAACAAAATTCAATTTATCCCCCCATAAAGGAGTTGGATCAAAACATGCCACACCCTTCAATACTCTCCACGCTAAATCCAATTACGGTCAGCACCTAATCCAAATTAGATCCTCCATTAAAACCAATTCATACCTGGTTCTCTTTTTACGACAGCTTTGCCCAAAGAATTAAAGCAACGAGAATAATCTTTAAATTACACTCCACTAGAACTTACGACCCATCATTTTCTTGTCTCACACTAGAGAGCAAAATAAAATCTCGATTTATTTAACACGGCTAACCACTTTCCTCAACTTGAAATCAAAGGTATAATCCTCAATCATTATCCACCCAAAATCCCTCGATTCTCATTAGCAAGCTAACCACTTTCAAGAAAAACACTGCCTCGAGCTTTTATAGCTGCAATCCCAATGACCAAAGAAAACTCAATTCTCATTATTATACTCAATACTATACCATAAGCTTCCATACTCTTTAACTCCAGCTAGAACACAAAGGTAATACAATTCCCTTTTTGACCAAATGAACCATGTACAATATCTTGAACCCAGAGCATTAAAATTTGCCTGAGAGAGGATCTTGATAGAGCCCAATCATCACCCACTTTCTTCTTCCAAAACCAAATTCGCAAGAGAAGACTCAATTCTCGAACATCATAAATATTGCCTTTAACACTCTCAAATCAATGCAATAAAATTCTCATCGGGGAGAACTCCATTTAAAATAGAAACCCCACACAAATCGCTGACAAAAGCTCTTATAAAATCAAGAAACAACTCAGCTTACTTTAACCAAAGTAAACTCTCTCGCATTAAACCAAAACCAACGTTTAGCAGAGGAAACCGATTCTCAAATTTAAGCATCTGCACCCATAACCGTTACCTTCTTCCTTAAGAGAAAAGGAAACTCGTTCCCGTCAAAACCACTTCACCAAAGAGAATCACTTACTTAAACATTCACCGATTCACACTTTGAATTACTCACCAACACATCACACAACTCTAATCAAATCCGCTCTCACAACATAAAGTTACAAAACCCAATCTTCTTTAATTACTTTCTACTAGTTATATAACCGCCATCGGGTCATAGTACCATCAAACCCAAACCAAATCTATCTCATGACAACCAACAAGGAGAACCACGTCAGATTTCTTCAAAGACAAATAACTTATCGCTTAATTTAACACGAGACGCGTGCCATCCTTTACTTCGGTTTACTAACCATGACAAACCGTTATTTATACAATCGCTCAATCCCAGCTTAAACACATCTTTCCAACGTTTTCTTGACAATCAACAAACACCATTCGTACAAGGACAAAAAACCCCATCGCTCATGCAACCATTCCATTTATATTCATTCTTTAAATTTCACATCGAGCAGATCATTTTGTCGATCCACCATTTAATTGACTCATAGGCAACATAAATCAACAACTCTCAAGCCTTGGCGCTATTATACTTCGGTACTTTACATCAACATCTTACTATAATAAATTCATTCATAGAAGATTCTAGACCCCCTCAATCCTGATCAATACTAGACTTACCGGAACACAAATTTTGAACTTCCAATAAATTCCACAATTCATGACCATTGTAATAACTCTAATAAACTTTTCACTTTAGAATCACTTACCATTCCAATCAATCATACTATACTATACAATAAATTTGGTTGCCTTTAAATAACCAACAAGTTCCTTTTAACAGAATCAGTAACCCTCCTTATCTGAGAGCTCAACTACTCATCATACACTTAACACCTTGAACATCCTCGTGTCACATACTCAACCTTCGAGGAAATCCACGATTCTTAAGTAGGAGCAACAACAAAAATCATCTCTCTTTCCAGAAAAACCCAATCATAAATCACAAGAAAGTTCGGCTCCCGAATTCCTAAACTCTGACAGGAAACAACTCCTTAACAAATCTCCAGACTTACAACTTCCAGGAAGGAAAAGAGATGAATGGGAAAAACCAAATGATCAACCAAATCCTTCTCGATAAAACCTTAACACCGAAGATCCACACGACTTAAGTTTTGCACCAAATAAACTTCAGTAACTTTCTTAAATGGAAAACAATAACTACAATAATTTTCTCTACAAATCAACCCACTATAACCAACAAAACCAAAGAAAACCAACGAAACCGAACTCCAGAAGGATGAAAGCAATCCGAAGGAATTCATCGCCAAACCTTCCTCTTTGCCTCCAAAGGAATGAAGCCAAAAGAAACCGACCTTCTCCACTCAATCTCTAAACTATGCCGCAACAAACGACGACCCTCACCTCGAGAGGTTCTCATACTTCAAAGGGGGCTTTAGTCGGCCACACCAACACCCAAGACCCTTAACACAATTAAAGTATGAGGATGAAAACATAATGATTCAAACAATCCTTTTCATAATCAAAGCAATATGCACAATAATTTAACATACAATCATCAAAACATAAATGCAACATTTAAGCGTAATGCAATGATACCCATCCCTTCCTATTGTGCACCAGAGTGTGTCAAGTTTTAAATTAGTTAACCACTCTAATTCGGATTTTAAGGTTATTCCCCGAAGGCCAAATTTTAAAGTGATAGAAACCTATGCCATTTTCTAATGTCACGCAGCAAAATTTTAGTTTACTCTAGAGTAATTTGCAAAATTCACCTACTAGGGACCTAAAGCCCGCTCTGATACCAACTGTAACACCCCGGCACCCCGTGCCCTGAATGTTACACCCTCTAGCACCAAGAACTACAATCACTAAGAATAAATATTCGCAAAGCAAGCGAACAACTAGGAGGTTGTCAAAATTATTAAAAATTTCGGCAGTACCTCCCCTAAAACTAGGACATCCACTCAGCAGACAGAAAGCATTTGCAGTTATAAGATATCATTCTAGCAGGTCCTTAGTTAACCAATCACACATCTGATAGAAAATTAATCAACTCCACCACATGACTATTACAGGACAGGAGCTCATTAAACAAAACCACAGACAACCTTTTACAAGAATTCTTCACGAGTTATTAAGATCAGAATTATGAATCATTAGGATAGAACGGTGATGATGTGAACGTGATTGTGCTTCTAGCCCCATCCATGCATGCCGGCTTCAAAACACCTACAAACATTAAATAACAAGCGTGAGTTCAAACTCAGCAAAGTACACGAGAATAACAATTCCAATTTATCAGAAGTAAAACAAGAGCTTGACTATACGAGCAAGCAATACAATTGGAACAACCACCAGAAAATTACGCATTTATACCCAATTCAAGCAATAACTTGACCATATCACAAATTACCGCAATCAAGTCATCAACTCGATAATAAACCCATTCGACGTAAAAGTGGCATCACGTGTATCTAATTCATTACGTCTTCCGACTCAACCATCCCTTGTTGCAACTCAAACCATTTTCATCGACTGTTTTCGAGTTCAAAACTCAAATTTCACTCCACGATATTCATACAACATAACTAGCAAAGCAAAGAAAAGAAATGCGCCAATTCATCAATTCAATTCAATCTCCCCTTTTTGGTTTGAATCCACGACTCAACCTTCAATTACCATAATCACCATCCATATGACACACCATTTACCACAACACTCATTATTAAAGATGCAATGCACATGAATGCTCATTTCCATGCACGCATCAGTCTTCTGAGTGCCCACCTGTCGGTGTGCACCCTCACGTCCCTTCCATCCCGTAGATGGAAGGTGCCTACTCTTACTGTCTCGCTCCCATTCACCTCGATGAATGGGACTACGAGGTAGGACATTCATGTTCACTACGTGTGAACACAGAGGCCCGCATCAGAATGGGTCGCCTCTTCCATTATGAATGCATATCATGAATGCAAGAATGCAACATCAATTCTCAACTAAAACACATTTCAATCAACACTTCTCAACAAATACACATTTCAATCAACATACTCAACTAAAACACATTTCAATCAACATACTCAACTCAATTCCCTAGACGAGGCACAATTAAGTACATCTCTTGTATATTAACCACAAGTATCCCCGTACCCCATTCTCGCTACTCATGCAATATTAACAAAGGTACAGTAAACTCACCGAGATTAAGGCTTACTAGTGACCACCCGAATCCAATAGCTAATCACGTCCGCGAAGGGACGATCACCAATATAACTCATACTTGCTATAATCAATAGAAACTTAGCCATGAATAGATAAATAACAATAAACAATTCAATTGGGCAACCCACTCGATGTACTTGCCTTTACTGATGGCGAATGGAGTGGCGTTTGGTTGAGGCCACTCCCGACAGAACCTTCTCTGCAAATAAACAATACTCATGCCACTTAAATTTATGCACAAATTAGTATTTCTTGTAAACTAAGCCTTATCTTTTGAATAAATTACAAGGGCTCACACGAAATAACACATACGTGTATATTTCTGACCATAATAAACAACAAAGACACAAAATCTTCCGAATCGACATCGGTATACATAAGTAGTTGATATGCATCAGTAACAATTCCACATATTCAATACACATACAACTACTGTTTATTAACCAAGATTTGGCAATCCATACTTCATGAGCACTTATCGCAATCTCTATACACCGAAGCAACAATAACTCAACAACAAGCTTACTTATAATAAATAACGGAGCAAAAAGAAATGCAAGACAAATCACTAACATTTCTGGACATTCATCTCCACTCCATCGCAGCTTGAACCAGAGTTAACTAACTATGAGCCTAACTTTATTTGTTGCAATAGAACAATGTACCATTTCAAAATCAAGCATGATTATGGGAGCACATTACTTGAAAATGGTACCATTTCAGTTTTGCTAAAGTACTAGCAGAAGGTATCATTATGGGAATCCAAGCACTCAACCCTCCATCCTAATAATCCCAAACATGTGCTACATGAGCAAATGAATAGCAATCCATTTCAGTTGGAAGTGCTCCTGAGCTATATGAACGAACAGAAATTGTAGGAGAAGAGTAGGAGATGAAGATCTTCAGTTGCTAAACAAAAATGTTTTAGTTGCTGAAAACCCCTGTACCACCCCTCACAGCCAAATCATCACACACAGGGCATGCACAACCATTTCATCTCATGAAAACCTAGCTAGGCATTTCATCAAACACCCTTCATGCAAGCTAATTTAATCCCCAAAAACTAGGGTTTTTACCTCACAACTTTTACTCCTGCAGGAAAGGGAGGTGGAGGCGCTAGGCCGGAGAGGGAGTCGCCCTTGAGTAGCAGCATGGGCGACGAGTTGTTGGGGGAGAGCTGCCGGCCGGAGCTGGGGGCGACGCCGGCCAGGGAGGGGCGCAGGGAGGAGGCGCCTGCCGCAGAGGAGGGAGCCAGGGAGGGAAGTTTGGCACTGGAGGGAGGCGCGGGAGAGGGTGGCGCCAAGGGAGGAGGCCAGCATGGCCGCCTTTGCCGAGTCTGGAGGAGACCGGTTGCTGGATTCGGTTTGGGCTCAGGAGAGGGAGCCAGCACCAGGGAAAAAAATCTGGTGCCAAGAAAATTTAGTGGCCAGGATTTGAGGGTCTCACAAGGGCAAGAAGGTAAATACTAAAAGCCTCTAAAAAAAATCCAATTAAAGCCCACCTTTTCTCGATAATACACACATCATTTAATTCCCTCAGTTAGCAATCAATCTCAATCATTCTGCACCATAGAAATTCATACAAGGGAGCCCACCGTAAAAGCTCACTAAATCTCGACGCAAAATAAACGAAGGTTCAGTTGAAACCCAAGCCTTTAATAAACTTCTTAAACTGCGAGGCGACAAAACTTTCTCCAGAACAAATCCTTGAATCAAGAAAGTGACGACAATTCCGTCCAAAATCCCAGGAAAACGATTTTGCGGTATTACTCCAACTTTGAATGGTGTTGTAATTACACAGAACAACATCTTAATAACATTAGCTAACATTGAGTATGATATAAATAAGAACATGTAAACATTGTATACCTCAAAACCTGCCAACACATCATAGTATAATAGCAAACATAGATAGTGCACTTTGACATCATAATATCATAACAAACACATATAGTTCCACATTATAACAAAATAGCAAAGACATATAGTTTCATATCATAACAAAATAGCAAATACATATAGTTCCACATCACAACATAATAACAAACACATATAGTTTCAAAATGCCAAAACTAAGTTTTTTCTCAAGCTATCCCCCATATCAGTCCATCATATTCTCCTCCATATCAATACCATCGACATCCTCTTGCTCCTCCAACTACAAAGACAAGCATGAAATAATAGTAATGTTTAAGACAAATAGAAGCACATTAAACTGAATTTTACTTGATTTGCACAATATGGTTTGTAAGTTAGATTAAAAAGGCAAACCGTTGCTATCGAGCTTGCAAAATGTCGCTCAAGGCTATCCACATCCAACTCAGTCATAATAGATGCAGTGGTACCACCTAAATGATTAGTAAAAACTGATTAGACTATAATATTATCACATTATGAATAAAATATTGAAGCAAACTAACAAGTTATCTTTTGATGCTGTGGTCCAATCTTTAATACAAATTAAAGATTGCACAATCTCAGTATCTAGACGGCTGCGAAATGGGTCAACATCCCGTCCACTAGCACTGCATGCCGATTGCAAAGCAACCGTTGACACTTGAATAGATAGCACATCATGAGCAAGCTAGAAGAGAATAGGGAACTCAACTTACTTGACCTTCCCCCATGACAAGATATCGAAATGCTTGTCTTTTATAGATGCTAGAGGTTGCTCCAAGTACACTTCCAACTCATTTTTGGTAACATGATCTGTTTCACTAATGCTATGCAAGAACATATCAAGCTCATATCCTCATCAACACTATCATGTTGAGAACCCACTTAGTGCACATTTGTAGCGCTAGAGACTGTCATCTTTGAAGCAGATACATAAGCTTGGAACAACTCATGAACAACTTTAGTAAACTTATCAATCTCTTGCATAGAAGTAATGGGGTAAATCTTTAGTGCATAATATTCTATCACATTTCTCTTATATCTAGGATCAAAGAAGCATGCTACAGCAAGTGCTATGTTGGATTTTCCCCAATACTTGTCATATTTAATTTTCATGGAATATGCCATAGCTTTAATTACTGGGTTAGAGTTGTCACACCATTCTGCAATTGCAATCTTAATTTGACAAAACTTTTTGAAAAATAGATTCGCAGTTAGATATTTAGTGCCAGAGAATAGCTCAGTAGCATCATAAAATTGCTTAAAGCATGCAGATATCGATGTTGCCATAGCCCAATTATTGGAAGTTGGAGCACATTTCTTATATTTGCTTGAATTCCGAAGAAAGAGCCTACCAAAAGCATCTTTATAGTAAATTGCACTCTTCAACATAAGATATGTGGAGTTTCACCTTGTAGAAACATCCAAGGAGAGACCCTTTGTCACATCCAAATCACACTCTGAAGCACACTTCTGAAATTCTTCATACTGCAATGGAGAGTTCTTCACATTTGCAATTGTATTTCTAATATTTGCAATGGCTGGTGCAATTGTCTTTAAACCATCTTGGGCAACAAGGTTCAAAATATGATTCAAACATCTCACATGGAAAAACATGCCATCACAGATTAATGGAAATATCTTATTGAGTTTACTCACTATCCCCTGAACACATTTATTATTTGCTGAAGCATTGTCCAAAGTAAGTGCAAGCAATCTCCTATCCAGATTCCAATCCACTACACTATCATAAAACGATAAGCACAATTTTTTTTCCGAATGATGTCCTTCTACATGCATGAACTTGATAATCCTTTTTTGCATGCACCAACTGTCATCTATCCAATGTACTGTGATGCACATGTAGCCTTTGTTTTGATTAGATGTCCACATGTCCATGGTTGTACTAAAGCGGCATTCAAGTGTTTTAAAGTACTCATACAGTTTTTTCTTTTCCTCCACAAACATATTTAATATATCTTTCCTCATAGTAATGCAACTTTTAATTGGAAAAGAAGGACGCAAACACTTGATAAAGTCCACAAAGTACTCATGCTCAACAATATTAAAGGGATATTCATGCATGATAATTGCGAGATAGAATTTCTTCAAACTGACAGCCTCATCATACCTATAAATCTCAATAGATGCAATGGATTCATCGCCCTCGCTCTTCTTCAGGTTGATTATTTGCTGCCCGGTCAAGATAAAATGCTTGTATTTCAAGTGACTTTTGAAACCCGATGTTCCTCTACTACTCTCGCATCGACCTTTGTAGCAACATCCAGTCTTGTTACACCTAGCCCATAGCTATACAACATCGTTGCCCTTTTCATCTTTCGCATTAACCTCAAACTTGGTGAATTGCGCCCAAACATCAGAGGTGGCTTTCTTAGCTCTCTTTCTAGGTGGTGGCTTACCCTCAGTTTCATCAGTCAAATCCACACTTGGAGTTGAAGTAGCAGCTACAACAACATTTGGAGTTGGAGTAGCACTAGGGGGCTCTAGCAGCAGCAATGACTGAGCCAAAGCAGGGGATATCGCGCTTGCACTACTGCTCCTACTTGCAATATTGTCCATGGCTATCTGTTACATTACAATAAGTGATTAGTTGTACAATATCTCGAATTTGATGGTTGATCATGCAATAGAGTGTATGAGTGTAGACTGCTTCCATTTTATTAAAAGGGGAGAAAACAATAGCTTATAGTATGTATCCTAGCAAAGTCATACATGACACAGCTTTATATTACAAATACTAGTATTACTAAATTACTCCAACGGTTGCCGGATTTTTTTACAAGGAAGGCTACTACATTATGAATATGTATAAAGTTCAGAACAAATGATGTCAAGTTAACCTCGCATTTGAGACAACTAGACAAGGTAAAAGCATCCATTCACTTGTAATATTCCAAAATTTGAAGTTTCTGAGTGCTTGAATTCCAAAATTAACCATTTGCATTTTTTCTCGAATTAAATCTAGCTTAATTTGAATTTTCCAAAAAAACAAAAGGATTTAATTTGACTAATATATCCATCAAAATAAATATTTCCAGTTATGTCTTTTGGATTAACCAATGCCCCCGTCTATTTCATGAATCTGATGAATAAAGTGTTTATGGAGTACCTAGACAAGTTTGTGGTGGTATTCATAGATGACATTCTTATCTATTTTAGAGATGAAGCTGAACATGAAGGACATTTGAGGATGGTGTTAGAAAAGCTCAGAAGTCATCAGTTGTATGCCAAGTTCAGTAAATGTGAATTCTGGTTGAAAGAAGTTGCTTTCCTAGGGCATATAATTTCAGTTGGAGGTGTCTCAGTGGACCCCGAAAAGGTGAAAGGTGTGCTTGATTGGAGGCAACCCAAGTCAGTGCATGATATCAGGAGTTTTCTTGGTTTAGCGGGATACTACAGAAGATTCATAGAAGGATTCTCAAAGTTAGCAAGACCACTTACCCATTTGCTGAAAAAGGAGAAGAAGTTTGAATGGACAGAAGCTTGTGAGCAGAGTTTTCAGGAATTGAAGAAAAGATTGACCACAGCCCCAGTGCTTATTTTGCGAATATTCGGAAAGATTTTGAGATTTTCTGTGATGCTTCAAGACAAGGTCTTGGATGTGTTTTGATGCAAGAAGGTAAAGTAGTTGCATACGCCTCGCGGCAATTGCGACCACATGAGGGAAACTATCCAACCCATGACTTAGAAATGGCTGCAGTTGTGCATGCACTAAAGTTATGGAGGCATTATCTTATTGGGAATCGTTGTGAGATCTTCACAGACCATAAGAGTTTGAAGTATATCTTCACCCAAGCAGACCTCAACCTGAGACAAAGAAGATGGTTGGAGTTAATTAAGGATTATGATGTGGGAATACATTATCATCCTGGCAAGGCTAATGTAGTTGCCGATGCCTTAAGCCGAAAGAGCTATTGCAATAATTTGATGATTAAAGAAGGACAACCTGCTCTTCATGAGGAGTTTCAGCGTTTGAATTTGGATTTAGTGGAGGAAGGTTTTGTTGCTACTTTGGAGATTCAACCAACCTTAGTGGATCAAATTAAAAAGATGCAAAAGTCAGATAAGAAAGCTGCTAAGATCAAGGATAGAATAAAGGAAGGTAAAGCCCCAGGATTCTCAGAAGATGAAGAAGGAATAGTTTGGCTTGGAAAGAGTATTTATGTGCCGAATCAGAAAGAAATCAAGAAGTTCATATTAAAGGAGGCGCATGAGTCAGCATACTCAATTCACCCAGGCAATACTAAGATGTATCATGATCTTTGTGGTGTGTATTGGTGGCCAAGGATGAGAAAGGAAATTGCAGAGTACATAGCTATGTGTGATGTGTGCCAGCAAGTTAAAACTGAACATCAGAGACCCGCAGGACTGTTGCAGCCGTTAAAGGTGCCTGAATGGAAGTGGGAAGAAATTGGAATGGATTTCATTACAGGACTTCCAAGGACCCAATCAGGATATGACTCTATATGAGTAGTAGTGGATCGATTGACAAAAGTTGCGCATTTCGTTCCTGTGAGAACAACTGTAACATCCCAAAATTTGGAGTTTTGGCATGTTTAAAATAAAAAAAATGAACCATTTGCATTTTCTTGGAATTAACCGAAGCTTAATTTAAATTTTCTAATAATGAGAATATTTAATTTGATTAATCAGTGCATCAAATCAAAGGTTTCTAGTTTTTATTTTGGTTCCTTGTGCTTCAAGGGATTTTTCTGTATTTTTGGAGATTTTTTAGAATTTATTTGCTATTTATTTGAATTTAATTGCTCTTATTCGGATTTCTGGCATTTTTCAAAATTCAGAAATGAATTTTAATCTCTTTTCCTTCCCGGGCCGAATCCTTCTCTTGGCCCGTTCCTATTCAGCGTTCGGCCCGACCTTTTCCCTCCGCGTCGCCGGCCCATTTTCCCAGCCCAGCCCATCTGTGCCATGCAAACCCTAGCCCAAGTCGATCCCTACCGTTGGTTCCGATCGCACGATCCAGATTGCGCCGCGTAGTCCCAACTCTCTTGGCCGTTCGATCGTCGCATCGTGTCCGGTCCGGATTGCTCCACGTAGCCCGCATTGCGCCGCCGCCCGAAACCCTAAACCTAGCACTGCCTTTCGGCGTCCGTGCTGAGCCCACCTCCCCAGGCCTATTTAAGGCGCCGCCACCTCCCGTCCGAGGTTCGCCGCTTTCTCCCGCACCCGTCACCCTATTCCTCATCGCCGGAGACCTCCTCGCTGCGCCGCACGAGCTCGCCGAAGTGCGCCGCCATCAGAAGCCCTTCTCCGGTGGGTCTCCACTGTTACCGACTGCACGGTTGAACTCGTCGAGTCGAGCTCTCCCTGATCCACTTTGTCTCCCGTCCGCTCCGGTTCGATCAATTTCGCCGAAACCTTCGTCGTCTTCTTCGCGTCCGGTGAGCTCGCCGCCGCCACTCGCCGTCGACTTCCTCCGTGAGTTCTCAGCCGTTCGATCGCCAGCGGACGTCCTAGATCATGCCACGTCTTTTCATTGTGGAGCGTCTCCTCTGCCGTCTGATCTGCGGCGAAGGGTCCAGATCGTGTTGTGTCTCGGCCGCCCGATCCGATCGCCGCCGTCCGATGCGTGACGCATGGCTCGCCCATGTGGCCGTCCCGTCAGCGCTTGCGTGGCAGCTGAAATCGATCTTCGCGTGTGCACCGATCGACCACCACGTCGGCCCTAGCCCTTGTGCCGCCAGTCTTGGCCCACTCAGGACCGGAGCAAGATCTGTGGACCGGTCCATGGACCGATGGCCCACATGTCAGCCTAATAAAGGATTTTCTAATTTATTTTATTCCAGGAAAATCGGTTGCTGACGTCAGCATTGCGTCATTAATCGATTTTTCAATAGAAAAATAAATCGGGAAATTCGGGTTTATTCTTTTCAGCCTTTTTCCCTGATTTCAAACTTCCAGAAGCCCGTTCTCCTTCGTCCGAACTCCGATTGAAGCGATTCAAATTTTTAATTTTTTGTAAAATCGAGATCTACCTTCCAGAGCCATTTATTTTCAATTTTGAGCTTATTTGCTTCTCTGTTTTGTATTTATTTGGTTTTGTTGCTTTCTTTTCCGGTAGACGCGAACCCCGAAGGAGTGAACAGAGACTTCGAAGACCAAGATTCAGCATTTGATCAGCAAGGCAAGTCGTAACCTTTGATCATGTTGAACCTATGTTTGCGAAACTATTTTGTTTTGTACAATTGCATGCTATTTGTGTATCAATGGTAGTTTATGGGAGTAGCTATTCACCTGATTGCCAGTATGCCACCTTGATTATTGGAATGCCATGTATCCATTGTTAACCTTAGGTTGGGACATTACTAGTTGGACATAATCATAATACCAACATGGGGTTATCGTAGCTATGCTTAGCCATGCTTAGTTGTCTGTTGGGATTCATATCACCTTTGAATTAATGTTAATCTTGACTTAATGAGATTTTGAATTGTGGCTGTTGACCACTGTTGTAAAATTTGTTGTACCATGGCAGGGGATGCCATTGGTCTTGGTTGAACAAAATGTTTTTCCCTTGGGCAAGTGATCGTGCAGTAAAGGGGGTGCTTTCTAGCACATTGGGATGTGGCTGTCTTGCCTAAGACAACTTAAGGACTTAATCTTGTACGCCATTGAACTGGGCCTAATTGTGCAACCACAAGTCTGGTATGGGACAGACCTAGCTGATTAATTTGCAATGTCTAGTCTTGAGTACTGCCAAGTGTTGGTGTGGGTTCCGGGATGGACGGGTAGACTCACATGGCTCAAGAGGGGGCCCCGAGGGGCGAAACCTTAGAGGGCAGTACCGAGTTTAGACATGCATTGTAAAGGCTTTGTCATGATATCTCTGCGACACACCTAAGGAAGTGTGTTATTACCGGTTGCACCAAGAGATGTTCATGTCTTGTGGGTAAAGCTATACAACCTCTGCAGAGTGTAAAACTATTCGAATAGCCGTGTCCACGGTCATGGACAAGCCCGGGGATTTCACACGGGGTATAGAGTGTTTCTTGAAATGTGGAATTGTTGGAATGTGAACGGGGAGTTCATTGTTGTTTTGTTGTCTCAAACTATACTGTTGAATTTGGTGGTTGATGCTTGTTTCGAATGATGTAGGGTGATGCCTTGCCATTCTGTTCATGTTGTCTACCATTGATTTACCAGTTATTTATTATTGTTTTATCAATCTGCCTTCAATCTATTTATTGTATTTAAATTCAAATTATTGCTTTTTGCAAATGAACCGTATGGCTATCCATTGTCAAGCCGTGCATGAATATATTGCATCATTTCCCTCTGACTTCTTGAGTACGCTTTTGTACTCACGGCTTTATGCCCTTGTTGTTCGATTCTTGAGGAAGAACCGGTAATGAGTATCAAGAGGAGGAGTACTATGAAGACTACATTGACTAGGAAGGCGTTTCCCAGACGATAACCCGTGGCATGTCGAATGGCCCAAGTTATTTTATTTTCGCTGTAACAGTTTTATTTGTTTCTTAAGCCATGAGGCATTGGTGTATGAACCTTGACCATATGGTCACTTGCTTTATTCAATAATAATTTGCTTCTTCTTAGTTAATTCGTTGTATGGAATGATATTTCAGCTGTGTTTCCACTGTGTACACTAGCGTGATCCTGGACTAGTGCAGAATACACAGAGGGTTTCGGATTTGCATATCCGGGTCCCGACAACAACCTATCAAGGACATAAGCATGCAGAGTTGTATATGTCAAGGATCGTGTGTTTGCATGGTGTGCCGAAGAAGATTGTATTAGATCGAGGAACTTAGCTCACATCAAGATTCTGGCAAAAGTTGCAAGAAGCGTTGGGTACCAATCTGAATTTCAGTATAGCTTATCACCCTCAGACTGATGGTCAGACTGAGCGGGTGAATCAGATTCTTGAGGATATGTTAAGGTCTCGTGCATTGTCCAATGCGACCAATTGGGATCAAAGTTTACCCTATGCAGAATTCTCATATAACAATAGCTATCAAGCAAGCTTGCAGATGTCACCGTTTGAAGCCTTGTATGGAAGAAAGTGTAGGACACCTCTTTGTTGGAATGAAACAGGAGATCGCTAAGTCTTTGGTCCTGATATATTGCAAAAGGCTGAAGAACAAGTGAAGATGATTCAAGAAAGCTTAAGAACAGCGCAGTCTAGGCAGAAGAGTTATACTAATAACCGTCGAAGAGAATTAACCTTTGCTCCTGGTGATTATGTGTACCTGAAAGTCTCACCGCTCAAAGGAATGCGTCGATTCCAAGTTCGCGGAAAGTTAGCACCAAGATTTATTGGACAGTTCCCAATCATAGCCAGAAGTGGCTTATCAGTTGGAGCTGCCACCGCAGTTGTCAAATGTGCACAATGTGTTCCATGTGTCGCAGTTAAGAAAGTGCCTCAGAGTGCCAGCGGAACAGATGCAGATTGAGAATGTTGAGCTACAGGAGGATCTTACCTACCCAGAGTATCCGATCAAAATTTTGGATGAAGCAGAGCGTAGAACAAGAAACAAGACGATCAAATTTTGCAAGGTTCAGTGGAGCAACCATTCAGAAGAGGAAGCAACCTAGGAGCGTGAAGAAGATCTTAAAGCGGAGTACCCCAGCCTTTTTCCCTAGTCCGTCCAAATCTCAGGGTCGAGATTTCTTTTAGGGGGTAGGTTTGTAACATTCCAAAATTTGAAGTTTTTCAGTGCTCGAATTCCAAAATTAACCATTTGCATTCTCGAATTAAATCTAGCTTAATTTGAATTTTCCAAAAAAATAAAAGAATTTTTCTGAATTTATTTGATATTTTTTTGAATTTATTTGCTTTTATTCGGATTCCTAGAATTTCTTAAATTCAAAAAATCATTTTTATTTCCTTTTTCTTTTCCTCTGGCCGAATTTCCCTAGCCCGTTCCTATTCCTCGCAGCCCAATTCCGTCGCCGGCCCACCTTCTGTTCGTCGTGTCCCGGTCCGCCCAGAAACCCTAACCCCAGCCGATCCGAGCCGTCGAAATTGATCGCACGGTCCAGCGTCGCTCGCGTAGCTGTGTGATGTGCGCCGTTCGATCGGCGCCTCGTGGACGACCGAGATAGCGCCACGTCGCACGTCGACTGAAAACCCTAGCCGTCGCCCGTTCCTGTTCCCCAGCCGCGTCGCCGCCTTGTTCTCCGCGCTCGACACGCCTCCTGGAGCTATTTAAGCTCCCAAGATGCTTCGTGCTGTGTTCCCCTCTCCGCGCCACATCTTTTGCCCCAACCCTCATCGCCCGAGACCCCTCCTGCTGTCGGTGCGCCCTCGCTGAAGTTCTGCCACCTCCCGAGACCTTCCGCCGCCGATTTCTTCCACTCCGGTGAGTCTCCGTCGCATTTGTTGGCACCGTTGTGCTCCTCGTGTTGCCCTCTTCCCGAACCATGCCCGTGCCATGCCGGAATCGCCCTCATCCACCGGTTGCTTAGTCGTCTTCCCCACCTCCGATGGAATAGCGCCGCCACCTCGCCGTCGCGATTCGGCGCAAATCTCAGCCATCCGATCTTCCTTCGACGCACCAGATCGGGCCACGTCCCCGCCGCCGTGATCGTCTCCCGTAGCCATCCGATCCCTCAGGCCATCGGATGTGCGCCGCTTGTCCGTGCCACGTCAGTGTCACCTCGTCGCCCGCGCCGCGCCGAGTCACCGCCGCGGGTCGCCTCGTGTTTGCCGCGTCATCGCCATCGCCACCTAGCCGCCTCCTCGGGCCTCGCCACGCCACCCCGAGAGTCTCGGTGAACCCGGTTCACGATGAGTCGTGCCACTGACATGTGGTCTCCACATGTCAGTCGGCAATTCTTTTCCTTTTCTGATTTTTCAGAAATTCCGAAATTCCAACCAATCAGCTTCTGCCACGTGTCAACCCTTCTGAATTTTCTTGATTTTCTTACCCGAGAGACTTGCAGAGGCCCGTTCTCCTCCGTCCGAGCTCTGATTCTAGTGATTCAAATTTCTAAAATCATCTAAAATCATGATCTATATTCCAGTACCATTCTTTTCAATTTTTGAATTTTGTTTCAATTTATTTTATTTATTTGTTATCGTTTCACGTGTAGACGACGCAGTCGAAGCGCAGGCAAATCATCCGGCAGAGGTAGAACCAGCAGGTGGCATTGAAGGCAAGTCTTCCATGAATATGTTGATCCCAAATTTTATGAAAACATTATGTTGTTTTAAATTATGCATGCTTTTTATTTTGCGTAATGTACTTTAAATGCAGTTTAGGGTTTAGCTAAATTCCTGACTTGTTATACCCTCATTGATGTTGCTCATGCCAAACCTTGACACCTTAGATAATACTAGCTAATTTATTTGGTGATAACCAATAGTGTAGAATGGGATGGTAGATTTGCTTAGTCCAGCTTAATCGTTTCGGTATTATGCCATTATGGAAAACCTTTCAAACATTGTTTAAACTTATTTGTTGAGTTGTGGCAATTGGTGTTGCTGCTGTTATTTAATTGAATTAAAGTGGAAATGGCTTAGACCAGGGCGGATGGATGTTTGGTGGGTGTTGGATGCACGAGATTTTGTAAGTGATTGTTCCGCCCAAGTCAATTAAGGACCGAAACATGTGTTACCATGGACCGAGCACTACCGTACAATCACAAGTCTATATGGGTATGACCTGGCTAATTAATTTGTATGTCTTGATATTGGCTTCGCCATTGGGTTGAATGTGGGTGTCGGATGGAGACACTCGCAAGGCGCAAGAAGGGGCTTCTGTATTGGGTGGATGGAACCCTAATAGCGGTGAAACCTTAGCGGGCGAAGTTAGTAGTGGGATCGTGCATTGTAAAGGCCTTGTCATGATCTCTCTGCCGACACACCAAAGGAAGTGTGTTAATTGCATGGCGTCAAGAGTTGATCATGTCTTGTGGGTAAAGTTGTACACACTCTGCAGAGTTAAAACTACTTAAGTAGCCGTGCCCACGGTCAAGGGCGGGTAAGGTACGCTAGCACATTGTAGATCTTTTGGTTTTGTTTTAAATGAAAATGATGGTTTGGGAATCCGTGGGTGGATGGAACTCTCGGATTATGGTTTGGCAGATGGAGCCAGTCAGGTGGTTGGAACCTATTTAGCTGTTCCATCAAATTCAACTATTACTATTCTATTAACGGTTTGTTAAATGCTGCCTTGTGAAATTACTAATGGTATTTAAAGTTAGATTCTGCTTTACATCAAATAAACCATATTATGCCTTCAATTGTTTAGCCTTGCATATAGTTATCATGCATTATGTTTCCAAGACTTGCGGAGTACGGTGTGTACTCACCCTTGCCACATCCAAATTTTTCCCAGAGAAGTTTGCTGAAGCTGAAGGTGATTATGAGTTCTATGCGTGTGGATTTGATGAAGGCGATCCGGACTACAAGGGCGTGTACCCCAGTCGATTGCCTATTGGGCATATGGATTGGCTCATTTTGCTGCTTCTATTTTAATTCCGCTGCTTCTTATTGAACTCAAGCCATGAGGCTAGTTATTTGTAATAATTTGGCCATAAGGCTGATACTCTCTTTGCTTAAATTAAAAATATTTGCTTCGTGATATGATTGTGTTATCCTCACTGTTTTCCACTGTGTGCTAGCTTTTCCTGGACTAGCACGGATATAAACAGAGGGTTCGGATTTGGAAATCCGGTCCCGACATCACTAGATAGCCTTTAATCATTAAGACAAGATAAGCTTGCCATTTGGTGTATGATATGATTTGTGACACCATTAACAGGTATATTCAAAAACAGCAATAAATCGCTTAAATGTTCCTCATAAACCAATGATTGGTTGGTGACATACGACTTGAGAATCATTTGCAGAATATGAAAATATTTTGGACAAATGGAGCCTGCAAATGAGAGTCAATGCAGTTAGGTGGGCATATACACATGTATGGGCATACGTGTGTCTGAAACTACATATGAATGAGAGGCATGGATATGTCATTTTGAAGCTTCATCCACAGATCGATAGGTCACAAGTAGTAACCTTGATTTAGTTTACTTAATTTAGGCAAATCTCCAGTTGAAGCTTCATCCACAGATTGACGCCAATTTCCAGTTGAAGCAGGGATGGATTAGCTTGGTCAAAAGATTCCAACATCGCAATCGGAGTGAAGTACTTGATAATGTCATTCAGTTTTTACTCGAAGAATACGACATGCATACATCCTGGTCACCAACAATAATCTCTCTGAGAAATGGCACTTAACAATACTGCCAAAACCCCTCATAGAACCTGAATTCTTATCCTTAGATGCATTGGGATATTTAATTCTGTTGCTCTTCATTGCTAGAGGCCAGCATTGATGCAAAAGACACAGTGGAATTAACACCAACAAAGTGGAATTCGGCAGCAGTGGGGTGGAGAACAACAGAGAGGGGGTTCCTCCTGCCAATTCTTGAATTTGCCCCCCGGCGGCGGTGGGGGATGGCACACTAGAGGCGGCGACGTGGGGGCGGCGCGGTGGGGGCAATGGGGTGGACGAGGGGCGTGGGCACGATGCGGTGGGCATCGTCGGTAGGCGCCTGCAGTGGACGAGGGGGCGGACCACGGGGTTGACACAATGGGCTTCGCCGTTTGAGGCTAGGGGCGGAGGGCGCACGGTGGCGGTCGCCGGTCGGGGACTGCGATGGGCGAGGTGTGTAACATCCCAAAATTTTGAAGTTTTGGTATGTTTAAAAATAAAAAATGAACCATTTGCATTTTCTTGGATTAATCAAAGCTTAATTTGAATTTTTCTAAAAATGGCAAGATTTAATTTGATTAACCTATGCTTCGGTCGCTGCCGGGATGAATCGGTACCACCGCCAAGTGCGAAATGAGCCACTAGTTCTAGCCGTTCTACCGATTCGGTCCCTCCGACCGTTGATCGCTGCCAACGAGCCCGTGAACTTTGCGCCTTGTTCTGAGTCACTGCGCCATGGGACCTGTTCGTCAGTGATTGCGACCGAGTTCATTTGCGCGTGCCGTGTGTCACTGAGAAGTGGGACCGTCATGTCAGTGAGAGTGGTTTGTTTGAATGAGCACTGTGGCACGAACGCAAAATACGCTTCCAGTTCACTGAAAACATATTTAGCTATTTTCACTCATTTTCCAATTCGGTTTAGAATTTCAAACTTGAATATCTTTCACATATTTAATCCAAATTAAATGAAAAAATTGCTAAATTCATCTAAAATCAATATCTTCCTGATTATAGAAAAATATTTTGAAAAGCTACTCTAGAAAAATATTAAAATATAGGACTAAAGAGAAGGTATGAAAATAGACTATACACAAAAATTTTGTAATCAAATTCAAACTTTATTGAAAATAATTTCTCTGTAATCCTTGTACTACCAGCAACATGAATATATAAAAATATTTGAAAACTCAACTTGTTTAAACCTTTTTTAGCGAAGATTAGTCTCAATGTGAATAATATACAAAAGAATAAATAAATCAATACAGAAAAAATTTAAAAATCAATTAGATCACCGCAATGGAATGATATGGCAGTAAGATGCTTGAATATACACTAATATTTAGGAGCCATGCTTTAAATCTGTTTATACATATAGACCATACTCTAGCTTCGGCACATATGTATGTGTAGGTATATATTTAGAACGATAAGGAAATATTAAGCACATGCAGATGTAAGAAATAAATCAAAAAGTCCAACAAATATGATAGGGCAGCAGTAGACAACAACATAATGAAGATATGATTCCAAAATTTATAAATATATTGCTTTGAATCTTAATCCTATTAAACTACTTGATGTGTTGTAATGCTAATCTTTCTACTTTAAATAATTTTTGCATCTTGAATTTGAAATCAAAAATATGAAAATACATAAAATAAAATGAATAATTCATATGAAGCAAGAAGTGCTAGATAACATTTAATCTGAAAGTAATAACCACAAACAATAAAGCAATATACACCTAAAAGAAAAACTATAATTATGTTAATGAACACCTCTATTTTAGAAAATGAGATTTCATTTGGTTGTTCAGTCAACCTTTTATTTGTCCTTATTGTGGTATACTGTTATTTGTATGTTCTTACGGAACGAGTAGATTGCGACAAATCAGAGTTGGTAGAAGACGACAGCGCCCTCGACCCAGATTTCGTGCCAGACTACGATCAGCAAGGCAAGAACCTCCTTGACCATTTTGATCCAATATTTTAATTAATTACTTTCAAGTGCTTGCAAAACTATTATGCACGCATGTACTTTCCATAAAAATGCTAGAATATTTACAATGCTTAGTCATGCTTAAATTAGAAACGAAGTAGATAATTTACTCAAAACTACTTCTGGGAAATTTGAAAATATTAGATATGACATGATGTCAACTTCTGGTATTTTGATTAAAAATCCCAAAATAAAACTATGATTTCGATGCAGGCAATTATTGGCAATAGTTGGTTGTGCAAGGTTTATTCTTGCAGGGAGAAGTGTTGCCCGTGCCAAATTAAGGACTGGGCTATGGGATGCTTACAAGCCAAGATACCCGTACAACCACGAGTACTGGTATAGGATAGTCTTAATCTAATAAGTTGCTTAAATCTAGCTTTGCACATTGGTAGACAGGAGATAGTAGAAGCATACTAGTTAGGTTTGCTTGTGAGGGGCTACCACACCTCGATGTGGGTAAATACATGTCGGTACAACAGTGTATGCCTTATTATGGGAAGAAACCTTTATTGCAGGGGTACTACTCTGTAACACCCCGGCACCCCGTGCCCCAAATGTTACACTCTCTAGCACCAACCATTACAAAACACTAGGAATAAATCTTAGCTAAGCAAGCGAACAACTAGGAGGTGGCCAAACTTATTAAAAATTTCGGCAGCACCTCCCCTAGAATAGTGGACATCCACTCAACAGACAAGGAAAACAATATACAACAAATACAATGATATAAGCAATCGAATAATGACAATAACAACAGGTCATGGAATCCACGAGAACCATCATGACAAACTAAGTGCATAACTAATCATACTAATAGGAAGAAGCAACAATAACTTAACTACACGACGAGGCTTACAACAATCAAAATACAACACAGAAAGAAACAATAACCCCAACAAGAGTGAATTAACTGCGAACTGACATAAAGCTTAATTCACAACCATAATGACACAATGGTCTAACATTAATTATCAAGGTGAACACTCTTCTAAGCTATCAATTAAGCATGTCATGAAGTGAGTGTTGTGAGCTATTTCCCATTCCGGCGAGATCTTCTCAGAGTACATAAAGCAACAACAATGAAGGATCGATAAAGTCGCCTAGAGGGGGGGTGAATAGGCGTTTACAAAATTTTAAGACCTAATTTGCAGCGGAATTACCGGACTATCCGACTTGGATATCGGACTATCCGATATATACCGGACTATCCGATCAGAGCGAGAGAAAATTGATCTAACACAGATAAAGTAGATCTAGGTAGGCTATCAACCAAATAAGTGCAAGGCAATATACTAGTAAGGTGATGCAGCGGTTATTACAAAATAAACCTAATCAAAGCAACAAGAGAGTATCAAACCAAAGATTCGATGCACGGTTGGTTTTTCCCAAAGTTCGGATCTTTGAGGAGATCCTACGTCTCCGTTGAGGAGGCACAAAGCCCGGGTCTCACTTGACCTCTTTCCTCCCGGTGTTGCACAAAGCACTCGCCGGTTTCACTTCTTGATCCCTTTCCTTGCGGAGGTGGAATCGAACCTTCACAAACTTCCAGCGGCGTCCCACACGAATATCGGGAGCTCACCGGTGACTCCTAGCCGTCTAGGAGACCTCAATCTCCAAGAGTAATGAATGGAGTGTCGATCCGCTCTTGAAAATCACCCTAGTGCTCAAATGGACTTTCACGGTTTGCAAATAAGGCACTATTGGGACACTTCCTACAACTCTCAACTAATTTCTCAAAGATGAACAGAAGAGAGAGCAAGTGAAAGCAAGAGAGTAGCAAGGATGAAATAAATGCTCAGCACACCAGTAGGTAGCAGTAAATGAGGGAGTGGGTGGGGTATTTATAGCCAAGACACAAAATATAGCGCTTACGCCTGTGTCGACCCCACATCGGACTATCCGATGCCTGTCATCGGACTATCGATCCAGAAAATCTCGTGTCGACTCCACTCAAAAATTCAAATTCTTTTGAAATAAAACAAATATCGGACTATCCGATGACATACATCGGATGTTCCGATAAAACCCGAGAGTTTTCAACATAGCACAGTTTCTTCCAAAATTTCTAAGTGTATATCGGACTATCCGATATGAGACATCGGACAATCCGATAATTCCAGAGAGTTTTCAATGAAGAAGAAGTTTTCAAAAATCTTCTAAGTCCATATCGGACTGTCCGATATATGACATCAGGCATTCCGATAATTCCCGAGAGATTTTAAATGAGGAGACAGATTTCCAAATCCTTCTAAGTCCATATCGGACTGTCCGATATCTGGCATCGGACAATCCGATAATTCCCGAGAGTTCCAAGCTTAAAGACTTAGAAAAATTTTCAGACTACATCGGACATTCCGATATCAACTATCGGACAGTCCGACTTTTCTCGAGAGATCCAAAACCAGCAACCACACTCACACCGGAAAATCCGATACTATCGGACTATCCGATATTAACATCGGACACTCCGATAATATCAGCACAATAAAAACACAAAGTGAGTGCCGTGCATGGTGACTTCCAAAACTCATTTAGTAAAAGATGTTCATCTGAGCACAGAGGTCATTTTTAAAGCACCTACATCCCATCCCTCTTGATAGAACGGCGATTCTATCGACTCAATTAAATGAAAAACCTACGCTAAGTCGACGCCGTTCTTCTTTTCATTTTTGAGGGTCGTCATTGTCCGTAGATGCGTTACTTTTGGGACTATCACCTGCTCATAAACTCATTTAAGCCATTAGTCCCTTAATTGTTTGTCATTAATCATCCAAAACACAATTAGGGGCCTAGATGCACTTTCAATCTCCCCCTTTTTGGTGATTGATACAACCCGATTAAGATTTAGCAATAAGGATTGAATAAATGATTTTTGAATGAACAAGATATATTGAGCTCCCCCTAAATCTTGGCATTCGGGTAAGTGGCAATAATAATATGATGAATATGAGAAACAAAGCCATCGTTAAGCATGACGTAATTTATCAGAGCTGAGGTATATAATATGTTAAAGCAAAAGTTAAGCAACAGTTTGCCCTAAACAATAACCAACAAGTCCAAAAGAACATTTACCAACACTCACAACCAACAAATATCCACCAACCAATAGCAATAGTGTTCACAAATCATAAACAGAGGAAAAAGATTTCTTTTCTCTCCCCCTTTGGCATCAAGGCACCAAAAAGGGAAAGAAGAATAGCAAGCAGAGCAATCAATCACTCCCAGACTCATCGCCAGATGCAGCATATTCGTCAGAAGAGGAGGGAACTGCACCAGCCGGAGAGTCGAAGGGGTCCTCCAAGGAGTCCTCGCTGCCACTGGAGCAAGGGAGGCTAAGATGTCTCTGAATGGACTTGAGCCGCTTCGCATTCTTCTTAGCCATCTTGACAAGATATTTCAGAACACGATCAGTGGAGGAAGATGACTGCGGAGGAACAGCAGGAGCAGAGGCAGGTGGAGCTGCGGTAGAAGGAGCTTGAGGAGCAACAGTCTTCACAGGCCTGATCTGCAGCCCAAGATGCTTGACATCACATTCAAACTTCATTTTGGTAACACCCTCAATAACCCTCATAATGTATGGAGCAAAACCACAGCTGCGCTTTGGATCGAGGGAGTTGGCATGAATTTCATTCCACAGATATAGTGCTACCATAAACGGTCTTCCACCCGGTAGCATCCGACACAGAATATCGCGAGTGTAGGAAAGAATGTGAGAAGCATCACCTTCTTTAGGAGCAATAGTCTTTCAAAGGAGTCTATTGGCAGCTGCAATCATGGGCTTCAAGTATTTGGTGTTCCCGGGTTCAAAAGCAGAATCCTCAATGTACAGGGAACTCAGATTGTCAGCAACCAAGGAGCGATTATTATGAAGATCATCCTTGTCCATGCACTCTTGACTCTAAATCCTGATGGGTACCAAAGCAACCAATGACATTCTGAATTGCTCACCTTCACCATCCAGTCATAGTGTCATTCGAGACATGCGAGTAGCATAAAAGCGGGCAATGACTTCGTGTTCCAATCTTGCTTCATGCCCATGATCCTTTTAATGCCAAGCCTTTCACAGGCATCGATGACATCATTGAAGACAGGGTCATCACAAGACTCCATATACTCCCAATCGACCCACTGCATACTTACAGTCAGATTCTTGCGAGGAAGAATAACTTTCTCATAAAAGTCCTGCTGAAAGAAGTCCCAGAAGCGCTTGTCTGAGGAGAACTGCCTTTTATTATAGGGATTGGATGCTCTAGCTTTAGTGAGCATCCCTGATTTTCCTTTGTAGCTCACAACAGCCCTCTGAAGATCGGGACGGCGAGAAGGCTTGGTCATCAATGGATAAGGAAGGTAATCTTTGTCTTCCTGAGCTAGACCTTTTCCCTTTTCAGCTGCGGATGGGGCACTGGTGGAGGACCCTTTGCCCTTGCCAGATGGAGTAGGAGGAGGACGTGCAGGAGGAGCATCACCTTGATGGCTAGGCTCAGAAATTTTGATGCCCTTTTGCTTCGGACCTTTGGAGACTACCAGCTTCTTTGATTTACCACCACCAGGGTTGGGAGCAGCAGCAGACTCTACTACAGGCACATCAATCTCAGGCGCAGATGCTGAGGTGTCCGGGGGATTTCCTCGATTAGCCACTGCCTTGGTCCGAGTGTTCGTCGGAGTCTTCCTTTTAAACTGCCCCTGATCATCAGTGTGGAGTGCCCTCTTCAACTTCTCTCCTTTGTCATCGCCGGCAGCCATTGCAGAGATCTAGAGGGGACGGCAAATGGAAATTGAGACGATAACCAAGGGAAACGGAAAGAAACTTCACATTTTGTAAACTCCTGGAAACATCGGATAGTCCGATATTTTGGTTCGGACTGTCCGATGATAAGGTCGGATAGTCCGATGCCAATTATCGGATAATCCGATGATTGCGGGAAAAACAAAAATGGCAGTTTCTTGACAAACATCCACGCATTTCAGAACAAACTATGGGGATGCAGTCTTAGGGAGAAGGGAAACAATCTTACCGAAGGAAATTGAGAGAGAATCAACGAAGAATTGAAACCCTAGAGATGAGAGGAAAACGGTTACCTCAAGGTCAAATCCGAAGAGAGATGAGAATGAGAGGATGGATCTTCGGCAAGGAGGAGCAAATCTACGGAGGAACACCCCTGAGATGAGGATGAGAGACTAGGTGCTCCAAAATCACCGGAGGGAGAGGACACCCGAAAGTATTTGGAGAGAAATGACCGCTGGGAGAGAGAAAAACCCCTGGGCTTCACTTAAACCTCCCCACATCGGATAGTCCGATAAGGACATCGGACAGTCCGATGTGTGCGATCACCCAGATATCGAACAATCCGATATAGAACATCGGATAGTCCGATATGTGCAGATTTACAGAAATCGGATAGTCTGATGCAAAAGTCGGACAGTCCGATCTGTAAGCCTTCAGCACAAGGAGAGATGGTTTCGGGGATTGAGAAGATATGACTTGATAACACTTTTGCCGTCTCCCCACTTATGATCAGCGAACATAAAGGCACTGGGAGCTATGATCACAAGTGGTTTGACTCAACCCAAGAGCCAAAAACCAAACAAATTTTAAAGAAGCAAATAAGATTTTTGAAATTCATTTAGGTTGAAACCAAACAAAAATAGCATATGAAGCATGCAATCTTTCAAGCCAAGTTCCGAGAATCTAAAATGTTCAGCCCACTTCTCAACTCGCAGAATCTCTTCTCATCAAGAGGCTTGGTGAATATATCGGCTAATTGGTAATTTGTGCTCACATGTTAAATATCGATATCGCCTTTGGTGGATTGATCTCTCAAGAAATGGTAGCGAATATCGATATGCTTTGTGCAGGAGTGTTGGACGGGGTTGTTAGCAATTTTTATGGCGCTCTCGTTGTCACACAAAAGTGGAACATGGTTATAGGTTAGGCCATAATCATTTAGAGTTTGTCTCATCTAAAGCAATTGAGCGCAACAACTCCCGGCGGCTATGTATTCGGCTTCGGCTGTGGATAGGGCTACGGAATTTTGTTTCTTGGAAGACCAAGAAACAAGGGATCTACCTAAGAATTGACATGTCCCCGAAGTACTCTTCCTGTCCACCTTGCAACCGGCATAATCCGTGTAACATCCCTAATTTCGGCCTTTTGTCTAAAGTTAATTTAAATTAATTAATTTCAAAATTTTGGATTTTCCTTGGTGTTCTATTTAACCTGGCATCCATATCCTTACGAAATTGAAGTTCAATCCTTTACCGTCCGCAAAATCAAATTCTCAATTTCGGTCCTTATTCGAAATTTCACCCGAGTTCCAAAATACTCCAAAAATCTCAAAACCCACTAAAATGGATTCCAAATATTCTATAATGATTTTGGAAATTTTTCCAAGATTTATAGAATCCCTTTGGTATTTTATCTCTCGCGCTTTATTCAAATCCAAATAATTTGTCCCGAAATAATCTAAATTCCAAAATTCATCCAAAAATTATGAAACCAATTTTATTGGGTTCTATTTTATTATTTAGGATTTTTAGAATTTTTATCGGCATTTTTAGACCTCGTTTGCTATTTTATCTTGCGTGCTTCAAGGATAACACAGTTCATCTTCCTAAATGGATCGGCACTGTTAGAGAGTCTGTTCCTGTTCTTCCGATTTGCAAGCTCCATCTTCAAATGCTCATAACTCCCTCCACGATTGTCCGAATCCAGTGAAATTTGAAGCGTTACGATGGTGTCGTAATGGAGATTGATTATCCTGCTGTTGCTCCTCCTGAAATTAAGTGAAACAGTAGCTGCAATTAAATCTTTGCCGTTTCTTGTTTTAGCCATAACTCTTCCGTTTCTTCGTCTCTCTGAGCGTGTGAGTACTTCAAACGAGCGTATTGAAGTCCTCTACACTATGCTCACCTTGCCCCTTTGGTTCTGTATCATTTACCATCCCAAAACTCAAGAAAACAGTACGCCCGGCGTCCTCCAAAGACACCGGCGAACCATCTTTGCTCCGGTGAGTTTTCCGCAAACCAACCGCGTAACTTTGTGCCTTTTGCTTCCGTGATCACAACCATTCAATCGGATTTGATTTTCATTGCAGTTTGACTCAATTTCAAGTTTGTTCGCTAAATCGGCCGTCGCTCCATTCGCTCGTCGATTTCTCCCGCTTGGGTATGAACCAATTCAATTCCTTGCACCCGTAGACTCCTCGATGCTAGCTATCCAATGCTCACCTTAGTTTCAAGAAATTTTTGTGTTTTTGGTCGTCACGCCGTCGGCCCGATTTTGGTTGTCGGTTTAAATCGCTTGCCAGAAGTCGTTTCCGCCTCCGCCGCCGGCCGTCGTGCCCATCACCTTCGCCGCACCTTGCCAAGACTTTTCGCCTCACCCCGTCGGCGGTCGCCTCGTCGCCGAAAGCACCGCCGTCTGCCCAAGCCACCCTGCTGCTCAAGCGCCACGCCCAGCCGCACCTTAAGCGCTGCCCTCACGGCGCCGACCACCGCTGCCCTGGCTGCGCCATTCCCTGTTGCCCTCTGGCGGCTCGCCATTTTCTGTCCTCCCAAGCCATTGATTGTTGCTGCTGCTCTCTGTCGTTTCTTTCATGGCATTCTCTGTACAGACCAAATGGACAAGAAGCCCATGAGCATATGACGAGTGGGGCCCGCGTGTAAGTGAGAGTAAAATCAGAAAATAGAGCAAAGTAAAGATTCCAAAGAATATTCCTCGGTTTTCCAATTTTCAGGATTTTGACAGTTCAAACAATTGTTTCTCCTTCGTCGTAACTCCGAATTGAGTGATTCCAATTGCTAAATTCATCTAAATTCATCCTCTATCTGTCAATATTTTTATTATAATTTTTAGTGTCCTTTAAATTTATTTTATTCTTTTTGTATATCGTTTTGCGCGTAGTCGAAGAAGCGGTCGTCGTCGCCAATGAGGGAGAAGACTTTCAGAGTAGCGCATCGCACCTCGTCGACGAAGGCAAGTCGTAGTCCTTTGATCATATTGGACCTATGTTTGCAAAAATTACTTTGCTTTATACAATTGCATGCTATTTGTGTATGAATGCAAATTCATGGGAGTAGTTATTCACTTGTTGCCAGTATGCCACCTTGAGTATTTGAAATGCCATGTATCCATTGTCAACTTTAGGATGGGACATTATTAGTTGGACGTATTCATAATACCAACATTGGGTTAACGTAGCTATGCTTATACCTGCTTAGTGGTACAATGGGATTCATGTCACATATGAGTAAAGTTAATCTTGACCTAATGAGATATTGAATTGTGGTTGTTGACCACTGTTGTAAAACTTGTTGTACCATGGCAGGGGATGCCATTGGTCTTGGTTGAACAAAATGTTTTCCCTCGGGCAAGTGATCGTGCAGTAAAGGGGGTGCTGTCTAGCACATTGGGATGTGGTTGTCTTGCCTGAGATAATTTAAGGACTTAATCTTGTGCGCCATTGAACTGGGCCTAACCATGCAACCACAAGTCTGGTATGGGATAGACCTAGCTGATTAATTTGCAATATCTAGTCTTAAGTACTGCCAAGTGTTGGTGTGGGTTCCGGGTTAGACGGGTAGATTCACGTGGCTCAAGAGGGGGCCCCGAGGGGCGAAACCTTAGAGGGCAGTACTGAGTTTAGACGTGCATTGTAAAGGGTTTGTCATGATATCTCTGCAACACACCAAAGGAAGTGTGTTAATATCGTTTGCACTAAGAGATGTTCATGTCTTGTGGGTAAAGCTATACAACCTCTGCACAGTGTCAAACTATTCGAATAGCCGTGTCCGCGGTCATGGACAAGCCCGGGAATTCCACAAGGGGTATAGAGTGTTTTCTTGAAATGTGGAATTGTTGGGATGTGAACGGGGAGTTCACTGTTGTTTTGTTGTCTAAAGCTATACTGTTGAATTGTGTGTGATATTTGTTTCGAATGATGTAGGGTGATGCCTCGTCATTCTGTTCATGTTGTCTACCATTGATTTACCAGTTATTTAATATTGTTTTTATCAACATGCCTTCAATCTATTTACTGTATTTCAATTCAAGTTATTGCTTTCTGCAAATAAACCATATGACTATCCTTTGTCAAGCCGTGCATGAATATATTGCATCGTTTCCCTACGGCTTGTTGAGTATGTGTTGTACTCACGGCTTTATGCCCATGTTGTTCAGTTACTGAGGAAGGACAAGGTAATGAATATCAAGAGGAGGAATACTATGAAGACTACGTCGACTAGGAAGGCGTTCCCTAAACGATTGCTTGTGGCATGTCGAATGGCCCAGGTTATCTTATTTCCGCTGCAACAGTTTTTATTTGTTTCTTATGCCAAGAGGCATTGGTGTATGAACCTTGACCATATGGTCGCTTACTTTATTCAGTACTATTTTGCTTCTTCTTAGTTATTTCGATGTGTGGAATGATATGTCATCTATGTTTTCACTGGGTGCACTGGCGTGATCCTGGACTGGTGCAGAATACCTAGAGGGTTTCGGATTTGCATATCCGGGTCCCGACAGAGATGGTATCAGAGCCATATCGACTGTAGGTCGCTCTCTTAGTTAGCATGGTCTTCAAAATTATTTTCTAAAAACAAACCAACAAATTGGTATTTAATAGTTTGTCTCCTCTCATCTTATTCTTAGGTTGTCTTATTCCTCTTCTTTGTTGAAACATTGTTTTGAAATTTAAATTGACCTTATCTCATGAAATTTCTCAAACCCCAAGGCATCTGCAAGGAATCAAATCAAGGGAGACGATGATCAAGCCGTCGAAGAGTATGTCCGAGAAGACTACCATATAAGATTGGGTAAGATGTTCCGTGGGTTTGAGCATACCATTTCTTTTGGTTTAGTTACGTTTAGTCTGCATATGCTAGGATTTTTTTTGCTTCTGTGCTAGGTATGTTGTACACTTGCCTCCAGCATGGTGTTGCAACCATACCTTAAGTTGAAATGTTTAATTGGCTCTTTATTTTGTAGCCTTTTCGGCTATGTCCTTGGTTGGCCTTTGTTCTTGGGTACTACCTTCTCCCCTAGATGACCTTACCACTTATCTACTGCTTTTCCCTCTTACCTATCAAACCCTTGTGCTGCGTCGCAAATGGTTGACATTCTTTCTGGAGCCGATCGCAGTTCGCTAGTGGATGCCAATGCTAGTGCCAGTGCCAACCCACCACCACCTCCTGTAGTGACGGATCAGAACTTGGGACGTTTCTTGGCAGCCCAGACTCAGCTTATGAATACCATGATGCAGAACGTGAACAATATGATGAATCAGCAGAACCAGACTGCAGTTGCCCTGGCTAATTTGTTGAACCAACAAAATCAAGCTGCTGTCGTTGCACCTCCTCAAGCTCATCCACAGTCCAAGCTAGCAGAATTTATGAGGACTCATCCGCCTACCTTCTCCAACTCTTCAGAACCCTTGGACGCAGATGATTGGATTCGCTCCATTGAGAAGAAGCCTGCCATTGCTCAGTGCACAGATCAAGAGAAAATTCTTTATGACCGCTCATCAGTTGGAGAGCACCGCCGCTGAATGGTGGGAGAACCATAATGCTACCCTTGATGACCCCAAACCATCACCTGATTTTGATTTGAGTATGAACCAAGGCTGCCCGAAGTTAAGATATTAATCGGAGGGGTAGAATTCCTAGCCAACCTCATTGTCCTAGACACAAAGTCCCTAGATGTGATCCTAGGAATGGTTTGGCTCTCCAAGAACCAAGCAGTTTTGGATTGTGGAAATAGAGAGATCATATTAACCAGTCCAGATGGAATCAAGTTAAAGTTTCAAGCTGCCGATCGGCAATCAGACCGAAGGAATAAAAGTTTGTAGTGCCAAAGGAATAAGCTTGGAAGATGTACCAATTGCCAGAGATTTTCCTGATGTGTTTCCAGATGAGTTACCCGGAATGCCACTGGATAGAAATATAGAGTTCTTGATTGAGTTAGTTCCTAGAACACCACCCATTTGCAAGAGACCGTACAGGATGCCTGCTAATGAGTTAGCTGAAGTGAAGAGACAGATTAAAGAGCTGCAAGATCAAGGTTTTGTTAGACTGAGTTCTTCGCCATGGGGAGCCCCAGTTCTTCTAGTAGAAAAGAAGGATAGAACTCAGAGGATGTGTGTGGATTATCGTATTCTCAATGAAGTCACCATCAAGAATAAGTACCCTTTGCCAAGAATTGATGATTTGTTTGACCAGCTTCAAGGAGCAGGAGTGTTCTCAAAAATTGACTTGAGGTCAGGTTACCATCAGATGAAGATTCGTAAAGAGGATATCCCCAAAACAGCTTTCGTGACTTGGTATGGACAGTATGAGTATACCGTGATGTCTTTTGGTTTGACCAATGCTCCTGCCTATTTTATGACCCTGATGAATAAGGTATTTATGGAATATCTAGACAAGTTTGTCGTTGTCTTTATTGATGACATTCTGGTCTACTCCAAGAGTGAGGAAGATCATGAGGATCACTTATGAAAGTATTGACGGCTAAGAGAACATCAACTCTATGCCAAGTTCAAGAAATGTGAGTTCGGATGAAAGAAGTTACTTTCTAGGTCATGTCATATCAGCGGAAGGAGTCGCCATTGACCCCGTAAAGTCGAGACGTGCTCAATTGGGAGTCGCCAAAACGGTAACCAGTCGAAGTTTCCTTGGAATGGCGGGATATTATCGCCGTTTCATAGAAGGTTTTTCTAGAAAAGCTAGACCGCCGCGCACTTTCTGAAAAAGGAGAAGAAATTTGCTTGGACATCGGAGTGTGAGTGGAGTTTTCAAGAGCTAAAGAAGTGTTTAACAACCACCCCAGTGCTTATTTTGCCAGATATCAGGAAGGATTTTGAGATATTTTGTGATGCATCCCGTCAAGGACTCGGTTGTGTCCTAATGCAAGATAAGAAGGTTGTGGCATATGCTTCACGTCAATTAAGGCCACATGAAGTCAACTATCCGACCCATGATTTGGAATTGGTCAGCCGAGTGCATGCTTTAAAGATTTGGCGCCATTATCTCATTGGTAATCATTGTGAGGTTTACACGGATCACAAGAGCCTGAAGTACATTTTTACCCAGACTGATCTCAATATGAGGCAAAGAAGATAGTTAGAGTTGATCAAGGACTATGACATTGGCATTCATTATCATCCGGGCAAAGCCAATGTCATAGCTGATGCTTTGAGTAGAAAGAGTTACTGCAATACACTGATGATTAAAGAAAGTCAGCCAGCTCTTTATGAGGAATTCCAGAAGCTCAGTCTGGAAGTGGTTCAAGAAGGATACTTGGCTACTTTGGAAGTGCGTCCAACGCTGGAAGATCATATTCGTAAAGCCCAAGTTGATGATGCTGATATCAAAGAGATCAAGAGTAATATGAAGAAAGGAAAAGCCCTAGGTTTCACCGAGGATGAAAGAGGTACCATTTGGTATGAGAATCGTATTTGTGTACCTGATCAGAAAGAGCTCAAGGAGTTGTTACTCAAAGAAGCGCATGAGACTTTGTACTCTATTCACCCTGGAAGTACCAAGATGTACCAAGATCTCAAGGAAAGGTATTGGTGGCCCAGTATGAAGCGTGAGATTGCAGAATATGTTGCTATTTGTGATGTCTGCCAAAAGGTCAAAGCCGAGCATCAGAGACCAGCAGGATTGCTTCAACCATTAAAGATTCTAGAGTGGAAGTAGGAAGAAATTGGTATGGATTTTATTACCGGACTTCCTAAGACCCAAGCAGGTTATGATTCGATCTAGGTGATAGTGGATCGATTGACTAAGGTAGCTCATTTTATTCCAGTTAAGACTACCTACACCGGAGATAAATTGGCAGAATTATATATGTCAAGGATTGTCAGTCTTCGCGGAGTGCCTAGGAAGATTGTCTCCGATAGAGGAACCCAGTTCACCTCTCGTTTTTGGCAGAGTTTGCATGAAGCTATGGGAACTCATCTCAGGTTTAGTACTGCTTATCACCCTCAGACTGATGGACAGACAGAGCGAGCGAATCAGATTCTTGAGGATATGTTAAGAGCTTGTGCCTTGACCTATGGTGTTAAGTGGGACAAGTGTTTTGCCCTATGCAGAGTTTTCTTACAATAACAGCTTATCGAGCGATCGCAAATGCCTTCTTTCGAAGCCTTATACTGAAGAAAGTGCAGAACCCCTCTCAATTGGAAAGAGACTGGAGAAAGACAGTTATTTGGTCCTGCCATACTGCAAGAAGCTGAAGAGCAAGTTCAGTTGATTCGAGACAAGTTAAAGATAGCTCAAAGTAGACAGAAGAGTTATGCTGATAATCGTCGCCGAGATTTGAGTTTCGAGCCCAATGATTATGTGTACCTTAGAGTCACCCCTCTCAAAGGAGTTAAACGATTTCAAGTAAAAGGAAAGCTTGCCCCTAGATATGTGGGACCATTCAAAGTTCTGGAACGAAGAGGAGAAGTTGCTTACAAACTCGAGTTGCCTCAGTCTTTCGCTGGAATCCATGATGTGTTCCACGTGTCGCAATTGAAGAAGTGTTTGCGAGTGCCAGAAGAACAGATGCCGTTAGAAGCCATCAATTTGCAAGAGGATCTCACCTACAAGGAGCAGCCAGTGAAGATTTTGGAAGTTGTAGAGCGCATCACGAGAAGCAAAATCATCCGTTTCTGTAAAGTCCAGTGGAGCAATCACTTAGAAGATGAAGCCACTTGGGAGCGAGAAGAGGATCTGAAGTCCGAGTTTCCCCACCTATTCTCTAGCCAGTCCGAATCTCGGGGTCGAGATTCCATTTAAGGGGGGGAGGTTCGTAACATCCCTAATTTCGGCCTTTTGTCTAAAGTTAATTTAAATTAATTAATTTTAAAATTTTGGATTTTCCTTGGTGTTCTATTTAACTTGGCATCCATATCCTTTCGAAATTGAAGTTCAATCCTTTACCATCCGCAAAATCAAATTCTCAATTTCGGTCCTTATTCGAAATTTCACCCGAGTTCCAAAATGCTCCAAAAATCTCAAAACTGACTAAAATGGATTCCAAATATTCTATAATGATTTTGGGAATTTTTCCAAGATTTATAGAATCCCTTTGGTATTTTATCTCTCGCGCTTTATTCAAATCCACATAATTTGTCCCGAAATAATCTAAATTCTAAAATTCATCCAAAATTGTGAAACCAATTTTATTGGGTTATATTTTATTATTTAGGATTTTTAGAATATTTTTCGGCATTTTTAGACCTCGTTTGCTATTTTATCTTGCGCGCTTCAAGGATAACACTGTTCATCTTCCTAAATGGATCGGCACTGTTCGAGAGTTTGTTCCTGTTCTTCCGATTTGCAAGCTCCATCTTCAAATGCTCATAACTCCCTCCACGATTGTCCGAATCCAATGAAATTTGAAGCGTTACGACGGTGTCATAATGGAGATTGATTATCCTGCTGTTGCTCCTCCTGAAATTAAGTGAAACAGTAGCTGCAATCAAATCTTTGCCGTTTCTTGTTTTAGCCATAACTCTTCCGTTTCTTCGTCTCTCTGAGCGTGTGAGTACTTCAAACGAGCGTATTGAAGTCCTCTACACCATGCTCACCTTACCCCTTTAGTTCTGTATCGTTTGCCATCCCAAAACTCAAGAAAACAGTACATCCGACGTCCTCCAAAGACACCGGCGAGCCATCTTTTGCTCCGGTGAGTTTTCCGGCAAACCAACTGCGTCACTTTGTGCCTTTTGCTTCCGTGATCACAACCATTTAATCGAATTTGATTTTCGTTGCAGTTTGACTCCGAATTTCAAGTTTGTTCGACGTCGGCCGTCGCTCCATTCGTCGTCGATTTCTCCCGTTTGGGTATGAACCAATTCAATTCCTTGCACCCGTAGACTCCCCTCGATGCTAGCTATCCGATGCTCACCTTAGTTTCAAGAAATTTTTGTGTTTTTGGTCGTCGCGCCGTCGGCCCGATTTTGGTTGTCGATTTCGTCGCGCCGTCGTTGTTTCCGGCCTCCGCGCCGCCGGCCGTCGTGCCCATCACCTTCGCCGCACCTTGCCGCACTCGCCTCACCCCTCGGCCGGTCGCCCCCGTCGCCGAGCACCGCCGCCGTCTGCGCGCCACCCCTGCTGCTCTGGCGTCACGCCCAGCCGCACCTTGGCGCTGCCCTCCGCCGGCGCCGACCACCGCTTGCCCTGGCTGCGCCATTCCCTGTTGCCCTCTGGCCGGCTGCGCCATTTTCTGTCCTCCCCAAGCCATTGATTGTTGCTGCTGCTCTCTGTCGTTTCTTTCATGGCGTTCTCTGTACGGACCAAATGGACAAGAAGCACATGAGCATATGACGACTGGGGCCCGCGTGTAAGTGAGAGTAAAATCAGAAAATAGAGCAAATAAAAGATTCCAAAGAATATTCCTCGGTTTTCCAATTTTCAGGATTTTGAGAGTTCAAACAATTGTTTCTCCTTCGTCGTAACTCCGAATCGAGTGATTCCAATTGCAAAATTCATCTAAATTCATCCTCTATCTGCCAGTATTTGTATTTTAATTTTTAGTGTCTTTTAAATTTATTTTATTCTTTTTGTATATCGTTTTGCGTGTAGTCGAAGAAGCGGTCGTCGTCGCCAACGAGGGAGAAGACTTTCAGAGTAGCGCATCGCACCTCGTCGACGAAGGCAAGTCGTAGTCCTTTGATCATATTGGACCTATGTTTGCAAAAATTACTTTACTTTATACAATTGCATGCTATTTGTGTATGAATGCAAATTCATGGGAGTAGCTATTCACCGCTGCCAAGATGCCACCTTGAGTATTTGAAATGCCATGTATCCATTGTCAACTTTAGGATGGGACATTATTAGTTGGACGATTCATAATACCAACATTGGGTTAACGAGCTATGCTTATACCGCTTAGTGGTACAATGGGATTCATGTCACATATGAGTAAAGTAAATCTTGACCTAATGAGATATTGAATTGTGGTCATTGACCATCGTTGTATAACTTGTTGTACCATGGCAGGGATGCCATTGGTCTTGGTTGAACAAAATGTTTTCGCTCGGGCAAGTGATCGTGGCAAGAAAGGGGTGCTTGTTTAGCATATTGGGATGTGGTGGTCTTGCTCGAGATAATTTAAGGACTTAATCTTGTGCGCCATTGAACTGGCCTAACTGCAACCACAAGTCCGGTATGGGATGACCTAGCTGATTAATTTGCAATGTCTAGTCTTAAGTCATGCCAAGTGTTGGTGTGGGTTCGGGTTAGACGGGTAGATTCACGTGGCTCAAGAGGGGGCCCCGAGGGGCGAAACCTTAGAGGGCAGTACTGAGTTTAGATGTGCATTGTAAAGGCTTTGTCATGATATCTCTGCAACACACCAAAGGAAGTGTGTTAATATCGATTGCACTAAGAGATGTTCATGTCTTGTGGGTAAAGCTGTACAACCTCTGCAGAGTGTCAAACTGTTCGAATAGCCGTGTCCGCGGTCATGGACAAGCCCGGGAATTTCACACGGGGTATAGAGTGTTTTCTTGAAATGTGGAATTGTTGGGATGTGAACGGGGAGTTCACTGTTGTTTTGTTGTCTAAAGCTATACTGTTGAATTGTGTGTGATTTTTGTTTCGAATGATGTAGGGTGATGCCTCGTCATTCTGTTCATGTTGTCTACCATTGATTTACCAGTTATTTAATATTGTTTTTATCAACATGCCTTCAATCTATTTATCAGATTTCAATTCAAGTTATTGCTTTACGCAAATAAACCATATGACTATCCTTTGTCAAGCCGCATGAATATATTGCATCGCTTCCCTCACGGCTTGTTGAGTACGTGTTGTACTCATGGCTTTATGCCCATGTTGTTCGGGCCATCGAGGAAGGACAAGGTAATGAATATCAAGAGGAGGAATACTATGAAGACTACGTCGACTAGGAAGGCGTTCCCTAGACGATTACCTGTGGCATGTCGAATGGCCCAGGTTATCTTATTTCCGCTGCAACAGTTTTTATTTGTTTCTTATGCCAAGAGGCATTGGTGTATGAACCTTGACCATAAGGTCGCTTACTTTATTCAGTACTATTTTGCTTCTTCTTAGTTATTTCGATGTGTGGAATGATATGTCATCTATGTTTTCACTGGGTGCACTGGCGTGATCCTGGACTGGTGCAGAATACCCAGAGGGTTTCAGATTTGCGTATCCGGGTCCCGACAATCCGCATCGGAATAGCCAACTAACTCAAAGGATGATCCTTTTGGATACCAAAGGCCGAAATGTGGAGTGTGCACTAATTATCTTAAGATTCTTTTTACGGCCACCATGTGGCACTCTTTAGGAGCGGCTTGAAATCTTGCACACATACATACGCTAAGCATGATATCGGGCCTAGATGCACAAAGATAAAGTAGGGAACCGATCATCGAACGATATACCTTTTGGATGACCGGTTTACCTTCTTTGTCAAGGTCTAGATGCCCGTTAGCTTGCATCGGCGTCTTGATTGGCTAGGCGTTCTCCATACCAAACTTCTTGAGCATGTCCTTGATGTACTTCGTTTGGCAAATGAAGGCCCTTTCCTTAAGTTGTTTGATTTGAAAACCGAGGAAGAACTTCAACTCACCCATCATGGACATCTCTAACCTTTTGGTCATGATCCTGCTAAACTCCTTGCACAAATGCTCATTAGTAGATCCAAATATAATGTCATCAACATATATTTGACAAACAAATAAATCATTATCAATATTTTTGGTAAAGAGAGTGGGGTCGGCCTTTCCGACTACAAAACCTTGACCGAGAAGGAAATCTCGAAGACATTCGAACCACGTTCTCGGTGCTTGCTTAAGTCCATAGAGGGCCTTGTGTAGAAAGTAGACGTGGTCGGGATGATTTGGGTCTTCGAAGCCAGGTGGTTGCTCAACATAGCCCATCTCGGAGAGAGGTCCATTTAGGAAGGCGCTTTTCACGTCCATTTGATACAACTTAAAATCATGGTGAGTAGCAAAGGCAAGTAATATTCTAATGGATTCCAGCCTAGCTACTGGAGCATAAGTTTCATCGAAATCCAAACCTTTGATTTGAGTGAACCTTTGAGCGACCAACCGTGCTTTATTCCTAGTCACGATTCCATTCTCGTCTTGCTTGTTCCGAAACACCCATTTGGTTCCAATCACGTTTTGCTTGGGTATTTCAACAAGCTTCCACACTTGATTCCTCTCGAAGTTGTTGAACTCCTCTTGCATAGCCATCATCCAGTCCGGATCTTGAAGTGCTTCTTCTACCTTAAGAGGTTCAAGAGAGGACACAAAGGAGTAAAATTTGCAAAAATTAGCTACGCGAGATCTGGTGGACACTCCCCTGTTAATATCTCCAAGAATGTTGTCGACGGGGTGATCTCGTTGAACACTTTGATGCTCTCTTGGATGAGGGACTGTTGCATTTGACTTTTGAATTAGGTCCTCATCGTCTTGTGCGGTATTTGAGCCATCTTGAGCTTGTATTGAAGATGATGGAGCTTCATCCCGAGTTGCATTTCAAGTTGGAGTGTTCGGGACTTCTTCTTGCTCGAGAGGCCTTACTTCTCCAATCGCCAATCTCTTGATTGCATCACATGGTGGTTCTTCCCTGTCAATCACAGTACTATCAACTTGTTCTACTTGAGAACCATTAGTTTCATCAAATGTCACATCACGCGAGATTTCAACCACACCAGTGGTGTTGTTCAAAACTCGGTATGCATAAGCATTTGATCCATAGCCAAGTAAGAAACCTTCATCTACTTTAGGAGCAAATTTAGAGGACTTAGCTTTCTTGTTAAGGATATAGCATTTGCTACCAAAGACTCGAAAGTAGGAGACATTTGGTTTCTTGCCGGTGAGGAGCTCGTACGCCGTCTTCTTCAACAATTTGTGGAGGTACATACGGTTGGAGCTATGACATGCGGTATTGATTGCCTCCGCCCAAAATATGTCGGAGACCTTATATTCGACAAGCATCGTATGCTTATCTCGATGAGGGTACGATTCTTCCTTTCGCTATCCCATTCTCGTTGAGGTGAGTAGGAGCGAAAAATTCATGCTTGATGCCCTCTTCATCGAGAAACTCCTCCACACCGGTGTTCTTGAATTCGGTGCCGTTGTCACTCCGAATCTTCTTGATCTTCACTTCAAATTCATTTTGTGCCCTTCTCATGAACTTCTTTAAGCTTCCTTGGGCTTCACCTTTATCATGCAAGAAGAACACCCAAGTAAAGCGAGAAAAATCATCTACTATAACTAAACCATACTTGTTTCCTCCAATGCTTATGTAAGTGACGGGGCCGAATAGATCCATGTGTACACTACAGAAAAAAAAAGAATTTCGATGTACCAAAACCGCTCACCCTAGAGCCGAAACCGCCTACCATAACTAGGGTTGACAAATGCCGCCCACCTTAAGCCAAAAGTAAGTGGTCGACCATAATATTAAATTCGACGGTCTAGCTGTCCACCTTATTAGGGTCGACTGACCAAATATAGGTGTCCACCATAATAACGCTTAAGGTCGACGGAAAAGTTGTCCACTCTAGACTAGGGTGGACGGCCTTTCTTAGTCAGTCGACCATAATAAGATTAGGTCGACGGCTGTTCCACGTGGCCGCCCACCCTAAGTTATGGTGGACGGCCACGAGAAAAGGCCGTCGACCCTAATCTATTAGGGTGGACGACCCGCGTGAAAAATGCCGCCCACCCTAATTAATCGGCATTTAAAAAAATAGTCGCCCGATTGGCGTTGGCAAGACTCAAAAAATATTCTCGACCTGAATTTGCTTTATCATTACATGATGCAACAACGCATAATGTTTTGTTGAATCCTCCACCTCATTCTAGTATATGAAAATATGACATTATGAAATGAACAAAGGAAGAACTAACATCAACAACTTTTGAATGGCTCCATTGCATCGACAACCCAAGTGGACAAAGGGATATCTCACAAAACATACTACGTAGAATTCGGGAATCTTATTAGTATTTCTAAACATTGTGTGCAAATATTCAACTAAAATGTAAATATCATTACGCTTATTAAAGGAAAGCAAAAGATTGGATATATGTGGGCACATCCGCACATGTAAAACAATTTTGAGTGATTAAACTATTAACCCATGGAATTAACTTGAGGGCACATGTAAAACAATCTTAAGTGTACAACATAAATGTGGGCACATGTAGAATTAACTTAAGCCCAATAGTTTCATAGTGGAAAAAAGAACAACTTAAATTGCTTTAACAAACTACTAACCTAAATGAATATAAAAGATTTTTTTTTTGCCGTTAGAAAAAAAATCTACACATGCCATACATACATACCCAAATTTCTGGTTGCTTCTCTCCTTGTCAGCTAGTTCCCATTAATTACTAATTATGGGGCAGAAAATTATGGTGTCAGATTGCCAAAATAATGAGCACGATTGATATTTCTTTCCAAATCAGTGAATGCTAACAGGTTTGCCCATTATATTTCATACTCATTGCACCAGCGCATCTAAAAGTAATCCAAAGACAGCGACTAATTATGGCGGCAAAATGGTTTAACGTAATATTGCGGTGAAAGCAAATGTACAGATTATCAAACTAGGACACTAGGTGAAAAGGAATGCAATGATCAATGAAGAGGAAATATATGAACCTGACATAGCTGGTGTGACAACACCATCCGCTATCACCATAGAAGTACCAAAAAGAACAAGCATCAAAAGCAGCTTCTTTAGCATAGATGAAGTCTCAAGATGCTCCTTGATCTTCAAAGACCTCTCGAGTTCTACTGAAGGCACCTTGAGTTGGAAATTTGATATACGGGTGTCAGAGGGTAATTGGTTAGGAAGCAGACTAGCCTTTGCATTCCTGCATATTAGCGAGTATAAAGCAAATGTCCCTCCTGCCAAATATACAGAACAATCATTATTAAACATAATGCTTAAAGAAAGGCATTTGTGTCTAATCTATTTCCTGGAGTCTAGTCATAGGATATTTGTTGAACATTATATCAAAAGTGTACAATGGGCTGGTACCAACATCCCCAAAGATGACACCTAGAGTCTGAAGAGTTAGCACAATACTCCTGCCTAAGGTAAATTCCTGAAAGAAAATGCAGGACTGAGATATCAGCAGAGTACAAACGTGCATATAGTATGAAGCTGGCACCAAATTTTGAAGGCATCATATGCACGCATGGCATTTGGATGGTCTATACAGCTAAAAGAAAAACAAAACTATATTAAACATCAGTTTATTACCTTCTCATCTCGATCATGCCCTAGCTAGCGGCGCACGGGCCACCGGCGGCGTAAGCGCGAGGCGCACGGGCGGGGGTGCTGCCCTCGAGTCGGCGACACTCGGGAGGCGGCGGTCGGGCCACCGGCAGCGGAGGAGGCGGCGGTCGGGCCACCGACGGGCGGAGGCGGCGGCGCACGGGCGGAGGAGGAGGCGGCGACGGCGGAGGAGGAGACGGCGACGGGCGGAGGCGGCGGCGGCGCACGGTGGGCGGAGGAGGCGGTGGCTCACGGGTGGGCAGGAGGCGCATCGGGAGGAAGCGGCGGCGGCGGCGTCGGGCCACCGCCGGGAGGAAGCGGTGGCGGTCGCCACCGCCGAGGAAGGAAGACGCGCGGCGACGCACAAACGGCCGCCTGGATCGAAGTTCTGGGTGGGAATGAAACGGCGACGAGTAGAATGGGGATCGATTCTCGGGGTATATGGCACTTAGGGTCGACGGTCGAGCTGTCCACCCTAGTCCATTAGGGTCGATGACCATGTGGATGTCGCCGACCATAATGCGCCCATTTGGTGGAGGGCCATATTTGGCGGTCGACCCTACACTAGGGTGGACGGCCCATACACATGCTATCGACCATAATGTTCAACAGTTCCCCAAATCCAGGCGGGAGGAAGTGGCGCTTTTTTCACGTTAGGGTGGACGGTTGTTCGCTCGGGTCATCGACCTTAATTTATTTTTGGTGGGCGGGTGTTTTGGCCGTCTACCATATTTGTGGTCGTCGAGAATAAATACTTTTCCTGTAGTGGTAGCATCTCCAATGGCCTTGAGGTGGTCATCACGTTCTTCGCGGGATGAGATGCTCCAACTTGCTTTCCTGCTTGACATGCGCTACACACCCTATCTTTCTCAAAGACAATATTTGTTAGTCCAAGGATGTGATTGCCCTTAATGAGTTTGTGAAGGTTTCTCATACCAACATGGGAAAGCCTGCGATGCCATAGCCAACCCAAGCTAGATTTAGCCATTAAGCACGTTTCAAGGTTAACTCTATCCGTATGGAAGTCTATGAGATAGAGATTTCTCTTTAAACGACCCTTAACAGCTATTGAACCATCATCCCTCTTAATGACATCCACACCCTTATCACTAAACACACAATTGTAGCCCGCTTCACATAATTGAGCAACGGACAACAAATTGTAGCTTAGTGATTCAACAAGTAAAACGTTATTTATATGGAAATCATTTGTAATTAAAATCTTACCTAAACCTACCACTTCACCTTTTCCATTATCGCCAAAAATGATGCTCTCACTATTTGATCCATTTGCTTCCAAATGTGCGAACATTGCCCTTTCTCCGGTCATATGATGTGTACATCCGCTATCCAAGATCCAACTTGATCCACCGGAGATGTAGGCCTACAAAATGAAATTTAGTTTTTGCTCTTTGGTACCCAAACTTGTTTAGGTCCACGCACGTTAGCAACAAGTGATTTAGGTACCCAAATAGATCGCATACAAGAAACATTTTTGGGCTTACCCCCAATGTGACAAGCAACTACTCTACCGAGGCTAGTCCTCTTAAGCACATATGAAGCAAGGAAAGTGGATTGAGCTTTATGCTTAGAGTTTGCTTCCCCTTTAACGAAGTGAATGGGCTTGCTCGAGGGAGCCACCACAATGTGGTTTCCTTTGCCCTTGGGAGGGACATATCCAAGCCCATGCTTCATAGGGTTACCTTGGTGCTTACCGAGGAACTCCTCTAGTCCCTTGCTAGCCTTATAGGACTTTTGAAGTCCATCTTCGAGCATTCCCTTGAGCTTCTCATTTTCATGAGCTAATACTTGCAAAGTCTCAAGGTTAGTGACACAAGCATCAATATTAACGTTGTAACATCTAGCACATCCATTGCTTGTAGAGGGTAGTGAAGGATTGGAGTCAATGGTTGAGGTGATGGGAGGGCTATTCTTGAGATCAACAAGCTTCAACTCAAGAGCCTTGCAAGCGTCCTTTGCCTTAGCAAGTTCCTCTTCGAGTGAAGCGTTGGTGATCTCAAGACTAGTCACCTTAGATTTGGTCAAATTTGAGCTCTTAACCAATTCCTCATTTTTCTTTCTTTCAAAAGATAAGCTCTTCTCTAGCTCACGATTTTTCTCCTTTTTGAGGATGAGCAAATCCTCTTGAGCCTCGAGAGTAGCTTCCTTTTGTTCTACAACTTCCTCCAATTTTTCAATATCCTTTAAGAGCAAATTTAATTTATAAATATCAATATTTTTCATAGACTTAAGCACAGTGTTAGCATCATCATCATCACTATCACTATCGTGCTCATCTAGGCATTCATTAGCAATGGAGGGAGTGGAGGCAAGTGGTGATACCTTGTGCCCCTTTGCCATGAGGCACATTGGAGCAACTTCATCGTCATCGCTCAAGTTGTCGAAGAGGCCCTTCGACATTGTTGGAGTAGAGGATACAGCGATGGCAACGGAGGCAATTCCTCCATCTTCATCGGAATTTGACTCGGAGTCGGAGTCGGAGTTGGAGTCGGTGTCGGAGTTCCACTCCTTTCCAATGTAGGCATGACCCTTGCCCTTGTACTTCTTGCTCTTCTCCTTGTCCTTGCCCCGATACTTGTCCTTCTTGTGCGACTTCTCATCTTTGTTCTCCTTGTGCGGACACTCGGCAATGAAATGACCAGTTTCGCTGCATTCATAGCACCTTCTTGTGGAGTGTCTCCCCTTTGATTTTCTTCTAAAGTTTCTTGATTGACCTCCTTGTTTGGAATTCTTCTTCTTGAAGAATTTGTTGAATCTTCGCACAAATAGAGCCATGTCCTCATTTGTCAATGGACCACACGACTCTTCGTCTTTACTCGTGCTCTCTTCTACTTGGCGCACTACCTTGACAGCCTTCAAAGCAATGCCCTTCTTCTTCCCAAACTTTAGTTCTTCCACAACTTCGGCCTCCTTAATCATCATCTCATCCATCATTAGTCGGCCAATTACATCATGAGGTGTCAAAGTATCGAAGTTTGGTCGGTCACGGATGAGTTGAACCAAATTTCGGTTGGTGGGGGTGATCACACGAAGAATGATCTTGACAACTGCCTTGTCAGAGAGATCGGTGCACCCAAGACCTTTTGCTTGATTCACAAGCACCATCAAGCGGTCAAACATCTTAGTGTACGATTCTCCATCTTCCAAGGTGAATCGACTTAGCTCACCAATAATTAGCTCAATCTTAGACTCGCGGACGCTTGATATTCCTTCAAGTGTGACCAAGAGTCTGTCCTAGATTGCTTTTGCTTCTTCGAGTCCATCTACCCGGTTAAATTCAGAATCGCTCAAAGCATTGAATAAAGCATTGACGGCCAAATCATTAAAGTGTTGAGCTTTGTCTTCTTTAGGAGTGAGATTTTCTGGATCAACAGGCTGGAAACCTGTTTGCACAATCTTCCAAATAGAAGGGTGAAGTGATCTCAAGTGCATCTTCATCTTATGTTTCCACGCGGCATAGTGAGTGCCATCAAAGTGAGGCGCTTGACCGGAGGGCACGGAAACATACGATGAGGAGCTTAAGACGCCGAGGGAATTATAATCAAATGCAATTGCAACCCCACTACCGGAGCCCGCAACCTTGGTTTGGTTAAGGCCTTCGGTAGTCTTCTCTATTCCCGACATATTGATTCTCCAAGCGGTTAAGCCAAACTACGGAGATTTGGCTCTGATACCAATTGAAGGATCGATAAAGTCGCCTAGAGGGGGGGTGAATAGGCGTTTACAAAATTTTACGACCTAATTTGTAGCGGAATTACCAGACTATCCGACTTGGATATCGGACTATACGATATATACCGGACTATCCGATATATGCAATCGGACTATCCGATCAGAGCGAGAGAAAATTGATCTAACACAGGATAAAGTAGATCTAGGGTAGGCTATCAACCAAATAAGTGCAAGGCAATATACTAGTAAGCAGGATGCAGCAGTTATTACAAAATAAACCTAATCAAAGCAACAAGAGAGAATCAAACCAAAGATTCGATGCACGGTTGGTTTTTCCCGAAGTTCGGATCTTTGAGGAGATCCTACGTCTCCGTTGAGGAGGCACAAAGCCTGGGTCTCACTTGACCTCTTTCCTCCCGGTGTTGCACAAAGCACTCGCTGGTTTCACTTCTTGATCCCTTTCCTTGCGGAGGTGGAATCGAACCTTCACAAACTTCCGGCAGCGTCCCACACGAAGATCGGGAGCTCACCGGTGACTCCTAGCCGTCTAGGAGACCTCAATCTCCAAGAGTAATGAATGGAGTGTCGATCCGCTCTTGGAAATCACCCTAGTGCTCAAATGGACTTTCACGGTTTGCAAATAAGGCACTATTGGGACACTTGCTACAACTCTTAACTAATTTCTCAAAGATGAACACAAGAGAGAGCAAGTGAAAGCAAGAGAGTAGCAAGGATGAAATAAATGCTCAAAGACACCAAAGAGGTAGCGAGAAATGAGGGAGTGGGTGGGGTATTTATAGCCAAGACACAAAATGTAGCCGTTCTGCCCTGTGTCAGACCCCACATCGGACTATCCGATGCCTGTCATCGGACTATCCGATCTGTAAAAATCTCCAGGTCGACTCCACTCAAAAATTCAAATTCTTTTGAAATAAAACAAATATCGGACTATTCGATGACATACATCGGATGTTCTGATAAAACCCGAGAGTTTTCAACACAGCACAGTTTCTTCCAAAATTTCTAAGTGTATATCGGACTATCCGATATGAGACATCAGACAATCCGATAATTCCAGAGAGTTTTCAATGAAGAAGAAGTTTTCAAAAATCTTCTAAGTCCATATCGGACTGTCCGATATTTGACATCGGACATTCCGATAATTCCCGAGAGATTTTACATGAGGAGACAAATTTCCAAATCCTTCTAAGTCCATATCGGACTGTCCGATATCTGACATCGGACAATCCGATAATTCCCGAGAGTTCCAAGCTTAAAGACATAGAAAAATTTTCAGACTACATCGGACATTCCGATATCAACTATCGGACAGTCCGACTTTTCCCGAGAGATCCAAAACCAGCAACCACACTCACACTGGAAAATCCGATACTATCGGACTATCCGATATTAACATCGGACACTCCGATAATATCAGCACAATAAAAACACAAAGTGAGTGCCATGCATGGTGACTTCCAAAACTCATTTTGTAAAAGATGTTCATCTGAGCACAGAGGTCATTTCTAAAGCACCTACATCCCATCCCTCTTGATAGTACGGCGATCCTATCGACTCAATTAAATGAAAAACCTACGCTAAGTCGACACCGTTCTTCTTTTCATTTTTGAGGGTCGTCATTGTCCGTAGATGCGTTCCTTTTAGGACTATCACCTGCTCATAAACTCATTTAAGCCATTAGTCCCTTAATCGTTTGTCATTAATCATCCAAAATACAATTAGGGGCCTAGATGCACTTTCAAAATAACAAGCGTGAGTCCAAGACTCAGCATAGCACAACAATTAGCAATATCGATATCAATTAAAGTATTTAAATCAATGACATGCTCATATCTCTCATACCAAATTAACAAGTACATAAAACAAGGAAATCACCGTCAGTTACCTCATCAACTACTTTGCTCACTTATTGCACATACCTCATTAGACAACATTGGATGAGTCCACGACTCGATCCATTGTTACCTGTAAATTACCCTCAACTCAAGGATCATCAGTTGCCATTCATCATTATCAGTACCAAACAATGCATCAGACTTAACCATAATACAAATAAGTTGTCGCAATCAATATGTTGACCACCACTCCTTTTGCAACATTATGCGATGTGAATATGCTTAAATGCTCATATGCACCTTTCAAGGCCTATACCGGTATGGTTGAGTGCACACCCGTCGGTGTGCACCCTCTCATTCCCCTCCATCCCGTGGAGGGTGCCTACTCTTGCTGACTCTCTCCCATGCACTCGTGTGTATGAGACTACGAGGTAGGTCTTTCGTGCTCACTACGGGTGAGCACCGAGGCCCACATCAACATGGGACGCCTCATCCTTTATGAATGCACAAATGCAATTAACACAATTAAATTGCAACTTCAATCATTTCATTTTTTTCCATTCCGTGTAGACATGACCGGAAGTATGGATAACAATCAAATTCTCATATTCATGATTAACCATTCCCAGCTGTCTAATCGAACTCAAGAATGAGACATAGTAGCAATTGTGTCATTTCTTTCGGCGTGTAAGTCACAACCCAAAAATCTGCACCGCAATACACTTATTTAGCCATAACCAAAAGTGAAAGCCTCAACTAATCCTTGTATCCATATATGATCATCCATACTAGCCTAATCAAAATCATGAGAAAAACCAGGGCAACATATCGCATAATTTAATAGCACAACGAAATTTCTCAAATATACTAACACTAGAAATAACTTAATCATTTAAACCTCACGTCTTGACACTCAACCCAATCTCAACAACGCCAATGTACTTGCCTTAACCGCGAGGAATGGAGTGGCGGGAAGAAGAAGCCACTCCCAAAGCTACTCCACCTGGAAACACAATTGCGAGCTCAATTTCACAAGTTCTAGAGTCAACAAACAACAACTAACAACACAATTACTCTCTAAATCAAATTTGCCCAAACTTTGAATTTTCAGACAAAACTGCTTGGATAGCTCACTTTGCCATAGCACAACTATTACTATAGAACTTCAAATTAAGCCAAAAAAAAGACATTTTAAGCATCTACACTGAAATTCCCATCTATCTCTAAGCAATTGCAAATTTCAACCCGGCCTCTAACTTGCCCTAAATCACAAAACAAAATTGAATCTGCTACTAGTCATAATTTGGACAGCATGAGGTAAAACTTGCATAACTTTTTAATGGATGAACCAAATTGAGTGAACTCAGATTCTAATTAATCACAAGAGGATAATATACAACTCTATTATAGCCATTTATTAAAAAGATGCATCACTAATTCCCAGATTAGAGATGAATAGAGGGTAAAAGCATTAACAATAGATTCTGAACAGCAGGCACTAAAATGAACATAACTTTTAATTGGCTAAGTAAAAATTTGCATTCTTGAGCTCCAAATGACCACAAAAGGATAACCTATAGTTAACCTACAGCCATTTGTTCAGCACTTAAAATAAAAGTCCTCAAACTGCCCTCTGAATTTCAGACCAACTCTGAACTTTTCAGCAGAAATTGCAGTTCTGGATAGCAACTTCAACAGGCTATAAATTTTTATTCATAACTCCAAATCAAGGAAAAAATTACAATTTATAAATCTACAGGAAATTTCCTACATTTCTCTAGGCAACCAAAAATCCTAATTCGTCCTGTAGCTATATCTAATCTTCCGTTGAACATTTCGGGTGCAATCCAAAACCAAATCTGGATAGACAACACCAAAAATGGCATAACTTTCAATTGGCTGATTGGATTTTATTGTTCTTGTACTCAAATTAAAGGGGATTCTACGATCTACAACTTTCTCTATAGCCAAATATTCAAAAAATAACTTTACCTTGCCCAAAATCGATACTACAAAACTGGTGACGAATCTGCTCAAAAACAGCACAGGGTTCCTCCATTCTAGGGCTAGTCTCTCTCCAAAATTTTCACATCTAGGAACCCTAGAACCCAAATAAACCAGTCAAGGGCCTCCAAACTGAGCTCCAAAGCAATCATCCATGGGGGAGAACCACTCACCTAGAGGAGGAAGCAAGAGAGGAGAGGGGGAGTTGTTGCAGCAAGGAGGGGCGCTGCTTGGAGGAGGACCAGGGGTGGCTGGCCTGGGGATGAAGAAGCTAGGGAGGGGGAGGCGCCAGGAGGGAGGAAGAAGCAGGAGGCGCCAGGAGGAAGGAGAGGTAGGCTGCGCCAGGAGGAAAAAAAGGAGGAGGAGAGGGAGGAAAAAGAAAAGGGGGAAAAGAAAAGAATTTTCATCCGCGATAGAAGAAAATTCATCTGCGACGATTCATTTCATCTACGACATTACATGCTCATATTACCATTTCAAAAGACAGGGTGTGCTTGCCATTCTTGTTTCTTCTCCATATCAAGGAATAACGTCACTGGGCTGGTGCAAAATTGGGTTTAGGTAATGTAACGATTATGTTATGATCTCCATGCCGACACACCTAAGGAAGTGTGTTAAATGGCCTGGCAAAAATGGTAGATCATTTCTTTTGGGTAAAGTTGTCCTACAGAGTGTAAATCTAATTAATTAGCCACGCCTACGGTCAAAGGCACTTGGTAGCGTCATCACATAGCTAGACTTTTAATATTTCAAAAATTATTTGGTGGGAAATTGGAGTTTTGAAATGTATACATGTTAGGGGATGGCATAAGAATGGATTTGAACCAGTCGAGGAGACTACATTATGATGCTTGGTACCTTGTTAATATTTTGTTATCACAGAAATTGCTCTTCTACAAATCTCGGTTACAATCTACCATATGATATGATATGATTTAATTGTTCCATTGCAAAATAACTATAGAAACTTCTGCATTGTTATAACCTGCATTTGTCAAACACTACAAGTCTTGCTGAGTACACAATGTACTCAATATTGCTATCATTATTGTTTTTAGGTGACGACATTGAATACCCCGGTGATATTTATGATCCTACGGAATACAATGATGAAGCCTTTTTCTAAGGATTTACTTTGTTTGTTGCCTGAGGGATATGGGCATACTAAAAGATGAAAAATGTTTCTGCTGCTAGTTTTAAGTTTTTGGATTGTAATATGATTATGTGAACCTATGACATTACTATAATTGTAATAATATTGTGTATGGATGTGATATCGATTTATAAACTGTGCGTACTAGCTACTGATCTAGAGACTAGTACTGTATGCACAGGGAACTCATTGTTGATAATTCATTATCAAAAATGGGGTCGTTACAGTTACGTCTTTCTTTGTTAACATTGCATGTGTATGTGTGTATATGTTTTTGAAAGATGTATACATGTCTTTCAAACATGACTTTGTTAATTTGAAATTTCCAATAAACTTGGTAGGAATGGCCTCTGACCAGGGAAAGTGCTAGAGTGAGCTGGGCCCTTAAATATGGACGAAGGAGGAAGGGTAGCCCAAACCCTAGCCCAACGTACTACCTGAACTTAGAGCATCCTGACATGGAGCAACCATGCGCCACTACCATAGACCAACCTGACATCACTAACGTAGGCGAGGTAAAGTATTAGTAGATTGTGGTTCTCAAAACATTGTAGGGTCAAACGACTAATTAGAAGATAAAATTGCAGGCTCAGACGTCTGATGAATGGAGGCAGCACTCAGGTCGTGGTCTGAGCAAGATGCCTAAGGGACTTTGTAAAATAGTGGAGCTCTCAGCAGTCGGAGAACCTGCTATACCCGAGTCATCATTGGGGCTGTACAGGATAGCATGTAGGGTTCTTGCTAGGGATTATGTGCCCATCAGCTATAGATCATGGATTGACCACCGAGGTGACTAGTGGGTGGTTCCCAATGACCTGAAGAACTCACTGTGAGTCAAGCTAAAAGAAGTCTGGGACTAAGCTGGTTGCAAAGAAACATGCACTATGCATCATGTGCACAGCATGAAAGAATTGGAAGATGACACTGAATAAGAACTATGTGAAGAAGAAGGAAACGCCAAATTTTGACATGTACCCAAAGTTAAGAGAGTTTTGGGAGGACTTCGTGGCGTACAAGAAGTCCGAAGAAGCCCAGATAGTAAGTCAAAAGAACAAGGCAAACGCGGATAAGAATATTTACCCTCAAACACTAGGCACAGGTGGGTACATGAAGAAAATACCAGCATGGCATAGGTGCAAAGAAGAACTAGTCCACAGCAGCGTCATTCCTGCGACGGCCTAGTTGAGCGAACGATCAAAGTACCGGTTCCTTGGGAGGGGGGCTTCTATCTCAGATGATGGCAACTTAAACTTCAGAAGCGATATAGGCCAGGAAGTGTTGCGCAAAATCATAGGTGCTCATGTGCAGTCTTTCCAAGGCTCTTTCAGGCCACGAAGAGAGAATTATGAGCTAATCGTAGCCTTGGTAACAAGGAGCACCTTGGTCGCACCCAAGGAGTTGGTTTGGTGACATGGAAAGAAGACTTCCCAGCTGACACATAGTTGTATAGGCCATGGAAGAGAATAAGAGAAGATCAACTGAACCGTCAAATACAAGTTGCTGTGGCTAGAGCATTAGTAGAATAGAGAGCGGAACAGAAAGCTCTCAGCTCATGATAGTCACCCAATGACAACCCTCAGCTCTTCAGTCCTGGTGCTTGTAAGAGCAGCTGCACATCCATAGGGATTCTCAAAGAGCATGGACTCCATTTTCCAATGGATGACATCATAGAATAGACAACGTGCAAGCTGTATTTGTTCGCACATGGCATTACCATCAAGGTGGCTGAGGACAGGGCTTGGCCATGCGAGGATTCGCAAGTTTTGCACTGTCGCCCGATGCCGCCAGGATTCGCTAGGGTTGAAGTGGACAATGTAGTCTACTAATACCGTAAAATGGAGGTAGAGATCCCTGGCAAGATGGAAAAAAACAAACTAGGAGAAAACGTGCATGGCTTCCTCGTGTGGCGCAAGAGCTTGATTATGTTTGGCTCAGATGATGAGGACAATGACGATGATGATGGTCAGCCGCACACTCCACACAGAGACCTCCCTCGTTGCCACCACACAGAAAAAGTCCAACACCTCCGCCGACACCACCTAGAAAAAGTCCAACTCCTCCGCCAGCACCACCCAGAAAAAGTGCAATTCCTTCGCCGACATCTAAAAAGAATCAAACACCATCACCATCTGTAAGTTCAAGCTCCAATGGTTTTGGCGATTGATTTAATATTAATGTTTAATGACAAATCTAATCATTATGAGACTAACATGTTTATTGAGCTCCAATGGTATGCACTCATATTCACTTCTGTTATGTTATTGCATACTTAGAATTCAAGTTAAAGTATGAATGTCCCCATTATATTGACCACAAAATATGCATCATGTTTCCAAATCCATATATTACTTGGATGCACACATCTAAGGGGAGTTCACACTCTAACTTGAAGAGTCAATTTAAATGAAAATTTAAATTGAGTTCATTTGACTTATTAATCATTAAAGAACACTTCATCATGTGTTGATAGTGTCCTTGATTAACTAAGAACAAATGAATAGTTCTTATATATAATGAAGCATGTGTTGCATTATTGTACTTAAGACACATTTATATCATTTAAATTGATTTGGATTGTGCTCAATTGATCTAAAGGCATCCAACATGTGTTAATGGAGTGCAAGAGATAATTGAGACAACCATGCATCTTGGACTAACTACTTTCATAAGTTGTGAAAGAGCTAGGTTAAGTCCAAAGATGATTGAGATGATGAAAACGGAAAAATGATGACATCATGAGGTGATGGGCGTCAAGAGGAGATCCTGTAGAAATTAAGAGAAGTGCCGAGTGATGATTCTGATAGAGCGTATCATTGAAGATCATAAAGACCCCAAAGGGGATTGCTTGCGTGCGACGGCTCAAGGTATAACTGTAATACTACAAAGCGCTTTTCCAGGTTTTTGGCGGTGATGTTCTCATTTTCTTGATTCAAGTATTTATTCTCAAGAAGAGGTTTGTCGCCTTGCGTTTAAAAAAATTTAGTGAAGGTTAGGGTTAAAGTTTGAGGTTTGGGGAGGGTATTTTTGGAATTTCCCTCTCCTCTCTTTTCTTGTGGTCATTATTTTCCGTGGCCAAGATATTTCTCCCAACATTCCTAGCCGACACCCACCTCTTCTCAAGGCTGCCACAAGCCGTCTTCCTCCTCCCTTCGATCGGCCGCTTGGCTCCAGCCCTGGCGTGGCCTCCCTTGACCTTGTCTGGTCGAGCCCCTCCCTTGCCTCCTCCCGCCTGCTCCGGCCCATGACGCTTCCTCCTCTGTCAGTCTTGCCTCTCGGTAGTGCCAAGACTGCGGCAAGGTGGCGAGAGGCCTGTGCTCTCAGAAGAAGAAGAACCAGCGACCACCGGCGAAGAACCTCTCCTTAGCTCCCTCCTTCCTCCATGGATGAGCTTTGAGGTAGTCTAGCTTGGGTGTTTTCAGTGCATGCTAGGTGTTCGATGAAATGCCTAGAAGGTTTAGGTTGTGGTATCGCAGTGAGTGAAGTGTGCAAGGTTGAGAGATGGGCTTTGAAATGCTAGAATCGATGCCATGCTCCCAAGTTTTATGATTTAATTATGCTAAAATTCCCTTGTTATCATGCTCCCAAGTTTATCAATGTTGGCTAGGATTAATTGTCGTTGATGCCATGTTATCATGTTCTTTTGAAGATCATCGGACTATATATGTATTTGTGTATGATGCTTCTAATCGGCTGATGCTTCTGATCATTTTCGAAGTACTTACATGTGCTTGGGTTTTGTTTGCTTGATTTATGGCTGTACAACTCAAAGGCTGAGACAACATATTCTTGATGTAGGAAATTTGATCATTTCTTTGATTCTTGCTATATGCTCAGCTTTAGAATATTTATTGGTAAAGAGAATTCATGCTCTAATATGCTGGATTAGTTGTCATTTACTGCTATTGAGGGGAAGAGTACTCAAACTATAGTGGAACCCCTATTCGGTAGGCAAATCGCCTTTGTTTGATTAGTTAAAGTCGTGATCGAATAGGAATCGCTAATCCTATCATTTGAGTTTGTCTTGATTTATATTAAAGTAGACAACCGATACCAAGGTATGGCTGTGGTGTGGACTACTGGAGTAGATCACATTTGTAGATAGCTCTGGTTGGTGCAACCACCGTTGTCTGAGAATATTTAAGGTTTCGATAGAAATTGTGATCTTAAGCTATTGTGTAAGTTTTGGTTAGATGGTTGAATTAGAATTTTCGAATACGCAGATATAATGGGAGAATTTCATGTAGACCGTGCTAATGTCTTCAACTACTTAAAACGAAATTGCACCGAACTAATTAGAAGAAGTTGAAGTGAGTTATCCCGAATGCGAGTATTTACCAGTGATTGCTATTTTCAGGTAGAGGGTCTTTGGGGGTTGCCTCGACCCCGCGTCACTTTGTCTTCAATAAAAGGCAAGTGCAACTCCTAGAGCATTGTTAGGATGTTAAATGCTTTGTTTGCGATAAGATTATGAAAATTCTAATGATGTGATTATGTTTATTAGCATGTCTAGAAGTTGTTTTTTTGTATGGTGATGAGGGTGGATGAATGTTAGCAAATTGGTAAGTAAGTTATTCAATTCCCATTTATTGCATTGCATTACGAAATTGTACAAACGAGTATGGTTATGTTGATGCAAGTGTAGGGACAAGCTTGCACTATAATCACCTAGTTCATATCTGTAAATTTCATCTACTTTATAGAAATTATGTGATGCCTTTCCCTGAATTTTATTCATGACTTTATTTACTCTCGAATGAATCACATTGGGGAAATAGCAAGTTAATTGGTACTTCCATATTGGTTATGGCTATGTGTGGTGAAAATGAATGAGGGATGAAATGCATTCACGTCAATTGCATAATTGCATTCATGATGGACGAGGCGTCCCATGTTGATCGGGCCTCGGTGCTCACCCGTAGTGAGCACAAAAGTCTATTTGTAGTCCCATTCATCGAGGTGAATGGGAGCAAGTCGAAGAGTAGGCCCACCAGGATGGTTGGGATTGAGGTGCACACCGACGGTGTGCACTCACTATACCGTATATCGCTATGACAATGTGCATTATGAGCATGCATGGTGCATTCATTTTTTGAGTCATGAGAAAAAAGGGATGAGAGCATAAAAGCATTGCATTGTGTGTTGCAATTGGTAAATGTTAATTGATGAGAAGGGAAATGACAAGGTGAGAACATCTTGTATTGTCTAACCCTATTTATTGGTTATCAAGGTTCACATGTCCGTATTTATCAAGGATGTTTCATGAGACAACAGGTATATCTATCAGTACCACAATATAGCAAATTTACAGAAAATAAACGTATGAATGAAACCATTTGATAAACAAAAGGAAAATTAAATACTAGGATCAATATAATCAAAGGGGTTCTTGCCTTGCTTAATTGCTATTTTTGACAAAGTTGAGGTTGCAGCTAACGATGGCGATGACAGAATCAGAGACGTCAGGTTCTATACATTGTTACCGACTAAAAAGCAATAAGGAGCAAATAACAAACTTCAATAAGGGCAAAAAGAAGATCAACAAGAGACCAAATAAAGACTCACTGAAGAAAACATGAATATTATAGGGTTTAGATAGAATGATTCAATATTTTCATGTTTTAGTTTGGTTAAGCATTCATATCATTAATAGCCTTCAAGATGAGCGATGAATGTTTTTCTTTTATAGATTATCCATGCTTGCTTTACGAATTCAAGAAGCTAAAATTATGCACTTTTATATTTATAATTTCAAATTCAAGATTGAAAAATTATTTAGATTAATAGAATTAGAACACTAGTTACCTTGTTGTATGATATGAATGAATAGTACTTAATCCTTAATTTATTTTGCACACAAATTGGTTTTGAATATGCTAGATCTATTAGGTTAGATTACTGGTTATATATATTAGTGGTTTTTAAGAAGGTTCTGGCGATACAAATATCTGAAGTACAAGTTTCTTCATTATTGCTAAGGTTGTATATTCATATTATGAAGTTCAGAAATCATAATACTTAATGTTATTTAGCTATCAGGATTAATATGCAAAGCATGACGAAACATGATTATTTCTTCAGAATAGGGTAGTCTTTACTTTGGAGAACATTCATAAGTTGATTTGATAAATTTTAGGACTTGAACGAGACATGCTATTTGTCGCGATTCGGGAACCTGGTCCTTGAGCTTACTTGTTGAATGAGGATCAACCTAAGGCCCCTTTTTAGCGGGGGTATAGCTTCCGAGGTCCTACCTAGCTACTTAAACGAGGCAACCAAGTGTAACATCCTCATTTTTCATAAAAATTAAAACCACGCGTGTAGCATTTGTAAAAAAAATAAAATAATAAGATAAAATAAAATCTTGTTTATAATAAAAACATTTGAAAAATGAGAATGTTCTTTTCAAATATTTTCAAAACTTGATTCATAAATTAAAGTTTGTTGATTATATAAAGTTTTGTACAAGTGTCGATTTACTAAAAGAATTTTTGCAGAAAATCTATATTCTGAAAAAAATCCAAAACTAAGTTTATTAGGTTCCAAATATTCCCTAGTATTTTAGAGAATTGTTCCAAGAATTTTAGAGCCTTTTTACTATTTTATCTCAAGCGCTATTTGTGTAAATCAATTTAAATCCGAAAATTAAATGTTGGTCCACATGTCAGCCTACTGTACGTCTTCTTCAATCATGCATGTCCAGACTCCATATATAGACGAACTTTCTCTCTCTCCCTTCCACCATTACAGCATTTTTGAGCTCTTTAATCATTGCCGTTTCCACCCCTTTAACTAAGCATTAGCGTCTCATTCAACTCCACTAAGAACTAGTTTTAATCCAGCCACTAAATCTCATCACGCATGCATGAACTGACGCCAATCAAGATGATAATTCTTCATGCATGCAACGGGCACTGGCCGCCGAGATGCCTGTGGCCACGTCCGTCGCTTCAATACCTGAAGTCTACAGAATGATGAGCTCCCAACTGACGCCATTAATACCCATTTCATATGCAATCAAGGAAGAGATTAGTTCCCACCAACATGCAGTGATGACTACCGTTCATGCGCATAGAGCTTGCAATCAAGTTTAACCTCAGTGCTCCTGCTACCATTATTGGTACTGAACGGACTATAAATTGGTGAGCACCAGTACCGCAGCATGTCCCCGAATCCATTCCAACTGCTCCTGAGTTTTGTTTCCTGCACGTAAACACCAGAAACACTGTCATCTTCCCCAGAGCCAATCGTCGGCTTGTGCCACCGCCACCCGGCCGCCTTGCCGCTGTCGCCACCGCCGCCGGCTAGTTCACCGTGAAGCACCGCCGTCGGACGATCGTTCGGTCAGCTTTGATCCCTCTCCACCAAGCGCCAAGTTCACAAAACCAAAATTTCCTTCTCTGTTGAAGCCGAACTCTCTTGAAGCCGAAGTACAGTAGTGCACAACTAGTTGTTTTATGTTTCATTGTTTGTACATGTCTTTTCAACAATTTGCGAAATTTGTCTATTTTGTTGCAAACTCGTTTTAGCTCCAACTTGCATGCAACAAATTTTGTAAATTAGTAAAAATTAATACCTAGATACGTTAATTTTACTGAAATTTTATAAATAAATTTATGCTGTTAAAATATTCACGGAAAGTCCAAATTCACGAATTTTGTAGTTTCTAAACTGTACATCCAAAAATGACAAAATAAATTTTATAAATCTTAGAAAATGCTAAACTATAGATCTGGAAGTTTTCATGAAGTTATGAATTAATTTGATTTTCTGTATTTTCTGAATGTGTGTTTATTCGTTGTTTTTCATGCGATAGAAACGTTTGACGCCGACGCCGTCACTGACCAACAAGAAGAAGACAACTCTCTCCTCCTGACCAAGGCAAGTTCCTAGCAAATTTTTGCAAGTTCCCTTGAAGCATGTTGATCCATGTATTGAAATGCTTTGTAGATTTACAAACTTGCATGCTATGTTGATTATATATATATATATATATATATATATATATATATATATATATATATATATATATATATATATATTATGATAGATTGTAGTTAAATACCTTGATAATATGTATGTTTGCTACATATTAAACCATCTGTCCTTTGGCTGCCCTAGAATGATTAATATAAATGGCTTGACACCTTTTTTAGTATAATAGTAGTGCTTAGTTATGCTAAATACTATTTGTATGTTTAATTGAAGGCTTGTCACTTGAAGTTCTGAATGATTGAGTGAAAGTATTATTTTAAAAGGCGAGTTGGTGCTGCCGCTTGGTAAAATAAAAGAAAAGATTTGGTATTTAAAAACTTGAATAGGGTGGAAGGTTGCAAGGCGGGTGCAAAATGCACGAGACTCAGTTTGAGTATGTACCACCCTAGTCACCCTAAGGACCGATCCCTTGTGATTGTCAAACAATGTACAACAAAGCTTGTGCTGGTTCCAGATGGGACGGCCTGGCCAAGTAACTAGTGAAAGCTTAATTAAGGCATGCCGACGGTGGAGTAGGCGTGGTTGGAGCCACAGGAGTCCTCACAGCGCAAGAGGGCTTCCATTATGGTTGTAGCCATTTGGTGGTGAAACCTCGTGAAGCGTGTCTTAGTTAAGATGTAGCTAGAGAAATGGCCTTGTGATTTTCACTTAGGGTTATATGCCCAAGGAAGTGTATGACCAAAAAGAGTGAAATATCTCTCATGCGTAAAGCGTGCAAACTCTGCAGAGTAAACAAACTATTCAATAGCCGTACCCACGGTCAAGGGTGGATGAGGCGTTGTCACATGGTAGATTTTCCTACTTGGTTTCAAAATAAGATATTTATAAAAGAAAAGCAATGGTTGGAGCCGTGAATGTTTTGATTTGATGAAAGTCCGTGGTTGGAGCCACGAGGAAAAGATTTCAAAAGAAAACCATGGTTGGTGCTGTGGAAAAGCATTCTTAAAATAAAACCCTAGCCAGCGACGTGAGTTGGTTTGTGTTTTGTTTTTCCACGGTTGGAGCCGTGTTCTGAAAAGTTTGAAACTCTTATTTCTTAAAAGAAAATACCTTTGAAAACTGCTCTTCAAAATTCTAGTATAAAATTTTAAAAATTGGCTTTTGGCAAATTAACCAATTCCTTCCCTTGAATTAAACTACATACTGCATTCCTTTTCGGACTTGTTGAGTATGTTGCATACTCACCCTCGCTTTTCAATGCGGGGCTGCTTATTCCATAAAGCAGATGAGGAGATCAGAGATAGCTATCCAAGAGCCTGCATTCTACCGTTCGACATCTACGATGAAGGCTTTGAAGAGGAGGATCATCCGGACGTCTAGGATCGCGTTTTCTCCAGTCTTTGCCTGTGGTGTTTTGGACTTCGCTTCGTCAAGTTAATTTGCCAATTTAATGTTTCCACTGCTGTATGACCTACGGGTCCAACCTTTGTAATAATGGGCCATGTCGACCAGTACTCTGAATTAAATCTTTATTTATTGCATGGTTATGGTCCATACTATTATGATCTGTGTGTACTAGCTATTGATCCGTGGACTAAATGCAATTAAACACAGTTGGGGCCCGTATCCTTTTATGGGTTACGGAGAATGGTATCGATGCAAGATCAGTAGAACGTGACCTAGTTAGAATGGCCAAGCCTTAAGGATGATTATTTGCATAAAAATATATTTATGAACTTCTAAGTTCCTTTGCTTCTATCTTTTCTATCTTAGCATCTTGCTCCTACCTTATCTTTCATTTAAAAAGTTTTACTGACCTTGCCTTGTTTCAAAATTCGCAGATGCCTTGCTATACCTCGTTTGCTGAGAAGGAAGGAGGTTTTTGTGAGCAGTTGTCTTTGATGCTCCAGGAGTTGGGATTTCCCCATCGTCCAGAATATCGATGCACCTCAGTGCCCAGCATTGGCTACAACATGTGGAAAGTCAGGTTGCTGGTCTACGCCAGGAGTCCAAATGCAGAAGATCGTCCCTTCTACTTCACCTCGGAACGACTGATGCTTGGAGATGCACTTCAGGATGCTGCTAGAGAGGCTCTCATCCATTTGGGTGAGAACTATCGTGTTCAGCTGGACGACACCCCATACCGGCTCTTTCCCCGACATCAGGTTGGGAGGAGTCACAGCCAGTTCCGGAGCTTGGAGTTGGAGTCTGACCCGATGATTGTGCGCATGGGTTCGTTCATCCGGGCGCAGGATGACGCCTATGTTCACATCTCTTGTGAGCTCCGTGATGTGCGCAGGAGTTAGGCTGCGGCAAGGGAGGAAACCATCGGCTTAAGGAAGCCCGGTGACAGCAGTTCCACTTCCACCACTGTCATGCAGGCACTGACTGTACTGAGCGCCGCTTCCGGTCCTTCTTTGGAGAGGAGCTTCCGCCTCGAGGATTGACCCTAGATGCCCCGCAGGTCAAGCGTCGCCGTGGTCCATTGATAAGAAGGACCGCGCGCAAGTCCGTGCGGCCACAAGTCGCCCTTGGGATTCTTGACTACTCCAGGAGAGCGAGGACCTTCCCGGGATGTTAGTGCATCCCGCACAGAGTGAAGAGGACCCTTCCTTCGCCTTCGAGGAAGGTGAAGGGAGTAGTTTGACTTGGCCAGTAGTATCCATCTTTTGTCCACGATTAGAACGTGTAATAAAAAGTGTGATGGACTGTATCGTGCTCTATGCGCTTGTGATACAGCCATCTTATCAAAAACTTTTATTTTATATAAGATTTCAGTTGGTGTTTCTTTACGTGGTTTAGTCTTTGTCATGATTGTGGGGTGATTGCTTATTTCCCTGTTTTCTTACTTTGTTTTCTCTCTTTCCTTGTGTTTTTCCCATTCTCAATTCCGGATGGTGAATACACGAGTGAGCAGTCATGGTGATGTTGGAGTCGTAGCAGCGGTATTGGTCGTGGCAGAGGTCGGGCAAACTCAACACCGCCAACAATCAATCACCACTCGGACAAGGAACCCAAGACAAATTCCTTCCCTGTTGGAGAGCCGAGTATCCATGACTCATCGACTATGCATTTTCAAGTACTTCAAGGCATAGCCAATAACTTCAATAATCAAGCCCAACCTCACCAGCCGCAGTCCAAGTTTGGAGAGTTTATGCGCACAAGACCTTCTACCTTTGCGGGGTCCACTGATCCACTAGTTGCAAATGATTGGATCAAAGAAATGGACCGGAAGTTGACATTAGCTCAGTGTGATGACTATGAAAGCGTCAACTTCGCTGGACATCAACTGCAGGGTAGTGCCGCCGCCTGGTGGGAGAATTTCTGTGCTTCCCATCCAAATGCACCTGCCATTACCTGGGAAGAATTTGTTCAGGCTTTTAGGGATGCTCATATTCCCAAAGAAGTTATGGAAATGAAGAGGCGAGAATTCCATAGGCTCCAACAGGGTAATATGACCATGACTGACTATTTGCATAAGTTCAACCAATTGGCTCGATATGCTCCAACTGAAGTAGCCAATGAGGCCGACAAGATTTGGAAATTCATGGAAGGGATGGACCCGGAAATCAAGGCTTTACTGGCTTCCAATGATTATGCCACTTTCCAACAACTAGTGAACAAAGCTCTGTTTCAAGAGGACATACAGCGTCAGCGAAACGAGAATCGTAAGAGAAAGCTAGCAATTCAAGGTCAACATATAGCCAGTGGGTCTAGGCCAAGGTTTGGACAATTTCAAGCTAGCAAGCCGCCGATTCAGCAAGTGCAAAGGACCATAATATCGCACCTCGCTCGACGAAACAGACACCCCAGTCAAAACCAGATTACTCGGCCAAAGAAAACTAACAATACAGCCAGATGTGCGAGTGCTTCAATTGCCATCGGATGGGACATTATGCAACCAAGTGTCCTCAAAAGCGCTCAAACATAGCTCCGGTTCCATTCAACCCAGGATCGACTTCGTTCCTACACCAAGTCGTGGTCGTGGTAACCCTCGACTCCCAAAACCCCAAATCGAAATGAAGGAGCCATGTGAACCATATCTCTGCTAAAGAAGCACAAGAAGCTCAAAATGTAGTGATGGGTACGTTTCAGTAAACTCAGACTGCTACAATTTTGTTTGATTCTCGTGCATCTCATTCATTCATATCCAGGGTTTTGTGGAAAGGAACCATTGGGATACAATGAACCAAAAGAACCCTATGATAGTAAAATCCCTGAAAAGAAATGATGACTAAAAGGTATGTCCCAAGCTAGTAATAGAAATTAATGGGGTGAAGTTTCTAGCAAACCTTATCCTATTAGATTTCCAGAGAATAGATGTAATACTTGGTATGGACTGGTTAACCAAACATCAAGGACAAATTAATTGTGCCAACCATACCATATCTCTTGTCAATAAAGATGGAGCCCAAGTATGCTTCTTATCTGACCTTGGCTCAAGGCCAACCAGTCTGTTGAATCAATTAAAGGAAATAACATTGGAATCAGTACCAGTAGCAAAAGAATATCTGGATGTCTTTCCTAATGACTTGCCAGGCATGCCACCAGATCAAGATATAGAGTTTGTTATTAACTTAGTTCCTGGCACAACCCCAATCCATCAGAGACCCTATCGGTTGTCTGCTAACCTATTAATGGAATTAAAGAAACAAGTTGAAGAATTACAAAAGAAAGGCTTCATTCGCCCTAGTTCATCACCCTGGGAAAGCTAATGTAGTGGCCGATGCACTAAGCAGGAAGAATTATTGTAATAGTATATTAGTTAAGGAAAGCCAGCCAACTTTGCATGCAGAATTCAAGAGAATGAATTTGGAGATAGTGGAGTAAGGATGCATTAATATGATGGAACTGCGACCTACCTTGGAGGACCAAATTCGAGAAGCTCAGAAAGAAGATGCAGAGGTTTTGGAAATTATTGAGAGGATGAAGAAAGGAAAAGCTCCAGAATTTTCAATTGATGAAAAAGGTACCCTATGGTTTGGGAAAAGAATTTTTGTACCCAATAAGAAAGAAATCAAGGAAATGATCTTAAAAGAAGCTCATGTGACCGCCTATTCCATACATCTAGGAAGTACCAAAATGTATTTGGATTTGAAAGTATCGTACTGGTGGACCAGTATGAAGAGAGAAATTGCAGAGTTTGTTGCTATGTGCGATATCTGCCAACGGGTGAAAGCTGAGCATGAGAGACTTGCGAGATTGCTACAACTGCTAAAAATTCCCGAATGGAAATGGGAAGAGGTCGGAATGGATTTCATTCTGGATTACCAAGGACTCAATCTGGATATGATTCAATCTGGGTTATAGTTGATCGTCTGACTAAATCTGCTCATTTCATCCCTATTAAAACCACCTACACTGGAGACAAATTGGCAGAGTTGTACATGACAAAGGTAGTGTGTTTGCATGGAGTACCTAAGAAAATTGTGTCGGATAGAGGTACTGGTTCACCTCAAAGTTTTGGCAAAAGTTGCATAGTTTATTGGGCACAAACCTTATCTTCACCTGACAAAGATATCATCCACAAGCAGATGGCCGGACCGAAAGGGTAAATCGTGTTTTAGAAGATATGCTCAGATCCTTCGCTTTGACCAACAAGACAAGTTGGGATAAGAATTTGCCTTATGCAGAGTTTTCATACAATAATGGGTATCAATCAAGTATTCAAATGTCACCTTTCGAGGCATTATATGGACGCAAGTATCGAACACCACTTTATTGGAAGGAAACTGGAGAAGAAAAAGTGTTTGGACCAGATGTACTCAAGGAGGCAGAAGAACAAGTGAGGTGGATCCAAGAAAATTAAAAAGTCGCTCAAAGTCGGAAAAAGCTCTACCGATAACCGACGTCGGGACCTGAAATTTGCCGAGGGTGACTTCGTGTATCTGAAAGTTTCACTAATGAAAGGAATCAAACGATTTCGGGTTAGCAGAAAGCTTGCACCTAGATATATTGGATCGTTCAAAGTTTTAGCCAGAAAAGGAGAGGTGGCGTATCAATTGAGATTACCACCACAACTAACTGACGTGCATGATGAATTTCATGTGTCTCGGCTAAGAAAATGTCTTGAGTACCGTGAGAACACATGTCCTTAGAACAGTTGGATTCTGGCAAGCAGATCTTTCTTATAAGGAATATCCAATACTGATTTTGGATGAGGCGATTCACAAAACTCGCAGCATGTATCAAATTCTATAAGGTGCGTGGAGCAACCATACTGAGAGGAAGCTACCGGGAGCGCCAAGAGGACCTCGAGCGAATTCCCAAATATTTTTCCCAGCTCTATCGAATCTCGGTCGAGATTCCGTTTAAGGGGTAGGTTTGTAACATCCTCATTTTTCATAAAAATTAAAATCACGCGTGTAGCATTTGTAAAAAAATAAAATAAAATAAAATAATAAGATAAAATAAAATCTTGTTTATAATAAAAACATTTGAAAAATGAGAATGTTCTTTTCAAATATTTTCAAAAACTTGATTCATAAATTAAAGTTTGTTGATTATATAAAGTTTTGTACAAGTGTCTGATTTACTAAAAGAATTTTTGCAGAAAATCTATATTCTGAAAAATTCCAAAACTAAGTTTATTAGGTTCCAAATATTCCTAGTATTTTAGAGAATTTTTCCAAGATTTTTAGAGCCTTTTTACTATTTTATCTCAAGCACTATTTGTGTAAATCAATTTAAATCCGAAAATTAAATGTTGGTCCACATGTTAGCCTACTGTACGTCTTCTTCAATCATGCATGTCCAGACTCCATATATAGACGAACTGTCTCTCTCTCCCTTCCACCATTACAACATTTTTGAGCTCTTTAATCATTGCCGTTTCCACCCCTTTAACTAAACATTAGCGTCTCATTCAACTCCACTAAGAACTAGTTTTAATCCAGCCACTAAATCTCATCACGCATGCATGAACTGACGCCAATCAAGATGATAATTCTTCATGCATGCAACGGGCACTGGCCGCCGAGATGCCTGTGGCCACGTCCGTCGCTTCAATACCTGAAGTCTACAGAATGATGAGCTCCCAACTGACGCCATTAATACCCATTTCATATGCAATCAAGGAAGAGATTAGTTCCCACCAACATGCAGTGATGACTAACGTTCATGCGCATAGAGCTTGCAATCAAGTTTAGCCTCAGTGCTCCTGCTACCGTTATTGGTACTGAACGGACTATAAATTGGTGAGCACCAGTATCGCAGCATGTCCCCGAATCCATTCTAACTGCTCCTGAGTTTTGTTTCCTACACATAAACACCAGAAACACTGTCGTCTTCCCCAGAGCCGACCGTCGGCTTGTGCCACCGCCACCCGGCCGCCTTTGCATTGCCGCCACCGCCACCGGCAAGTTCACCGTGAAGCACCGCCGTCCGGACGATCGGTCGGTCAGCTTTGATCCCTCTCCACCAAGCGCCAAGTTCACAAAACCAAAATTTCCTTCTCTGTTGAAGCCGAAGTACAGTAGTGCACAACTAGTTGTTTTATGTTTCATTGTTTGTACATGTCTTTTCAACAATTTGCGAAATTTGTCTATTTTGTTGCAAACTCGTTTTAGCTCCAACTTGCATGCAACAAATTTTGTAAATTAGTAAAAATTAATACCTAGCTACGTTAATTTTACTGAAATTTTATAAATAAATTTATACTGTTAAAATATTCACGGAAAGTCCAAATTTATTTAATTTTGTAGTTTCTAAACTGTACATCCAAAAATGACAAAATAAATATTATAAATCTTAGAAAATGCTAAACTATAGATATGGAAGTTTTCATGAAGTTATGAATTAATTTGATTTTCTGTATTTTCGAATGTGTGTTTATTCGTTGTTTTTCATGCGATAGAAACGTTTGACCTAACGCCGTTCTTGACCAACAAGAAGAAGACAACTCTCTCCTCGCTGACCAAGGCAAGTTCCTAGCAAATTTTTGCAAGTTCCTTGAAGCATGTTGATCCATGTTTTGAAATGCTTTGTAGATTTACAAACTTGCATGCTATGTTGATTATATATATATATATGTTATGATAGATTGTAGTTAAATACCTTGATAATATGTATGTTTGCTACATATTAAACCATCTGTCCTTTGGCTGCCCTAGAATGATTAATATAAATGGCTTGACACCTTGTTTAGTATAATAGTAGTGCTTAGTTATGCTAAATACTATTTGTATGTTTAATTGAAGGCTTGTCACTTGAAGTTCAATGATTGAGTGAAAGTATTATTTTAAAAGGGCATTGGTGCTGCCGCTTTGGTAAAATAAAAGAAAAGATTTGGTATTTAAAAACTTGAGTAGGGTGGAAGGTTGCAAGGCGGGTGCAGAATGCACGAGACTCAGGTTTGAGTATGTACCACCCTAGTCACCCTAAGGACCGATCCCTTGTGATTGTGAAACAATGTACAATAGTCTTGTGCATGGGTTCGATGTCGGACGGGCTGGCCGAGTAACTAGTGAAAGCTTAATTAAGGCATGCCAGACGGTGGAGTAGGCGTGGTTGGAGCCACAGGAGTCCTACAGGCACAAGAGGGGGCTTCCATTATGGTTGTAGCCATTTGGTGGTGAAACCTCAGCAGGCGTGTCTTAGTTAAGATGTAGCTAGAGAAATGGCCTTGTGATTTTCACTTAGGGTTATATGCCAAAGGAAGTGTATGACCAAAAAGAGTGAAATATCTCTCGCGGGTAAAGCGTGCAAACTCTGCAGAGTAAACAAACTATTCAAATAGCCGTACCCACGGTCAAGGGTGGACAGAGGGCGTTGTCACATGGTAGATTTTCCCTACTTGGTTTCAAAATAAGATATTTATAAAAAGAAAAGCACGGTTGGAGCCGTGAATGTTTTGATTTGATGAAAGTCCGTGGTTGGAGCCACGAGGAAAAGATTTCAAAAGAAAACCACGGTTGGTGCATTCTTAAAATAAAACCCTAGCCAACGACGTGAGTTGGTTTGTGTTTTGTTTTTCCACGGTTGGAGCCGTGTTTTGAAAAGTTTGAAACTCTTATTTCTTAAAAGAAAATACCTTTGAAAACTGCTCTTCAAAATTCTAGTATAAAATTTTAAAAATTGGCTTTTGGGAAATTAACCAATTCCTTCCTTGAATTAAACTACATAACTGCATTCCTTTTGGACTTGTTGAGTATGTTGCATACTCACCCTCGCTTTTCATCGCGGGTCGCTTATTCCATAGCGGATGAGGAGATCGAAATAGCTATCCAAGAGCCCGCATTCCACCGCTCGACATCTGCGATGAAGGCTTTGAAGAGGAGGATCATCCGGACGCCTAGGATCGCGTTTTCTCCGATCTTTGCTGTGGTGTTTTGGACTTCGCCGTCAAGTTAATTTGCCGACTTAATGTTTCACGGCCGTATGACCTCTGGGTCCAACCTTTGTAATAATGGGCCATGTCGGTCAAGACTCGAATTAAATCTTTATTTATCGCATGGTTATGGTCCATATTTGTTATGATCGTGTGTACTAGCTATTGATCCAGGGACTAGTGCAGTAAACACATGGGGCCCGATTCCTTTTATGGTTCCGACACCAAGACAATCGCAAGGAGCAAAAGGGCTCTTTTTATCTGGTTCGGGCCTCTCGTAGGGGAGATAACAACCCTACGTCTAGTGATTGCACTATCGTGTGAAAGAGGGTTACAACACGCTTGCTTCGGGGTGCCCGGCCGCCCTAAGGGTGGCCCTCGGTCGGCCGAAACAAGCGCTGAGTACAAGTGGAGACAAAAGGTGAAAATCGAACCCCCAAGCCTTCGTGCGAGAGGGTATTTATAGGAGATTATAGGCGACATAGCATTTATTACAGGGGCGCTTTCGTTCGAGACGTGGGCAAGGTTGCTTTAGTTCCCCACCGAAGAACGCGACGGCTCGATGGTATGCAGCTAGGCGCGGATCATGGGCGCCATGGATCACGGGCGAAAGCAGCCCTCCAAGCCGTCGCAGTAATTAATGCCACGCGCCCTCGTGGACCGTGCCTAGCTTTTGGGCGCCAAGCTCGAGGCCTCTCCCGCCAACTTGGCCATCTGAGTCATGACCTCCCGAGCAAGCATGCTCGGGATGAGCTTGACGAAGGATGGGGCATAGCCCAATGGTCGGGCGGCCCGAGGATCTTTCTTGGGGACGAGGCCCGAACAGGAGCATGCCCAGGACCGCCGAGGTATGATGGTCGTTTATAGTCAACATCCAATCCCGACACTATTGATTGTTGAAATAGCATATATGATATTAAGGTTTACATTATATGGAATCGGACTAGAACAGCGAAGTTTACAATTAACACTTAGAGGTATTGAGATAGCAAGATTTATATGAAAAGTAAGTTTAAATAAGATATTTTTATAGAATACGGTAGTTCATATACCAAATAGTGTTTCTACACTAATCTTTCCAAAATTTACAATTAGGCAAGAAGCTTTACGAGTTGTCGAAAAGGCTCAAGTAGTTTAGTTTCCTGCACGACTAATTCACGAAGGGTGTTTATAGTAGCAGGATTTATATACAGAGCAAGTTGTAAATAGAATATTTTTCTATATTGTCGTAGTACATATGATGGAGAGTGTTTTCGAGCCTTTTCTTCAAACTTTTGCATTTAGCTAAGATATTTTACAAGTTACTGAAAATGTCTATGTGTTTCTAAAGTTTAGCGATAAAGGTTTAGTTTCCGATTTAAGTTTGCGACTGCACTATACATAATTATTAACTTATTTTTCTAGCATTAGCAGGAGATGACTCTAGGGGTGTTTTAAAACTGATTCCGTGATGTTTGACTTTTATCTGAGATGTTTTCCATATAAGAGATCATTAAGACTTAACACATACTTAATTCATATTTGCACAAACATAAGGTACTTTTACGTAACCAACAAGGTTATTATTTTTTAGGGTCCTACGATTTGGTTTCATTACATTTGAAGTTCGTTTTTGCAAGTTCTAGCTATTTGAATTATATAAGTACTAGAATTTCAACTATTTAGTTAAATGTTGATTATGACTTTATTGTAATGATTCTTTGCTGGAACAAACAATTGATTATATAGGATATTTAGAATCCAACTTCTCATAAATCAAGACTTACTTTTCATAACCTATATATACATTTGTTTACATAGACATGACTTATGCTCTTTATGTATTTTGCATGAGTATATGTGATATTTCATTAAACATTTCAATAGTGATAACTTATTCATTTTGATACATATTTATATCTTTGTTCAGTCATTAGATATTTTATATACATATATATACATAGATACTACTATTGATTGTTATATGCCTATGCATATGAATGTACATACATCTTTTCATTTGGTTCATTTTTCCACTCACAAAGATAACTTCAAGTCAAATTCATTACTTAGATATTTTAGCAATTTCAGCAGCCAAATATCATACTAGTATTTATAAATCAAGTCTACCCATTTTAAATTTCTTTTGCATAAACCATATATTTTGGAATATTTATAGTATTGCAATTAACCTTTATTAGAAAATGATACAAACAAAGTTGAAATGTAAATATTTTTATATATTTGGGTTTATAGATGTGTAAGTATTCTATTAAAAATGTTTTCGAGTAATTCTAAGTTTGTTTACAAAAATTTTATGTATAATATATATTTGGACCTTTCCTTTGAATTTGAATTTTAATTTCATCCGAGCTTTTTTCAAAACATTTTTACATATTCTAATATTACTTGATTTTAGATGATTTTATAAATTTGTATTACTTAATTTGGAGCTAAGATGCATAAGGTATAGGTATTTGAATTTGGGCTGGCTGGAAAATTTGGTGGAAAAATCGAAAATACGCCTTTGCAATAAGGAAGGTGCATTCCTTAACTGGGTGCAATTTGTTTGAACCCAGCTCCTACTGCTGATAGAAGGGACCCATAGGTCAGAGGTAGAGAGATAGAGGATTGGCTAGGGCATCAAACCGGCTTCGAAGGCGCGGTGCAAATGCGGAATGGGTTCCACCATGAGCACTAGCGCAGTATTGCGCATCTAGGGAAGCCCTTTTCTATTACCGGTGACAAAGAAAAATGGCACACCACTGTGGTTCTGTGGCGCCGGCCATGGTCGAATAGGCGTGAGCTCGTCGGCGACCACATTTTCACCGGACAAGCATGGGGTAAGCATCGTGAAATTTCGCTATTTGACACTCAATTCATTGGCCTCTCTCGCTTGACACCCAATTGCTTTGCCTTTGGTTTGACACCGAAACCATCAATTTCTTCATTTCATGACACCCATCCATTTTTCTCAATTTTTATTTTCCTTTTCTTTTTGTAATATGTTTCTCATGTGCTAGGACCAAATTGCCCTCGCATGCATGGCATCGTGGTGGGTCCCCAAATGCATGGCGCTTCGATGGATGTCCGTCTAGTTCCAATCTTGCAAGAAGCGATTCGTATTCGATCGGAGATCGCCGAGACGTCTTCATTGCGGCGCCGAGACGTCGTCATTCTTGCGGCGCCTCGACGATCGATGGATGTAGCCACCGGCCCCGCCAGCATTCACGCCGGCGCTGGCCCTGCCTTACGCCGGGCGCCACCGCAGCCTTCTAGGCGTGTTGTCGGTGCGATCCGGCATTATCGACGCCATGTTTACGCACCGCCATCCAAGCATGTGTTATCCGTAATCCGTAATCTTGTTGCTAGGTCCTAACTTCCACAAATGGGAAGAAGTATTTCCCAATAGTTCTTCGCTCTCGGAATGCCCGATAAGGTGATAAACAACCTAGTTGAGTTGGGGCCATCTTTCATCGACCAAGTCAACATTGCATCTCATTCACATCATAGGTTCATTTGTAAATTACGAGATTGGGGTCCTCCTATAACAGATCGCACATCCCAAAAATGGCGGAAAGCAGGAGCATTTCGAGCGCTTTGTAGGGTCTCAGTTGTTTGAGCAAATATTGTTAGGTTAGGGCATGTCTTCCGTTGAATTCCAAATATCATTGATCCACTTAGGTTCACCTATAAACTCTCTTTATCGAGCTTAATGATAATTGATACAAACAATCAAATGAGTAGGTTAGATATTCTAGAAAATTTGATCCGATCTAGGAAGACTAGAACGTGTGCTTATGGCTCTCGAGACACACATCCAAAAGTGTATTCTTTTGTATAACGAAATGTTTATCTATCGGTAGCATGTAAGTGGATTTATTGTCTCACCAGAGCAAAGAAAAACGTTGACTTAATTCCGCTCTCAATGGTGTTGTGTCCACGAAATGTTAGAATCTTCTTTCATTCTTCTTATTTCTCTTGGGAGATTCAGAAACCAAATTCTGGAGTTGGAAGATGGTTTATATCGAATTGTTTGTTGAGTCAAAATTCCTTCTTATGCCTCTTCCTAGTTCTCTGCTTGAGTCAAAATTGTTTGTTGCATTCTCAGTTCTTCTTGTGAAAACATGAAATTTAGTGTATGTTTCAACTTTTTTGTAGCCAGCAAGGCAGTGTGGATTGGGATAATTGGGATGTAGCTCCAATTCCAGGAGAGGTGTTAGGTTCCGCATGGCCAGTGATAGGAGAAGATGAAATTTGTGAATTAATTGGACTTGGTGTTCAGGATGAGAGGGCAGAGGAAGGAAGGTCTACAGCTGAGGAAGAGAGGACTTCTTATTGTGGGCCCAATGTTGTTGACATGAACCTTGAAGATGCTGAAATACTAGCAAATGATGTGATTCCTGATGAGGCAAGTGTTCAATATGATAGGGAAGACCCTCCAATGATAGAGGGAAGCACATATGCAAATATGAATGAGTTCAGGATGGCAGTGAGGCAACATGCTATCAAGGAGCAGTTTGAGCTTGTTACAGAGAAATCAGGGAGAGAAAGGTTCAGGGGTGTCCATGGGCAATTGTAGCAAAGTTGATGCGTGATGGAAAATCTGTCAAGGTACTACATGCTAACTTCATATAATATGTGGAAATTGTCAACTTGATGGTACTAACCAATCTTAATTTGTTGTGACAGGTTACAGTGAATAAATTTGATCACTTGTGTGCATCATCCGGTAGAGTAAAGACCAAGATGGCATCATACCATTGGATCGCGGAGAAGGCAATCCCTTTACTAAAACAACAACCAAATATGGGGGCTAAGGAGTTACAAGCTGAGTTAGAGATAAAGTATAATGTCACACTGGGATATTCAACAGTGTGAAATTTGGTAAACGTAAGGCTATGGATCATATATTTGGGTCATGGGAAGAAAGCTTTGAAATGTTATACAGGTTCAAGGCAGAGGTTGAGCTAAGAAGTCCTGGCAGTGTCATAGAGATAGATGTAAAGGAGGATGGAGATGAGGTCTATTTTCATAGATTCTTCTGTTGCTTCAAACCTAGCATTGATGGTTTTCTAAATGGTTGTAGACCATATTTGAGCATAGACTCTCCTGCCCTTAATGGTAGATGGAATGGTCATCTACCTTCAGCTACAGCTCTTGATGGACACAATTGGATGTTTTAGGTTGCTTTTGGGTTTTTGATGCCGAGACTCTTGATAATTGGACATGGTTTATGTCTGCTGACTCTGAAGGCAATAGGCAATCCACCACACTTAGCGATTAGCTCGATGCTTGCAAAGGACCGGAGATAGTCAGAAAAATGTGTACCCTTAGGCGAGCATAGAGAGTGCTTTAGACACTTGATGGATAATTTTATCAAGAAGTTTCAAGGACCTATTTATGGTAACATGTATCCTGCTTTGCTAGAGCTTATAGATCGACAGTTTGATCATTACATGAACAAGATACATGATGCTTGTCCAAATTGCATCGTGGTTGGCCGGATATCATAGTTTGATTTGGATGAGGAGCAAATTCTCAGAAGAAATAAAGTGTGACTACATCACTAATAACCTAGCTGAGTCATGGAACAAATGGGTGAAAGAAAGTAAAGATCTTCCTATTGCTGAGCTAGCTGACACTCTGAGATCAATGATAATGCAGCTATATGAAAGGAGAAGGAGGATAGGTGAGAGACTTGAAGGTGTTATATATGCTTCCAAATTGGTTCGTCGACTTAATGCAATGACTAGAAGCTTGGGCCACTTGAGGGTCATTGCAGGTGCAAAAGATACAGCAGAGGTGTCTGAAATCAATGAAGACATGGAAGTGTTTAGACACGTGGTGCATCTTGGAAAGCGTGAGTGTACATGCAAGGAGTGGCAAGTTTATGGAAAACCATGCCCACATGCATTGGCATTCATAACATCACATAGAAACCACAAGATGAATGATTATCTACATCCTTGTTTCTTGTTGTCTAGATTCAGGCTAGCATATGCAGGTGTTACTAGCAGACAAGTCGCAGTGGCCCAAAGTGGTGTTGGGCTTCAGATTGCTTCCACCTACGGCAAAGAGATCAGTAGGGAGACAAAGAAAAAACAGGTTTGTAGGATGTTTGGAGAAAGGAAAGGGCAAGGGCAAAGGAAAGTGGCAAGTGCAGTGCAAAAGATGTGGTGGCTTAGGCCACAGGCAAACATCCGCAAAATGTCCTTGGAATGGTACAAAGAAAAGGTACATCGCATAATTATATATTACTTACTAAATCTTTTTTCCATTTGCTTTACATTATTACACCATGCTTCTTTCTATCTGCAGGAAGAGTCGTGCTAAGCTAGGTAGACCACAAGGTCAAACCAACAGTGCAGAGCCCAATACACCTAAAAGGCAGAAGATAGCAACAGCCTATTGTGAAGAGGGCACAAGTCAGCAAGTGACCATGGTTGCAAAGAAGAAGCTCACTCCAAGGAAAGGAAGAAAATGATTTAGCAAGCCATGTTTGCTTATGTCGACTTGTTTCAAATGCTTGCTTATGTTGACTAGTTTCAAATGTTGGTAGAGTAAGGCTGTAATCAAACTTATTAACAGCTTAGTCACTCGTCAGGACCCAAGTATTCAAC